>CM021106.1:87646757-87737152 GCA_007115665.2 Sequoiadendron giganteum | reverse complement strand
TTGAAATTTCAATGTAAGCTAATTTGCCTATTTTTTTGTTCAGCTAAGAGCACAAGGTTATAAAACTCAAGTGCCGTAGCTGAGATTTTCTCTTTTAGAAGTTCAACTACGACTAAGCCTACTCTAATGACGCTTCTAACTACTCAAGTAAATGCAGAGCTTGAGAATTAGAAATGAACAAGGAATGATTCTTCAACACAAGTACTTAAACAAACTTTCTCCCAACACACATCTATTGAAATTTCAATGTAAGCTGAAATAGAGATCATAGAACCATAACACATAAAACGAAAATCCGAGACATTATATCAGGGGAAAGTAGGCACAAGACTTTATTTCTCAAATCTCAAGAACAAAAGATTACACTTCTGGGACATCTGGATTGTAGCAAAATAGGCGTACAGTTTAGCGATCAACCAAAACACATTGATACAAGTAACACATGGACTGAACAATATCTTGCAGCTAAAGGAGGCATACAAGCTTTCTCTTACACTAAGTGAACATGAAACTGAACAACAACAACTAGCGGGCAAAATAGGCTCAGCAATTTGTTATTACAATAACCATTCTGAACAACACTGAATAACAAATAGAAGGCACTAGTAGTCTCAGCGTTTTGTTATCACGAACATCATTGAAAATAAATGGGCAAGGCTTCCCTTATTTATACACAAGCAGAGGAGTAGAGAACCCTAGAATCTCCTTGCTTTTACAACTAAGACTTGCCAACATGCAAGCTTCATTTCTAAAACTAAAACAAGATAAGCATCTAACAACTTATGAAAGCCTAAAAACAAGGAAAGTGCCAACTATTACATTTTGATTTCCTTCTTCAAAGAATGGACAAGAATAGAAAGAAAGCGAGAAGAAAGCTGAGAAAAAGTTGCTGCTTTAAATCTCAACCACATCTACCAAAAAGCGGGAAACTGCCTCTCTATCAGGTGCATTGATACTATTTATAGCAAAATTCCACTTTTCTAAGATTTATTAGACTTCTGCAATCGAACTTAGAAAATTCTTGACATCTTCAGTTGCTTTAAAAAATCTTGCTAATCTCGGCAACTTTACAACTGGAGTGATGGCCTTTTTATAAATATATCCTCTTACTTTAGCATATCTTTCGTAGCTTTAATATTCCTGATAATTCTTTTGATTTTTCAATGGAAGTGTATTGTACAACACTTCTCAACATCATCCGTTCAGATAATCATGATACAACACTTGTTTGGCTCTGAATTCGATGGGAGAGTACTCCATGCTAAAAATATTGAAGATTGACTGTAAACTTGACTATTCTTGGATGAGCTCAACACAAATACTAAAAATAGCTTGCTGATTATTCTTCTTCCAAAATGACAATTTTTTCAAAACCAATCAAAGATATGGGTTTTGTGAAGAATCTCGTTGCAAAGAAACCCATATCGTCGATTTTGAAAAATGTTGATGGCTGGTCAAAAAAGCAGCAAACCCTAAAATTTTAGGATTTTCCCGAGAAAGCTGAGAGCTGGGTTTTGTCAAGAATCACGTTTGAGAAGGACCCAAATGACTGGATTTTGAAAATACTGAAGGTTTCTTGGACATGTGAGAAAAAAAGAAATTTCTTGAAAACTTGAAAATTTTCCAATGTTGTAGAGAATTGAAAACCAAGCTGACTCAGATTATTGAAATTGGAAAATATTGACCCTTCTTTTGAAAATTGATGCCCTGGAACTTTGAAGCATGAAAAAGCGAGCCTCTATGTGAGCTAATCTGGAAAATATGAAGAAGTATAAAAAAGCAACTCGTTTTGGCTCTCGAATCTTGAAAAGAATAAAATTTTATGTCTCCTCTCTTGCTCTTGAATGTCAACTTGCAAAAAGTGAATAATGAAATCCAAAGCCTTCTTAAATAAGTTTTGAGGATAAATAAAATGCTTTATTCTCCACTTTAAAACTTTCGAAGCCAATCCTGAGCAGATTCGTTGAACTTGGACACTTCTATTGATGTATGATAAAAATTGAAAAATTTACTAAGGCATTCAGCCTTGGGTGTCCTTCTTGGCTTGAAGTGCTTCTCCTCTCCAAACATAGCCACTTTTTCACCATTTTCAAGATTTTGCTTGATTTTGACCTCAGTTTGATCCTCGATTCTGGGTGCTCGGTGAATCCTGTGATCTGACAGAATGATCCATCGCGGAGTTTGACCGAGTCTGAGAAGATTATCTTGGAGGCAACTTCTAATAAAAACTTCATCTGACCCCTCAAAAGGTTGGGCGCGCCTAGCTACTTGGGGTGCCCTGGCTTACTAGTGTTAGACATTTTTGACTTTCTTCAATTTTGCTTGTTTTCTTCAACTTTAGATGATTTTGCAATTCTAGGAGCTAGATTGACCCGATTGACTGGCTGTTAGATTCGTTGGATAGCTTGATGAATTCTGAGGAGGGTCTTCTGGGAATGATATTTCATGAAAGCCAAATCTTGGGGGTCAAAAGCTTGGGCGCCCTTGGTCAATTGAGGCGCCCAAATCCTCCAAAGTTAGTTTATTTTCTAAGTTTTTCAACTTTTCTTGACTTTTGATAGTTTACACAATTTTTACCCCTTGATTAGTTTGCAATATCTGATGATTGATGACTCCAATGGATTTTTCGATGATTGCATTGGAGAGCTCGATCAAAATTGAAGAAGACATGCTGGAGATGACTAAACCTAATTCTAGCTTTTGGATGCTCAAAATCTTGGGTGCACCTGGCTACTTGGGGTGCCCAACATCTCCAAACTTAGCCATTTTTCCTTGATTTTCAACCTTCGAAATTGAAACCTCATGTTGTGTCCTCCACTCGATCTAAATTTGCCGACAACTGACGAGTCTGATGATTAGGATTAGATATCCACTGTGAAGCTGGCAAAATTTTGAAGAGATTGACTGATCTGGAAAACCTTAATTGCTAGATTTGAACCTCCAAAACCCTAGGCGCCCCTGGCTAGTTGGGGTGCCCAAAATCTCCAGACTTAGAATATTTTCTAATGATTTCTTGATTTGCATTCTTTTTCTCTGTTGAGATCTCTCCGTTTGATCTTCAATCCTAGATGACTGATTGATCTGATGATCGCGTGGATGGATTCACTACGAAGCTGAGAAGATTTTGGGAAACATTGTTTGGGATGAGAAAACCCTAATTCCATCATTTGATCCTTTGAAAAGCTGGGCGCCTATCTCTTTCTGGGGCGCCCATGACTGGCAGTGTTAGTTTTTATTTTGCAAATTTCAACTTTTCCCTTCATTCCTCACGTCTGTCGTTGCCTTGACTATTGAAGATGAATTTTTTTCTAAGGAACAAACCCCAAGGTGCCTTTACTGGGTAAGGGTGCCTAGATTTTCTAGAGACCCAAAATATGCATTTTAAAAATTCTTCAACCTCCATTCTCCATTCTTCGTTCGTCGATCACCTGTTGCAGCTTCTTGATCTGAGCATTGCCTGAGACTCTGAATCTGACACTTGGCAATTGATTGACCTCCATTGATGACCTTGGAGCTCTTGAAAAAGAATGAAAGACTCATTAGGGCAAAACTGATCTTTTGATGATTCTAACTAGACCAGCTTGATGAGGAAGTATTTTAAGCCAATCAAAATCAGTTTGAACCCAAGAAGCAAAACTTTCTATTTTTAGAAAATTTTGCTAGCATCCATTTTAAAAGAAACCCAAAAAACCCCCCAAAAAATCTATTTTTAGAAAGTTTCTAAAAGTAGAAGTTTTCCTAAAATTTAGGGCTGAAAAACTGAGATCTATGTTTTGTAGAATTGGTCGCTCTAAGTAGACCCAGATCATCAGATTTTGAAAATTTTGAGTTTCTGACCCACATGCAAGACATGCAAATCCCCAATTTTGACCTTTTTTTTGACAATTTTAACAAGACTTTTGACCATTTCTTCGAAATACCTAAGTGTAGCAAATTTTTTAATTTGGGGTACAACAGGGTCTACTCATGCTCTATCCTAATCCTTTGCCATGGCTACTGCCTCTGCATCAAGAAAAAATTAATCAACCCATGAAATATCATCCTCAATGAGAATAAAATCCCTAGCCTCGATGATCAAATTTGATTGTGGATCAGCCTTCACTAATGTAAGGAAAAATAAACAAAAAAAAAGAAGAAAAAGTTAGGATTTGTTCATAAAAAGAGATAAGACAAAAAAAATCATTGTAGAACACGAAAAAAAAGAGGGAAAATAAGTTCTCTTCATTTTTACTTCTTTTATTTCTTGTTCCATGAATCTTAAACAAATGTAGAAGACATGCCAAATGAAAAAATAAAACAAAAGGAAAAAGATTTAAATAGAAAAATACCTATTCAAATTAGCTTCAAATTGATGGTGGGCTCCTCCAAATTAATGACAGACTCTTCCAAATGCACTATAGGCTCCTTTAGATGCACTAAGGGCCATAGTTGGAAAACTCGGACTCAGCAAAAACTCAACAGGCCCAAAAAATTCGACTCATCGAAAACTCGATGACTTAAATTACTTTAGAAACACATTTTTTTTGCAAAATTCATTGACAAGATGTATCCGATGAGTCCATAAATGAGTACAAAAGTGTTTTCTATTAAATTTGTTTCATTTGAATACAAATTGAGTACAAAATCGCATCAACACGTGAAATCTTGATACAATAGTTACCTTGCAATTATTATGAATTTATGATGATTGTATTTGAAGATCATCATCATATTTAATAAATTGCATTTTGCAACATTTGAAATTTTCCTCTATCCTAGTTTAGTGAAAACTTGGGGAGAATTAATGATATTACGATAGTGATAAAGATAATTATCTAAGTTGTTGATTCCAATCTCCACTCTCAAATCCCCTCATTTTAATCGAATTTCTTATATGAGAAGAGATCCCAATAACTAGTGGGGGTCTAAGAGTGGAGATCTCAATGGTGTCGAGGGGTGGTGCCCCTTGTGGGAGTTTGGGGGAAACGCCCCTAGTGGGGTTGAGGGGCAGTGCCCCTCGTTCGGGGTAGTTCCCTTGGCGCATTCGGCAATGCCCCTACCACCAAGCCCAAAAAGGCCTTTGAAACCACAAAACTTCTTGTTGCACACCATTTCACAATTTTATCACTTAAGGGAGAAATTAGGTATTTGACACATTTTTAGGAAGAATATTTTCTCTACAAGTGCTATGTGAGGAAGTGGAAGGGGCGTTCATGCATTTTTACGGAAAATGTAATGTCCCTTACCCGAACTTGCCCTAAAATCCGTTTGTTTGCCCTAAAATTTGCTTGTTGATTAGGTTTAGGGTTTCTTCCTTCCAAATGAATGTCCTTTTAATACAATAACCCTAGATTGGAATCTGTATTCATCACATTAACAACATATCTGTTAGCATTAATATATAAATATCCAAAATCAGACATAATCATAAATATTGATTGATAAACATAAGAGGAGTCACTTAGCCCATCAGGATAGGAGAATCCCTAAGGGCCAATGGTCTACCACCTCCTATTGCCCAACCCTTGTCTAGGGCCAATGGGGCAGAATGTCTAGGTGGAACCCCCATCCCTCCATGACCCAACCTTTGCACCGGGCCAATGGGGCAGATTGCCCAACCCTTGCTTCAGGCCAACGGTGTAATGTCCCCTTCTCAAACCTGATCGTGCATATGACCGTTGGCCTTTTTTTCTGGAAACCCGAAGGCTAGTCGGAAGGTTAAATTAGGGTTTCCTATTTTTGAGGAGGTCTTGGCTCAGAGATGGTGGATTCAATGACGGATTCCTTTTGGGTTTTCAGAGGGCTTCGCAGCAGTATGTTCATCTCGGCATTCAGAGCACTTTTTGGAATTTACTATTTTTAGTAAATTCTATTTTTGGCAGCTTTCCAGTTGAGTTCAGCTCGGTTGACTTCCTGCTTCAGTTTGGTCAGATGTTGGCTCAGTATTGGCTTCAGGGCACCTCCGGAGGGATAAGCTAAGTCATCTAATTAAGAAGTCACGTTTAAATATTATATTTTAATGTTGACCATGGGCCTAGATTAATGACTTAAAGATGTTTTAAAAAGGGGGTCTTTGAGGGTGGCGCCCTCATTAAAAGATTATTTTAAATAACTGCAAAGTCAAAGCAAGGTTATGAAGGGCGAATTTATCAAGCATGATGTTTATTTAAAATATCAAATCAAAGCCATAAAGGAGAAGTACGCCCTCTTGAGGAGATGAGAGGTTTTGACCTAAAAGCTGATTTTAGGGTTTTGCGAAGTCAAACGAAAATTATAAAGAGGAGTCTTGTGCATCATTTTGGGATCTGATGTTTGGAATATTGTTATGCTGCCGAAATGGTGCTGGATTGCTTCGAAGAATGAATGCCTCCTAGCCTTGGCTCAACTTCTTGCTTGAAAGACAGCAACTAGTGGAGAGTTAGATTGTAGTTGAGTGAGATTTGTAGTGAGATTTTGCATTGTAGAAGTTGTTTTGCATTTGTAGTTCGGTTTCTTGCATTTTAATCAAAATCTGGAGTTGCTGATTTTTGTATTGCAGATTAAAGTTTATACTCATAAGTCTTTGGGCGAATTTATTTTGGTTCTGGGTAGTTTACCCATGCATTTGCTAGCCTTGGGCGCCCCTCTATGCCAAGTTGCAGATTTTTTAGAGGTGTCTTGGATTTTATCTTGTTGGTAGAACATTTCTTGAGCCTGTACCATTCTGTTTTGCCTGGCAAGTGTTTAGAAAAAAAAATACTTCAATTTTTCAGTTGTTTCTTTGTCTAGTCTTCATCGTCATCAACCTAGCTTTCGTTTGCATCAAGTCTCATGCCATTCTGGCAAGTATTGAGTGAGTTGTGAGCATTTTAGTGGATTCTAGGGTTGCTGGTTATGCATATTAAGTTGCTGTTCTGTCATATCAGCTTGCGTAAAGTCTATCTTTTGAGTTGGGTTTGGGTTGAAAGTCTTTGTGATCATTGAGGAGACATTATACTATATTGCAGCATGGTTAGACTTTCTTATTCGATGTATTTGACAGGCAAATCTCTAATTATTGTAAGCTGAACAGTAGTACTGTCAGCATTTCTCTTAATCTTACTTTACATTCTGAAGCTGCATTGTATTTCTGTATATCTCCGCCATATGGTCGCCTCATTTCCACTCTGGAATTGGGTAGCACATACTTGGTGTTGAGTTTACTTTCAGCATAGTTAGCATCTCCGTCATATGGTAGCTCCCATTCCATCTTGGTTTGGAAAGCACATTCTTGACGTTGAGTTCCTTTCTGTATTTAGAGAAGAAGATCCTCTGACCATATGCTCGCCATCATCGGCGCCATCCTTGGTTAGAGTTGCTTTTTGCATAAGCAGTTTAATTCAGATCCTCTGACCAATGCTCACACCTTGCCCACATCGGGATCCTGGTGTACATTCTGGTTAGAGTTGCTTTCTGCACGTTTTGGTTTATCTTCTAACCTTAACGGGTGCTTTGTTTGAAATCTGTTAATTGAAAAAATCAAAAAAAAAATTGGCTTGGTATATTTCAGTGGTATCAGAGCCAAGATCTTGCCATCCTGTGAACAATCTGTCTATGAGTGACAGAGAAAAGAGGTACTTTGCAAGAGAAGACAAGAAGGTTGGAAAACAGTTCCAGCTTTATCAACCTCCAGAAGGTCAGACAGCTTCAGGAATCTTGAGGGCTCATTGGGAGTCTTCTCAGGAAACAGACATGGCAGAAGGTGAGAGGTCAGTTGGGGGTAACGAGAGGATTACCAACAACAGAGATGACAGTGGGAAAGGGAGAGATGGGAGAGAAAGATCCATGAGTCCAGGAAAGAGATTTGAAAGAAAGATGGATGCCTTGATGGACATGGTATCTCTCATGATGGGGAAAGTGGGCCAGAACACCACTCCACAGAACAACTCAGGGCAGAGAGGGGAGCATAGTGCTTCCAACCAGCATGATGAGCATGCAGCTCGGACAGTGTCAAACAACACTTACATTTCCTCCAGGCCATTCAAACCCACCTTTTTGGCACCTATAAACAATCAGCCAGATCCTGAAGAGAATGCTTCATTCGTGGAGCAGTTGAGACTGGGTCGTGCAGAGTATGATTCTCTACCTGCCGACATCAGGATGGATATGTCCTATAACGATTTCATGGATCATAAAAGGAAAAACAAAGGACAAGGGAGACACTATGATCAAAGAAGACCATCAAACCAAGGAGACTTGTACCAAGCTGTCAACAAGGTGACACTTCCACACTTTGACGGGAGTGATTCCAGTTCAGCCCGAGCTTGGATTCAGAAGCTGGATAACTATCTAGCTCTCAGACCTATGGCAGAAGAAGAAGCGATCAAGTTCGCTACGCTACACCTTGATGGGGTGGCGCACGAGTGGTGGTACCATGGCTTAATTACTCTGGGTCATCGGTCTATCACAACTTATGAGGAGTTCACTACCAGGCTCATTGAGAGGTTCGAGAAGAAGGATCCAGAAGTGCATTTTAGGGAGTTGGCACAGTTGAGACAGTATGGCACTGTTGAAGCCTACATAGCTGAGTTTCAAAGACTTTCAGTTATGGTCACTGGAATTACAGAAAGAAGATTAGTGATCCTATTCACTGAAGGATTGATGGAGCCACTCAAGGGTTGGATCAAAGCTTTTGATCCACCGTCCTTACAAGAAGCAATGAAAAAAGCTAGAAACATGGAGTGGGCTGCTCCCAAAGCAAAGTTTCCTTCCAAACCAGCCTTTCACAAAGGGGATAGAGGGAAAAAGTTTCATCAAAAGCCTCACCATAAGGAGTTTAAACCACAGAAACCCCATGGCTCAAGATTGGATCCAGAGACTATCAATGAACTCCGAAGGAAGGGGTTATGTTTCCGTTGTAGGGAAAAATGGTCCCAAGATCATGTGTGCCCAAAGGGTGCTAAAATTCATCAAATTGAGTTCTATACAGCTGATGAAAGCAATTCTGATTTTTCTGATCAGCAAGCTGATTTTGAGGACAGCGATGAAGAAAATACTCCAGAAGAGTCTGAAGGTGAAAAAGAAAGTGGTGGTACATTGGCTCAACTTTCGAGCTTCCAAAAGAATGAGTCCTTTAAAGTTCGTGGGATGATCAAAGGGCAACGTATTGTTGCTTTAATTGACACTGGAGCAACACATAACTTCATAGATGAAGTTGTGGTGGCAAAGAAAGGATTGCAAACAGAAGACTTTGAAGGGTTCAAAGTTATGGTTGCGGATGGGTTTCACATCTCATGCACCAAGAGGATTCCGAACATGTCAATGCAATTGGGCAATTACGAAGTCAAGGATGACTTCTACGTGGTCAATATTGGAGATACGGATGCTGTCCTTGGCATTCAATGGCTGCGATCTCTTGGAGAGATCTCTCTAAATCTGCAAACTATGGAGTTGAAATTTCAATCCGATGGAAAGAAGGTGGTGTTGAGAGGGATGTCAAATGGTGGCCCTCGGATTGTGTCATTCAAGAGGATGGCGAAGTTGATACGTCATGATCAAGTGGAGTGGGCTGCGGAGTGCATGATTCTTCCAGCTAGTCCCGCTGAAACGAAAATAGAGCATCCTCCAGATATTCAGTCTTTACTCACCAAGAAGAGTAAAGTGTTTGCTGATTTACCCCCGGGACCTCCTCCTGATCGAGGTTCAGAACACATCATAGAGCTCAAAGAAGGAGCTAAACCGGTGATCACAACTCCATATCGGTATCCGAAGAGACAAAAGGATGAGATCGAGAAGAATATTCGGGAACTTTTGGAGATGGGTTTCATACGCCCAAGCAAGAGCCCTTTTGCATCTGCAGTGGTTCTTGTGAAAAAGAAGGATGGTACCATGCGCATGTGCGTGGACTATCGTGCTTTGAACCAAAGCACAATAAAAAATAGATACCCCATTCCCAGGATAGATGAGCTCATTGATGAGCTACATGGGGCTAAGTTCTTTTCGAAGATTGATCTGAGGTCGGGTTACCATCAGATACGAATGAGGGGATCAGATGTGGAAAAGACAGCTTTCAGATGTCACTATGGACATTTTGAATTCTTAGTCATGCCATTTGGGTTGACTAACGCTTCGGCCACCTTTCAGTCTTGCATGAACCGTGTCTTTCAGAATCAGTTACGAAGGTTTGTGCTGATATTTTTCGATGATATTCTGATCTACAGCAAGACTTGGGAGGATCACCTCAAGCATTTGGAGGATGTGCTTAGTATCATGGAATCTGAGAGCTTATTTGCCAAAGCTTCCAAATGTGAATTTGGAATGGTGGAGTTACTGTACCTTGGCCACATAATCAGTGCTGAGGGAGTAAAGGTGGATCCGGAAAAAATCAAAGCAGTAGTTGATTGGCCACCTCCTGAGAGCTTGACCCAGTTGAAAGGTTTTCTGGGTCTTTGTGGATTTTATCGGAGATTCGTAAAGGGGTATTCACAGAATGCTGCTCCCCTTACTGATCTCACCAAAAAGGGAGCCTTTGTTTGGTCAGAAAAGGCTCAAATTGTGTTTGATAAATTCAAGAAGATCATGAGTTCGTGTCCAGTCTTGGCTATCCCGGATTTCTCCAAGCCATTCGAGCTGCAATGTGATGCTTCAGGTGAAGGAGTGGGGGCTGTCCTGATGCAAGACAAACACCCTATCGTGTTTGAAAGTAGAAAGTTACGGGGTGTGGAGAGGACATACTCAATCTATGATAAGGAAATGCTTGCTATTATGCATGCATTAGCCAAGTTCAGGCAGTACTTGGTGGGGAACAAATTCGTAGTTAAGACTGACCACAATAGCCTCAAGCATTTTATGCACCAGAAGGATTTAAATGAGAGGCAACAGAAATGGGTGAGTAAGCTTCAAGCTTACGACTTTGACATTGAATATGTCAAAGGAAAAAATAATGTCGTGGCCGATGCTCTCTCCAGAAGGCCTCATCTGAGCTCATTGTGTGAGCTTACTGCAGATTGGAGGGACATGTTGCTTGCTGATTATGCCAAAAATCAGTTTGCAACCAGCATTCTGGAAGGTACTTTCCATGATGAAAAGTACCAGGTGGTTGAGGGATTGATTCAGTATAAGGGAAGAATCTTTCTGGTGGCTGATTCTAAGCTCAAGAAGAAGATTCTTTTGAATTTTCATGACATTCCAGTTGCTGGTCACCAAGGTTTTTTCAAGACCTATAGGCAGATCCGAGAAAGGTTTTCTTGGAAAGGTTTGAAGAGAGAGGTTCAACGCTACATTCAGGAATGTCCTGTTTGTCAAGCAAATAAAAATGAGCATACATTGCCAGCCGGTTTGCTGCAACCACTTCCAATTCCCAATCAAAAATGGGAAAGCATTTCAATGGATTTCATCACTGGGTTGCCCAAGGCCCAAGGGAAGGATTGCATTTACGTGGTAGTTGACAGATTAACCAAGTTTGCTCATTTCTTTGCCATTACCAGCACTTTTTCTGCAGCCCAAGTTGCAGATTTGTTTTTTCGAGAAGTGTTTAGGCTTCATGGGTTGCCAAAGAATATTGTAAGTGATAGGGACAGCAAGTTCCTAAGTACCTTTTGGCAAGAAGTTTTCAGAATGAGTGGTACTGTGCTCACTCCAAGCACGAGTTATCACCCCCAAACTGATGGGCAGACAGAAGTGGTGAACAAGTGGTTGGAAGGCTACTTGAGAAATTATGTGTCAGAACAGCAGAAAGCTTGGGTTAAGTGGCTGCATATAGGCGAGTACTGCTACAACTCTACCTTTCATATGTCAATCAAGATGTCGCCTTTCTTGGCACTTTACGGATATGAAGCACCCAGTTTTGCAGACTTGGTGTTTGGTGACAGCAAAGCACCTTTAGCCAAGGATTTGTTGCAGCATAGTCAAGACATAATGAGATCCTTGAAGGATAATTTGCAGATTGCACAAAATCAGCAGAAGTTGTATGCTGATCAGAGGCGTGTTGAGCGTTCGTTTGAGGTTGGGGATATGGTCTATCTTCGTTTACAACCTTATAGACAGTCTACTCTCAAGAAGAGTGGAGCTGAGAAGCTCAAACCTCGCTTCTATGGGCCATTTAGGGTCATCAGAAAGGTTGGGGCAGTAGCTTATGAATTAGAGCTACCTTCAGATAGCAGAGTGCATAACGTCTTCCACGTGTCCCGCCTCAAGAAGGCACTTGGACAAAATGTGGTTGCTTCTTCACAGTTGCCACCGTTGGATGAAGAAGGACAGTTGGTTCTAGTTCCCGAGGAGATACTTGATGTCAGAGAACGTTCCTTGAGGAATAGAACTATCAGAGAATGTTTGGTAAAGTGGAAGAACCTGCCTATGGAGGATGCCACTTGGGAAAGTGATGAGATATTGCAGCATCCTAGTTTGCGATTGCTTGAGGACAAGCAATCTTGGGGAGGGCGGACTGTAATGTCCCCTTCTCAAACCTGATCGTGCATATGACCGTTGGCCTTTTTTCTGGAAACCCGAAGGCTAGTCGGAAGGTTAAATTAGGGTTTCCTATTTTTGAGGAGGTCTTGGCTCAGAGATGGTGGATTCAATGGCGGATTCCTTCTGGGTTTTCAGAGGGCTTCGCAGCAGTATGTTCATCTCGGCATTCAGAGCACTTTTTGGAATTTACTATTTTTAGTAAATTCTATTTTTGGCAGCTTTCCAGTTGAGTTCAGCTCGGTTGACTTCCTGCTTCAGTTTGGTCAGATGTTGGCTCAGTATTGGCTTCAGGGCACCTCCGGAGGGATAAGCTAAGTCATCTAATTAAAAAGTCACGTTTAAATATTATATTTTAATGTTGACCATGGGCCTAGATTAATGACTTAAAGATGTTTTAAAAAGGGGGTCTTTGAGGGTGGCGCCCTCATTAAAAGATTATTTTAATTATTGCAAAGTCAAAGCAAGGTTATGAAGGGCGAATTTATCAAGCATGATGTTTATTTAAAATATCAAATCAAAGCCATAAAGGAGAAGTACGCCCTCTTGAGGAGATGAGAGGTTTTGACCTAAAAGCTGATTTTAGGGTTTTGCGAAGTCAAACGAAAATTATAAAGAGGAGTCTTGTGCATCATTTTGGGGATCTTATGTTTGGAATATTGTTATGCTGCCGAAATGGTGCTGGATTGCTTCGAGGAATGAATGCCTCCTAGCCTTGGCTCGACTTCTTGCTTGAAAGACAGCAACTAGTGGAGAGTTAGATTGTAGTTGAGTGAGATTTGTAGTGAGATTTTGCATTGTAGAAGTTGTTTTGCATTTGTAGTTCGGTTTCTTGCATTTTAATCAAAATCTGGAGTTGCTGATTTTTGTATTGCAGATTGAAGTTTATACTCATAAGTCTTTGGAATTTGGTTCTGGGTAGTTTACCCATGCATTTGCTAGCCTTGGGCGCCCCTCTATGCCAAGTTGCAGATTTTTTAGAGGTGTCTTGGATTTTATCTTGTTGGTAGAACATTTCTTGAGCCTGTACCATTCTGTTTTGCCTGGCAAGTGTTTAGAAAAAAAAATACTTCAATTTTTCAGTTGTTTCTTTGTCTAGTCTTCATCGTCATCAACCTAGCTTTCGTTTGCATCAAGTCTCATGCCATTCTGGCAAGTATTGAGTGAGTTGTGAGCATTTTAGTGGATTCTAGGGTTGCTGGTTATGCATATTAAGTTGCTGTTCTGTCATATCAGCTTGCGTAAAGTCTATCTTTTGAGTTGGGTTTGGGTTGAAAGTCTTTGTGATCATTGAGGAGACATTATACTATATTGCAGCATGGTTAGACTTTCTTATTCGATGTTGACAGGCAAATCTCTAATTATTGTAAGCTGAACAGTAGTACTGTCAGCATTTCTCTTAATCTTACTTTACATTCTGAAGCTGCATTGTATTTCTGTATATCTCCGCCATATGGTCGCCTCATTTCCACTCTGGAATTGGGTAGCACATACTTGGTGTTGAGTTTACTTTCAGCATAGTTAGCATCTCCGTCATATGGTAGCTCCCATTCCATCTTGGTTTGGAAAGCACATTCTTGACGTTGAGTTCCTTTCTGTATTTAGAGAAGAAGATCCTCTGACCATATGCTCGCCATCATCGGCGCCATCCTTGGTTAGAGTTGCTTTTTGCATAAGCAGTTTAATTCAGATCCTCTGACCAATGCTCACACCTTGCCCACATCGGGATCCTGGTGTACATTCTGGTTAGAGTTGCTTTCTGCACGTTTTGGTTTATCTTCTAACCTTAACGGGTGCTTTGTTTGAAATCTGTTAATTGAAAAAATCAAAAAAAAATTGGCTTGGTATATTTCAAACGGGGCGAAACCGGGATGGGTTTTTAGACAAACCTTATAGGTCATGATTCACCTCTCCTGGCAAGTTCACAATCAGATTTGAAGACAGTTGATGCAATTTACAGATATACAGTCATGCGCAATTCATTTACATTTCCAATTATTATGCTATGGAAGAGTTCAACAAGAGTATACAGTGCAACATGATGAAATAACAGAGTGCATGAGTAAATATAACACAATGCAAAACTAAATTAAGCAGTATCCATATCTATATGTTCATCATATCCATTTGATCCATGATGTAATTCAATATAGCCTACAGTTCCAGCATTAGTTCATTAGAATTGCAATTTTGCGAAATTCAAACTTCAATCAAACATAAATGTAGATCAAGCATCATTAGAACCAGTTCTGAAAAAGGTAAACAATTATGGTCCATATCTGTTCAAGGACTACATAGTCCGCCAAATCTAATGCCAAGAATCTATTTCCAAATTATGATCTATCAAAGAGGGATGGTTTCAAAACACGTCAGAAGCACATATATATTTCAATGAATAAAGACTGGTTATTATATTCAGTAATACACAGATCGATTGGAGCCTGGGTCAAAGGTTTATGCAACATCATTATGTTAGATTGAGGAAATTAACTATTAAAGCTAAGTGAGTAGTCTCACCTGAGTTGTATCTCTCCACATTTTTTGATTCCTTACTCGCCTCATTCAACCTTATACTGAATTGATCATAGGATGAGGACAATTCATAAATATACATAATCTACTTATGTTTATATTAAAGAGTAATCATTACTTATAAGAATCATTATTGCATTATCGTGTAAATATATGTTTATATAATTATTCTTTCCTTATTCATATATATTCTTTATTCATTGCATATTATTCATTATAAAATTTATCTATGTCTATGCATATATACTTGTATGTCTATTAAATAATATTTATATATATTAAATGGCTCTATGTTCCAATGCATAACAATCATTGTTGCTGCTGTTCTAAATTGCAGATCGTATTTCTCAATGTTCTTCCCTCTTCCTTATTTTCCTTCCTTCTATTTATACCATTCAAAGTAGGTGGCTCATGAGGGGAATGTATTGTTTGGTGAAAGAAGTGACTTTTCATAAAATATATCCCTTTGTTATATTTAATTGCTGCCTTTAAAAGCTTATTATCACAATAATATCTATTTTTGAAAATAATGTATTATTACTAATAATTATGATATTTCAGATTATATACTTATTTTATTATTTTATTTTGATGTTTTATTGAAAATATTTTAATATTAAAGTATAATAATAAAACCAATTTGCTAATATCTTATTATTATTTTATTCTAATGTATTACAATCTTTGATGTGTAATGATTATAATATTTATTTATTATTGTTATTTTTGATATTAAGTCATTTAATACTAGAATGTAATAACAATAATTTGCCTATATATTATTATTATATTTGTTATTTCATATTTATATTGATATGGTACACATTTATTTTATATTTATTATTAATATTGCTATTTATTTTATTTATTAATTTATTTGTATTTTAACACTTGGTCTTTATGATATTGCTATTTCGGGGACATGACAGAAAAATCATGAGTTTTTTGACTAATTTTTCCATTTTTTTTGCGGTTTTTTGTGTTTTGCATTTTTGATGTACTTGGCGAGTTTTTTTTGTCAAACTAACCAAGTTTTTGGCAAGTACTCACCAAAAAATCGGTGAATACTTGACAAAAACTTGGTGAGTCTGAGTGATGAGTAAACCTTGGGAAAACTTGTAGGTCGTTTGGCTCGACGACTCGCCGAGTTTTTGACGAGTCTGCCATCTATGCTAAGGGCTACTTCAAACCTATTCTAGTTGCATCCAATCAACATTTGCTGCCAATATGTCCACTAGTATTTTGTAATAACCATAACAATTATTTTAATTTAATGATATTTATGATGAAAACACACACTTATACTGAGAGGGGGGGTGAATCAATATACATCAAAATTTTACTTCATCTTAATCAAACATAGCAATATTACTTCAAACTTGAATTATTCATAGCAATACAATATATGCAAGATTTACCAATTAAGAACACACATAAGAGACACAATTTTACGTGGAAACCCTTACGGGAGAAAACCACAGAAAAATATTGCTTGTATAGATCTTCTTACAAAATTTGTAGGCACCAACCCACTAGAGACTCCAATACCCACCATTGAGCACCAAGTCAGCAAGAGACTTCAATCTCTTCCAATAAGAGGCTCCAACCTCTTGATCTCCTCAACTAGCAGGCTCTAACCTCCACAAGAACAAAATAGAATATTATTTGCAAAATCTCAGATCTGCCCTCTCAATTGTTCACAAAAATCTGCTACAAATCTACCTTATATCTCTGCTCAAGGTCTGAAATAAAGTCTGCTCCAAAATGATGCAATATTCTACTCCAAATCAGGCACAAGGTCTGCTCCAAATCAGATCTTAGGTCTGCTTCAGATTTGCACTTAGGTCTTCTCCAAATCAACTTTTAGGTCTGCTTCAAATCCGCACTTAGGTCTGCTCCAAAACTGCACTTGGGTTTGCTCCAAATCAGCTTTTAGGTCTGCTCCAAATCTGCACTTAGGTCTACTCCAAATCAGCTTTTGTAATAGCTACAAATCTGCACTTATGTCTGCTCCAAATCAGCTTTTAGGACTGCTCTAAATGATCTGATTTATCATTGTATTTCAGCTCTTCTTCTCCTAAAGTCTGCTTTGAGTGGGAGAATGATTTGCATTGAAATACATTTTGAAAGACCTCAAAACAACTTTTATTTATATGCCATCAAGTGCCTTTTCACAACCTAGGTCAGCCTCAGAAAGATTTGATTTTAATTTAGTATTTTTCTTTTACTCCCCCATAGTGGCGTATTTTTCTTTTACTCCCCCATAGTGGCGTTTACATAAGGAGGGTTGGCCCCATTTAAGAGATAAATTTATTTATTTTATTTTTATACTCCAAGGTGGGGCACACCTCTCTAAGGGGCCGACCTTCTTTAAAGATATAAAATTAATTTATTTTTAATTTTGAAACCCTCTAGAAATGGGCGCCACAATTAGAGGTCAGCCCACATAGCATTTAATTTAATTTTTATTTAATTAGCTTCAACAGTCCAAAGGGGGTGATCAAAATTAATTTTATTTGGGGCCACTATTATTACCAAGATGCCTTTGACATCAATGACAATATTTTTCCAACAATTTAGAGTTGTGATTATTTTTAGTCAACTTTGAATAAACCAAAAGATTCCTTTAAAAGTCCTAATGTTTAACTTTAATAGTTATTAGTTATTACTAGTTTTGTTGGCGTTACAATTCAGACCTTTGGAGTGCGTATTGGCAATAGATAGCTATGCACAATATTAACTTCTCTTCAAATTAGGAGGGGAAGCTCCCTCTTTTGCTGATATACGTAAAAAGTAAAGTAATCTAAATTCCTATCTTTTTGACTCAACTGGTAGAGGCACACCGTTATCAAACCAAGAACATTGCAGCTAAGGTTTTCTCTGGTTTCCGCAGATCTTAACTACAACTAGGCTCACGCTAAAACCATTCTATCTCCTCTAGAAAAACAGAGCAAGAGGAATTAGGAGCAAGTGGGAATGGTTGACGATAAACTCTATCTCGGGATTCCCAAGGAGGTGGAACACTTATCCGAGGTGTAGGCTGGAATGAAGGTTATTGGAAACAACATCAAACGGAAAGCTAGTTCTCAGGATTCCCAAGGAAGTGGAACACCTATCCGAGGTGTAGGCTGAAAGTAGATTACTGGAAACAAACACTAAACGACAATCTTTATTTCTAAATTCCCAAAGAGGTGGAACACTTATCCGAGGTGTAGATATGAAAGAAAGACTATTAAAAACAACATCAAACGATTATCTCTATTTCTAAATTCCCAAGGAGGTGGAACACCTATCTGAGGTGTAGATATGAAAGACAAATTATTATAACACTAATAAATCTGGGACATCAAATTGCATAATGAGACACACACACAATGAATGATCAAACCAACTTTATGTTAAACAAAGTGAACCAATACAAAATAGCAATATTGCACAACAAGGTGGGCACATCAATTTGTTATCACAGAAAAAGTTAAAGAATAAATAAGCAAGTTTGCTCTTATTTATAGAAGCTCGAAGGAGTAGGGAACCCTAAAATCTCCTTGAGTTAACATCAGCCTTGCAAGCATGCAAGATTTATTATTAAGTCTAAATGTATGCAACTTAACAGTCAACTGGAAAAACTACCTCAGTTAACTGATTCTAAACTAAACTAGAACTCCAAATGTACATAGGTGACTCCAAAATAGACATGCAATGATATGTGGGACAACGAGTTAACTTGGAAAGAGGCATCAAGTTAATTGCTGTGTCTAATGTCTATCTTGGAAAGGTGGGACATCCATGACAAGTAGGTCACTGGCTATGTCTTTGAGCAATCAATTCTTCCAACAAGTTGTTAACTGCATCTTCTTCATCCAGAGATCGTCATATACCTCAACTATCAGTTTACTGCTTGTCAGCTATTTGCACAATCCTGGAAATATTTGCACACTTCAACAGGTAGTTCACTGATTGGTAACTTTGGAGGCTCTGCAACTAGAGTGATGTTATCTATTTCTTCTACAACTTGATGCTTCTGACGCTCTTCTTAATTCTTCTCAATGAAAGAGTGTTGCATGATGAAATCGCGAAGTTTGACTGCAAACATTCTAGTTGTGAGAAATGCCCACGAACTTGCTGCACAAGTAGAATTCCAATGGTATTCAACCCTCTAAACTGGCCTTGGAAGGCTATCAGCTATACGAGGTATGAAACCATGTGGACTTTGAGTGTCTACGCCTGTCAAATTGTCTGAATCAACCATTGAGTGCACTTGATGCAAGTTTGTGTCAGCTGTTCTGATGAAATCGTGAATCAAGATCGATTTGGTTTTGAATTCAGTCTCAGTGAATTGTATTTTGAAAAACTTAACCGTTGATTGTAAACATGGATATGCTCTGACAACTTTTCTAGAAAAGCTAAAAATAGCCTGTCGAAGGGCAATTTTAATGAAAAATTCTGAGACCTAGGTTTTGTAGAGAAAGTATTTCTAAGCAAACCCACAACGTCAGAAATTTGAAAAAATGACTTTTCCCTTGGCATGCAATGAGCTTTTCAATGTAGAAGTTGTAGAGGGCAGCGAGGCTATTTTTTCTCAAAAAAATCAGACATATGGGTTTTGTAGCCACCAATGTGCTGATCAAACCTAGTTTCTCCGTTTTTTGAAATGATGAATTTTTTTGAAAACGCTAATTTTAGGGGGCAACGAGGCAATTTTCCCTGAAAAATCTGGTGTAATGTCCCCTTTTTTAGCGCATCCCATTTTCTTGATGGTTTAGCCTATTAGCTGAACCTCATAGGCTTATGCAAATGGTTAGAGGGTCCTATTGGGTAGATATCAAAGTGTTTTCTTCTACAGGGCTCAATTGGTTTAGGATTGGCCTTCGTTTGGTGTTTTAGGACTCACTTTCAAAGACTTACTATTTATAGTAAGTCATCAGGTCATGGGAGTTCAGGGTTACTATGAAAAGCAGGGCACCTGAACGTGAGGTGTTGGTAGTGTTGATCCTGGAGTTCAGTTGGTTTGAAGAAATAAGGTGTATTGCACAAGTTATAACGTTTAATTATTATTAAAGGTTATTTTAATAATAATTAATATTGTAAGTTTATAAAATAACGTTATATTTGCCCTTTATGACTAATGGGTCATGGGGACATTGAAAAGGGGGCCATTTTTTAATTAATGACTTGGGTGCCAACTTCGAGTCATTATTTTAATATTGCTCAAGTGCAAACTTTTTATTATTTAAATGATCAAAAAGGAAAAATTAGGGATCGACCTCCATGAGAAAAGTATATATAGAGCCAAAGAAGAAATCGAGGTATTCTATTGTGCATTTGATAATTTGTCTCTTATGATTTCTTTGGCATTGGAGAAGAGAAACCTAGGGTTTCAGCCTTTCCTGCCATTACCAGCTTTGGAGAGCGTAGCTGCTTCGAAGTTTGTGCATTTTGAGGTTGTGAAGACCAGCTGAAGATTGCTAATCAGGTTGGCTTCACATAGATGTCAAAATAGTGCAAAATAGAGAAGATACATTTAAGGGTTTGTACCAGCTTTTCTTGTGAAGGGCATTTAATTGCTGGAGCTGCATTTAATACTTGTTGGGCATACATCCCAAGGCTGTACAGCCTCCCATATACCAGCCGTACCATCCTTTATTGCTGCAATGTTCATTCTTGAACAAAGCGCCTAGTGTTTTGTGCACTAAACTTCATCATTGTTGGCATCAATGATAGGGAAGGCATTTTGCATAGTTTTTGAGGTGGAGATCATTGTATTTGCAGAAGGCCGTTCACATTATCAGACATTATCAGATTTACCTTTTGCTGTCAGCTGTGAACAGGTTCCTCATTTACATCATTTAGTTATTTACCTTGCATTATATTAGTTGCTGCCATATGGTAGATGTAGTTGCACATTTGAAAAAGACATTATATTAGCATTTGTTCATGCTTGATGTAAGCCAAGAGTCTTGGCAATTGCATTTAGTTATAATCAGCATATGAGCATATTGTACTTGGCTTTTACATTCAATAAAGGAGGAATAAGGTTGCATTGCAAGTGTTTGTTAAAATGCCTTAGTTGTAGGTGAATTTCTCATATCATTTCAAACATATACTTGCATTGTAAGATTACATTTAGCTGCTGCTTTATATTTCAGTCTCTTAGAATTTTCCTTTCAAGTCATTCCATCATTTGCAAATATCATACAAAACCAAAACATAAAAAAAAAAAACTACAACAGCAAGTACATACCTTGCATACCAACTGTTTGACAAATTGTCAAGTGGGCCAAACTGACAATTTTAGGACAGTACTGGTTGGGGTTCTTACATCTGGCATGTGGGTTTTGTTGCCAGTACTGTACTGAACATACCCAGATGGCCAGATCTATGAAAAACTGTTGTTTACTTGGAGATGCAAGAGAAAACCTAAGTCAAGGATAGAAGAAATGTGAGGGGGAGAAGATAGAAATTATATTCTGCCTCTGTCAATCTTCAATTAAGAATAGCAACAACAATGATTGTTATGCATTGGAATATAGTCATTTAATATATATATATATATATATATATATTATCTAAAAGGCATACAAGTATATATGCATAGATATAGATAAATTTTATAATGAATAATATGCAATGAATAAAGAATATATATATGAATACTAATGGATATAAGTAAAAAAATAATTTTATATATATATGTATATGTATATGGACTATACAATTATGCACTAATGATGCTTGTTGCAATTATTAAACCTTATAGGTAATTGTGATTATTTGATATAAAAATGAATAAATTTATGAATGTTTTTATCTTATGATTGATCAGGAAAAGGAGAAAAAGAACATAGTTTGAACACTAAACCATCATAAAGGATATCTTTAGAAAATTAGGGCAAGAATTATGGTAAACCTAGAAAGGGACATTACAGTGGTATTAGAGCATAATCTTGCCATCCTGTGGAAGAAAGGTCAAACAAGAGGGTACAAGACTTTGGATACTCCTCACAGTCGTACACAATAATCTGAATTTCAAAACATTTGCAAACATTTGAAGAAGCAACAACCTATGACAAGTGGGAAATTTTTTTATATGAGAACCAGGGCACCAATGCAGTCAAAAGGACCTTACAAGAGTATTGCAAAGGGAGATAGCAATGAAGACCTCTTCTAGATACGCCACCCAGGAGGGGACAAGATGAGCCCACTTGGGCCAAGGGAGTACTTGCCTCTGGGGTATCCGAGGGTACTGCCTTTGGGTCTAGAGGAGTTGAGCCAACAAAACAATGAAGACCTCTTCTAGATATGCCACCCAGGAGGGGACAAGATGAGCCCACTTGGGCCAAGGGGGTACTTGCGTCTGGGGTGTCTGAGGGTACTGCCTTTGGGTCTAGAGGAGTTGAGCCAACAAGATAATGAAGACCTCTTCTAGATATGCTACCCAGGAGGGGACAAGATGAACCCACTTGGGCCAAGGGGGTACTTGCCTCTGGGGTATCCGAGGGTATTGCCTTTAGGTCTAGAGGAGTTGAGCCAACAAGACAATGAAGACCTCTTCTAGATACGCCACCCAGGAGGGGACAAGATGAGCCCACTTGGGCCAAGGGGGTACTTGCCTCTGGGGTATCTGAGGGTATTGCCTTTGGGTCTATTGAGTTGAGGCACCAAGTGTCTTATAATGGCGGTCATTACGCCCGATGTCAGACATTGCGTCTGATAATGGCAGTCATTGCGACTGATGGCGGACATTGCGTCCGATAATGGCAGTCATTGCGACTGATGGAGGACATTGCGTCTGATAATGATAGTCATTGCGTCTGATGGCGGACATTGCGTCCGATAATGGCGGTCATTGCGACCGATAACAGACATTGCGTTTGATAATGACATTCATTGCGATTGATGGTGGTCATTGCAACTGATAATGGAGAACTTTTTCTATAAGGGAGGGAACTAAGCAAACCCAAAAGGCTAAATCATAAGAGGAAGGGAAAGAGTTGGCATGATGGATCCTAGGCTCCCCATCAAGTCATGCTTCCTATACTCTCTTATGGTTGAACCCTCCAAGGATAGGAGATGCATTAGGAATATGTGTGTGTCAGCCATTGTGATGTGCTAGTTAGCCATTGTGTATGTGATGAATGTTAGAGCTAATCACTATGTATTTGGAACTTGTCATTGTGTTTATGACTACTTTATGCTTAAAAACTATGAAAATGTAAAAAATGTTGTTTGACAAGTTGCTTAAGTTGGTTGGTTGTTTGTTTGGGCTACCTGCTTGTCTACTTGAGCTAGTTGCTTATGTGCTTGAGCTACCTGCTTGTCTACTTGAGCTAGTTACTTGTGTGCTTGAGCTACCTACTTGTTTACTTGAGCTAGTTGCTTGCATGCTCGAGCTACCTACTTGTCTACTTGAGCTAGTTGCTTGTATACTTGATTTACCTACTTGTCTGCTTGATCTACCTACTTGTCTACTTGAGCTGGTTGCCTACTTGCTTAAGCTAGTTATTTGTGTGCTTGTGTTGGTTGCCTGCTTGTTTGAGTTGGTTGCTTGCGTGCTTGAGCTACTTGCTTGCCTACTTGAGCTGGTTGCTTGTGTGTTTGAGCTGGTTGCCTACTCGCTTGAGCTAGTTACTTGCATGCTTGAGCTACCTGAGCTGGTTGCTTGTGTGCTTGAGCTACTTGCTTGTCTATTTGAGCTGGTTGCTTGTATGCTTGAGCTACTTGCCTGTGTGCTTGAGTTACCCACTTTCATGAGCTACTTGTTTGCCTAGTTGAGCTACTTGCTTGCTTGGTTGAGCTACTTGTTTGCTTAGTTGAGCTACTTGAGTGTTTGCTTTAATTTTTGATTCATGTGGTTTTACGTTGTACTGAGTCACAAACTCTAACTCATTGCTTTTGGGAAGTTAGAGAGAAATAGTAGAACTTAAGAATATTAGTCAATACATTGTCCTCATAACCAGAGTAACCATCACTTGGGTTAGAACTTCCAACTCCTATCAAAGATAATAGCATCACCACAAGAAACATCTTAAAATCACACATCTTAGATCATGATTGCTTGAGGGCAAGCAATCTTGGGCGGGGAGGATTGTCATGTCCCCGAAACAGCAATACCATAAAGACCAAGTGTTAAAATACAAATAAATTAATAAATAAAATAAATAGCAATATTAATGTTAAATATAGATAAATGTGTACCATATCGATATAAAAATATATAAATATGAAATAACTAATATAATAATAATATATAGGCAAATTATTGTTATTACATTCCAGTATTAAATAACTTAATATCAATAATAACAATAATAAATAAATATTATAATCATTACACATCAATGACTCTTTTGTCATGTGTGTGACTCCATGACCTTATGTGCCTACTCCCCTTGTGTACATTATTGAAAGGTGATGATCTTTCTAATAATGAACACTTGTATGTGACATTGTAAAGTGACGAATCTACAATGATGAGTTGAACTATCATGATAGATATCATGTGACTTGATATCTGTGTACATGTCATGATAGTATCTCTTGGACACTTTGATGGGTATCATGGGACTTGATGTCATTTGAAGATCAGTGTGATCCTTAAGAGATAATCATGGTGGATAATTATATATCCGTGGATATGCCATGAATTATTGTGGTAGACATCATGTGACTTGATGTCAATGCACATACCATAATGTAGATATGTTATGAAGAATGTCATGTGACTTGACAATATTGAGAAAACATATCATATCTTTGATATCACGTGTGAAGGTGATATCTCCACTTATTTGATTTGAAATATCTTCCCTAGCTAAGAGGGAGTGTTAATGAAAGGTAGCTTCGGTCAGATATAAATGATGATTGCTGCAAAATTATCCTTTAAAATAACATATTTCTGGAAATGAGAATTTCGAATTTATGAGCATGAATAAAATTTGAAATATCAAATCAAATGTTCTATGTTTGCATTGAATAAAATCGAAACGAGTAATATATGTATTACTGTCTCACGCATTAGTTATGTGTGTTAACTTATGAGTTTCGGTTTGCTTGGAGCCTGTGTGCCCAAGGGACATGTCCCATGAGCGGACGTGTCTCCACCTTGTGGAGACACGTCCTCTCATAAGACGCGTCTCTTGTAGAGGCGTGTCTCCATCGTATAGATGGTGATTGATTGATTGATTTGCAAACATCGAAATTTATAAATGTTCTGCAATCAACACATTCAACATAAGATAATTAAATCTGACTTAGAATTATCTTAGAATCCTTAGGCTCCCAGTTTGATAGAAGATTTGATTACATTTACATATATGGTATACTTACACATACGTGTACATTGAAGTATATACATGTATATATGCACACAACCTATTGTAAGTGGATATTAATAATATTAAATTATTATTGCTTGATAATTTACATATACATGTATATGTATATATATATATATATTTACACATATCAGATATGTTGACTAGCTTACGATATGTTTGCAGAGTTATATATATATATGTATATGTAAATATATAAATATTAATATTGTGGTAAGATAATATACATATATATATATATATATATATTACATAAGGTAATCAAATATATATAATATATATATATATTTAATATTTAATGGAAATCAAATCATTGATTTAAATATCATCTCTCAATTTGAAAAATTGAATTATTTTCAAATAATGATCCCAACATTGGAAATCGACTTATTTCCTATTTAATCAAAATATTGCAATTTAACTTTGGGAATCGAATGAAATATTACCCAACCGACTATTGTTCTATAACTATGAAAAATCGAATGCAATATTTACCAGTCGACTATGTGAAAAGAATGAATTGAAATTTTATCTTTGGCTTTGGGAAATGTATGCCAACACTGGGAAAGGGGAAATATTTCGTTAAACTATAGTTTTGAACTTTTGAAAACAAAATAAATTATAGCGCAAAAATGAAGCACGCACATACGCGCGGGACTGTGACCAAGTCACAGGGACTGCAAACTCATCTGGTATAATATCGATTGAAGCCTGGATTATAGGCTATGTGGTTTGCAAAAAGCTATGAACTTTTTCTTGTGATTAATTACCCGCTAGATTTCATGATTGGCGCCATATTTGGGAGATACCTGTAGGTGTCGATCCTTCTCTTTTCTTCATGTGCGAGTTTGAAACATTCTTCAATCTGCTGTCAATAACATAGGTAGACTCACCTCTGGAAGTGTTGAGTATGGAGTTATAAAACCGCCACTTGCTAAGTAGAACTTTTCAAAACACAGTTCTACCAAACTACATGCCTTTAGAAGTGGGATCCAATGGGGTTGTGAAGCTCTATATATAGCCGTCATATTTCTTCATTATGGATGCATTCTCTTCAATAACGAATTTCTTATCTGTGTATACATTGTGTTTAAGTATGATTTTATCATTTCATGAGAGCTGAATTAATCTAGAAATTGAGCCTGTGCATCAAATTTCGATATTGAGTCACCTAAGAGTTTCATATTTTCCATCAAATTGAAATCATTACCAATTTTGTTCATCATTTTCTAAAAGATAAATTCTGAGTGAGAGAGAGTCTTGGAAGGAAATTAGCGATTGCTGGCAGCCCTGAGAAATAGATTGAGTCTTCATCAGTTGGAGAAAAGCTGAAAACCAGGCATGGGATAATTTCTACTATCAATTTCATTTGTGAATCTTTAAATGTTCTAGAAAATGTGTTTATTGTTTGTGCTTAGATAGGGAAATGTTTCATAAACTGTTGTGGTGTGTTATTCAATAATCTGAAATATACCAAGCCAATTTTTTTGTTTTTTCAATTGCAAGTTTACAAACAACACACCCGTTAAGGTTAGATCTAAACCCAAACGATGCTGAAGCAACTCTAACCAGAATGTACACCAGGATCCCGATGTGGGCAAGGTGTGAGCATTGGTCAGAGGATCTGAAAGCAGAAGCAGAACTGAACGGAACTCAAACCAAGAATGGCGCCGATGATGGCGAGCATATGGTCAGAGGATCTTCTACGCTACAAGTACTGAAAGAAAACTCAACACCAAGTATGTGCTACCCAATCCAGTATGGAATTGAGGCGACCATATGGCGGAGTGCTAAGACTTACAATGCTTGAAAGGAAATAAGCTAGAAGGCTGAAAGTAACTCGACACCTAGAATGTGCTTTCTAACCCGGAGTGGGAAAGGAGCTACCATAGGGCGGAGGTGTCAGATATTACAAACAATTACAGAATGTAAAGATTGAGCATTACAATTTGATAAAGCAAGATTATGAGCTACTGTCAGTACTACTGCCAGCTTACAATATATTAGACAATGCCTTGCTATCAACGTGAATCAAGAGATAGATAAGTTGCAACAATATATATTGAGTTTACTTCAATGAATAATAAGGCTTAGATCAAAAACTCAATTATTAGAGCCAACCTGACAATCTGATTTGTGACAGTCCTGTTTTCCACGTGCATGAACAGCAACCTTGAAACTCACAAATTCACTCACAACTTGCTCCAAACTTAATCAAATTCCACCAGACGAAATGCACTATGACCCTAATAAGATGGCGACCAAGATAGGACACTGAAAGCTGAACAAAAGACTCTATGTATTTAATGCACGAATCCCAAGGCAAATCTGGAAAGTACGGCCCAACAAGAAGGGCGATTTCACATTAAAAATTCAAGACTTTTCCAAAAAATCTGCAACTTGGAGAAATGAGTCGCCCCTTACAGACACATAGATTTAGACAATACCCATAATGACTTTTTTTGTATTTTTGGACTTATGAATAAAAACATCAATCTGCTGTAGATAAAAATGCAATTCCAGAAAATCATTAATATGCAAAAACTGAACTAAATAGCCACAAGCTGATTACAATGCTCAAATCCCAATGCAACTCACAGACTACACTAATTCACCACTAGTTGCTATCTTTCAAGCGAGAAGCAATGCCTAGCTAGGAGGCGTACATTCCTCGAAGCAATCCCAAAGCCAATCCGGCAACATAACATTCCTGTAGACCAAAGATGCTGAATTGAGGACCAAAGGCTTCCTTTTATAATTTCCTGTTAACCTTCCTCGAAACCCTAATCCCTTCAAAATATGGCGTCCCTTTCTTCAAAGCTCAATTTTGACTTTTTAAAATAAATTCAACACTTTAATAATGGC
The DNA here is from genome assembly GCA_007115665.2 of Sequoiadendron giganteum. Taxonomy (NCBI): domain Eukaryota; kingdom Viridiplantae; phylum Streptophyta; class Pinopsida; order Cupressales; family Cupressaceae; genus Sequoiadendron; species Sequoiadendron giganteum. The sequence goes on along the minus strand of CM021106.1, from coordinate 87,709,019 downwards.
GTCCAAGATTAAGGCTTTAATTCAACCTTAATAATTATAAAATCAACTTAATGATGGCGCCACCCTTAAAGACCACCTTTTGAAACATCATTAAGTTAAGAGACTAGGCCAAGGGGTAATTTAACATTAAAATATAATGTTATTTTAAGTGAAATGAACTTATCTCTCCGAAACTGCATCCCGAGGCCAGAATCTGAATAAACCCATTGAGTCAACTGAAGAGGAAAGTCAACTGTGCCGAGACTGAAAAGACCACTGCCAGAAATAGAATTTACTAAAAATAGTAAATTCCAGAAAGTGCTCAGAATGCCAAGAGAAACATATCACTGCGAAGCCCATAGAAAACCCAGAAGGAATCCGCAGTTCAATCACCAATTCACGAGCAATCGCAACCTCCACACAAGAAACCCTAATCAAACCGTCCGAGTAGCCTACGGGTCTCCAGAATAGGCCAACGGTCATCTGAGAAGATCATGCTCGAGAAGGGGACATTACAGTGTACATTATCTTGCACCTAGGGAGTATGTTGTTTAAAGTATAAAAGACACCTACTTGTTGTGAAAGGTTAAAAGATGCATACTTGTGAGATTGCATTAATTGAATGATCTCCATAGTAAGGGAATGTTGTTTGCATGAATACTATTAGTTGAGCCTGCTTGCTTTTAGGAAAGGGAATTGAAGCTTTAGAGCCACTTTTATAATGTGTTTTTAAGTACTCCATAATAAGAGAGTTTGCTTGACACACATACTTAATTGTATTAGAAATGTCAATTCGACACAAGTATTTAACTATACCAGGTATGTCAAAGAGACCACTTGCCTAAGGAATTAAACTATACCGTTTAGAGGTACAACATAGGTATTTAAATATACTGGATATGTTTGAACATGGGATGCAATGTGTTTGTATATTTACTCCATAGTAGGAGGTGATTGTGTTTCTTTGCTAAGTATATACTAGGCTTGATTTGAATGCAAGAGTCACTTGAGGTACACCAGCTGAGTTATTAGGTTAACTTTGAAAGCTTGTGTTACTCCTAAGATAAGCATGAGAACGGGATTGTGTACTTACTTGCTAAAAATATTCATTACTAGTAGATTATTTGGTTGTAGGTTAGTCTGGGGTGATGGATTTACCCAATGAAGGACAATACCTACGCGTAGTGTAAGATAGCCTTAAGTCAAATCGACCCTAAATAGTGTATGTGGCAGTTGACCTTCAGTAGAAATACTGTATGAAACACTTTGATCAAAGTAGTGTAATGTACAAGACATCCTCTTAGACTAGGCGATGATTACACTGTTAGTTCACCGTGATCCTGTATTACATACTAGTTCGAGAGTTTGCCGGATTGCACAGGTTCTAGTTATGTAGGACACACCACTATGCTCAGTTAGTTAACAATATTGATTACTCTACCAATCTCTTCGTCGAAGGGAGGGCCATCTATCGAATGATAGATGTGCGTGGGACCACATTATAAGTCCGTGGTTGGCGGAAAAGCGCCCGCGTGATGCTTCTCCTCCTTTGAAGGCTACTGAAGTACCAAGATTTGAAAGGCGGATTCCTGGACCTTCTTAACTCTATTTGTTCTAAAGCTCATCGGAGCTATGTTAATTAAGGTACATTTTCTTGTTACTTGTACTTGTGAAGTTATTGTAATGAAATGGATTCTTTATTGTAATTTTAATATGATATCTTTTTCATATATGATCAATAAAGGAAAGAAAAATTATATTGCAATGACTTGTTAGCACATTTATTTACTCTTTTGATGTAATTTTGGAAAAAAAATATTTTACTGAAGGATCGGGTCGTTACAAACATGGTAGGAGATGATGCCAGTTGCAACATTGAAAAGAGTCGAATGATACAAGGTTCTGCCCTTATTTAATATAAAGAAGTCAATGAGGGTGTTAAGGTGCCGCTATAATAAAATGGAGGAATCAAGCAACTATAAGTGACATTTGTCAATTTCAGATTATCACAACTTATTTTAAGGATAGCGCATGAAACTAATAGCCTGGGCAGAGGTTTGAAAGCTTTTGAAATAGAAGAAGAGGAGTCGATTATTTATTTGAATACTATCCACCTTAAAGACTATTGCATCCCATAAATTGTAATCTCCCCTTTTCCTAGGTAGTGGTCAGACACAATGGTTAGTTTACCAACTGGTCCCCGTAGGCTAACAGGGTGTTCAGGGGACCCCTTCGAGGGTGATCTCTAGTTCTTCAGCAGGCTTTTCGGTGTTTATTTCAATACTCTTCAACTCAGTGTCCTAATTTATTTGTGGTGTGTCTTCCGGAGGCCATTCTGGACACTCTGACCCACACTTACTATTTTTAGTAAGTCACTTAGATGTGTTGCGCATACTTACTATTTATAGTAAGTCACTGGTATGGTCAGCTAGCAGAGTGTCTATATTTGGCATGATCGTGCAATTATATCTTGGAGTTATATTGGTTAATATTAGACTTGTGCATTAAATATTAATAATGTCAAATAATAATAGGATTTAATATTGAAAGGGGATGTAAGTGATTTTTAAAGTATACTTTACAATATAAGTTAAAGTGCTATTTTTTAAAAGGGAGATATAAGTGACTTTTAAAGTATACTTTATATTATTAAGTTGTGCACCAAAATTAAAAAGAAATTATAAGTAAATTGAATGAAATGAAATTTAAAAGTGAATTTGAGGTGAAGTATTAAAGGGCATTTTGGAGTTCATTTCTTTCATTCATTGTTGAAGAAGAAGAATTTGGCTAAGGGTTTTGTTGAAGACTGGAGACTCTGAAAATCTCAAATTTTTTGAGGATGAAACCCTTCAAGAAGAATAGCTTGGTACAAGAGTGAAAGATCTCCCAAGCCAGCTTGCAAACAATTCCAGTTTAGGGATTGTGCTTATGCTCCAAAGAAATTATAGGAAAAGCTTCACAGCTAGGGTTTGAAGAATTTATCAGGAGTTTGATAATTTATTGAATATCGGAAAGGCAAGGGTTTGAATAATATTGCAAATCAGAAGCATTCTTTATGTGGAGACAAATTGGTTTTAGAGCTGGAGTTTATTTATATCTCTGTGTTTCTGAATGTGTTCATTGTTGAGCCTTATTGCTGCATTGATTCACTTTGCACAAAGATAATATCAATAGCTGTAGGAAGACGTGTGAGCAGCTAAGGGCAAGTCGAGCAGCTTCAGGTGGATATTTGTTGCTGTTAACACCTGATATCAAACCTACAAAGGGTCACATGGGAGTTAAGGAGGGTTCAAGCTTGCTGAATAGAAGGCATGTGAGTTACAGTAGCTGGTGCGTGTCATTTCTGGGCATCTTATTTTGAGTTTTAAGGGCTGTGAATGCATTTGTGGACACAGCGTGTGTATCCCAGGTCTGAGTTGCATCTTTATGTCTATTAATGATCTTTGTTAGCAGTCTATGGTATTTATTGCAGACTCTATTATCATCTGAATATTTCTGAGTATTGTATTTTCATATAAGACCTCTCTATTCCTTATCAGTCTGAAATATAGTGGGTATTCCTTGCTGATATTAAACTCAAAAATTTGCTGATGCTTAGTAATATCATTGTGAAAGGTTATTTGTGCCAATTTAATGTATTGAAAGAATATATATAATCAGCAGATATAATTTGGTGTGTGGAAATACTCTTGTTGCTCTTATTGTATTTCTTTTGTAATTTCTATAACCTCTGAAACACCCAGTTTAGTACGATGCAAAGTGTTTGACAAAATGTCCCATGTGTAAAACTGAAAATTAATCGAGCACGATTCACAAAGCCAAAACTCAGATCAGGGTGGGATGTTACATAAATATTAGTTGGCTCAATACTAAAGGTTGCAACTAATATAAGGAGTCACTGCTTAGATTAAAGGTGACGTGGCCAACTTAGGAATCGTGGAGAAGAAGACAAGTTTAAGGAGGAGTTGTGAATCTTCATTAATTACAAAGCTTTGAATGAGACTCATTTCATAGCCACCACTTCCATAATACTAGCAGTAACCTTCACAAGGTTTTTATTTATTAATATCTTTGGAAAGAATAACAGGGATGTGGAAGAGATATACAGTTTGACAAGGTTATAGAGGAATGTGCCAGGTATTGAAGTTGACAGGAATATTTATTACAATGACTAACTCATGGGCCGCCATATCCTTTGCAAGTAGTATCAATCATATACATATAATTAGGGGTCAACGTTTAACTTCATACTTCACCGTTTGCCATACCTAGGAATGATACTCAGCACAACGTGTTATCCAAGTAGTTGTTGGCATTGTATTTGTTTATTGAGGCTTGGTCATTTATCTGCGTGTGGATTCCAGCAATATTATGTATCGAGAATATCTAAGTATGTGAGCTTATATTCTTATTGTGAGCTATACACATCAAGACAATGAAATGCTATTTTACCAAGCTAGAAATAATTAAATATTAATTTCTGGCAACTGTGTAATTTTGGGAGTAAATAGTTATGCCAATGAACTACTGGGTTTATTTATTTGTATGTTAAATATATCACATGCTTTCATGATAATGAAATGGTTGTAGCCAATAATCTGAGTACAATTCTATTAGCATCCGCCAAGCATTAAATTAAAATTGGGCACTAGTACAAAACAACAACAGGATAAATGTTTGACAAAATGCTTGCATTGTCAAACAAATAGAAAATAACCGCAAAAACTGACCTATCCAGGATGAGGGTTTTTACACCATTTGGCCCGATGCTATTTTTTTTTTTTGTTTTTATGCAACTTTTGCATACTGTACAGATTTGTATGGTACACTATAGATTTTGTACCATACAATAGACTATAGAGGCCCAAAAAATCAAAGTTATTGATTTTGACGAAACAAAAGGTATTTCTTGGTTTCTCTTTGTATCTCAATATAATTTGTAAGTAAATGATCTTTTCAATCTCTCCAAACTGAACTATTCCAACACAATAAAATCTCCTACAAACACAACATATTGGTGAACTTTGGATGAATTCACTCAAATGGCTGGGAGGGTTTTTGTCTTTGAAACCATTCTTTCCTGAAAAGGTTTTCCTTCCATGGTAGAATAGAATCAATAGATGAACAAAGTTCAATCTTCACAAACTGGGGTTTGATAAAAATGTATGGAATGAATTTCTCTTTGCAAACTCTCCTTTTTCTACCTTTTTGAATCAATTGAAATATTATATTTCATTTTCCCTCTCAAAGTGACTTTTAAAATTTCTTTTTAATTTAATTTTACTTTTTAATAAACTATCCTACTTTAATTAAATTATTAATTAAATATAAGTTGTGTAAAATAAATGTCTTTAGACAACTAAATTTTATTAATTAATAATTCCCCTACCATGTCCCAATTAGCCTATGGGAATTAAATAGGCCAAGGGTCTTCGTCAAATGTCCATGCCTAAAGAGGACATTACATACAAAGTACATCTCTTTTATAATCTATTGATATAAATGAGAAAACTATGATGAAATTACAAAATGATCAATTTGGAGTGAAACTATATATAGCAAGTAATAGCTATGAAGGAAATCAACTATATTGTGCATTCAAATAATGAACTCATACAATTCCTAACAACAAACTTAGTTGTGTACTAAATCTAGTAAAAACCAAATGTCAATTTGGCATGGTCTCTATTGACAACTTTATTCATACCTCAAGTTTACAGCAATTGAGTCTTCCATTTCCTTGGCAGTATCCAAAAGTCGCTCTGCTTGACCATGACAAGACTCGCTTCTAAGGAAAACAATAGACGAATAAGTACCTAAGATAGATATCTTGAGGAACACTTTGATATTAGCATACAATTTCTCTACATTACATTTTCATATAGATATGAAATTTGTTCCTATACTCTACATGTAAGTTTAGTTTCATCTTTAGTACAATCATTATTTTACATTGACACAAAAACAGAAAAAATAATAGCCATCCATAGATTGACACAAGAAACATAACTGCAATTCAGAATTTATATTATTGAATAAGTTTGTGCGAAACTTCACGGGTACAGATGCAAATATGCATGATAAACATCCACAATGTTTGTTCCGATCCTCTAGGTTGATACAATACATAATTATACAATTTACATTGGGAAAGAATGAATAGGAACCATTATTGAAGGTAGAATAATTCTTATTTTGTTAGTCTACAATTTAGTGCCATTTTTCAGAAGTTGGCACTAGATTGTTCAAGGGATGGTGACATGTGGCATAGAGATGGAGTTATGGTCAGCAGGTTAGTGCTAAATAGTTATATTTGTATGATACTAAGTTCTTGACAATGGTTGTACTGTAATGTCCCCTTTTTCACGAGTATAAGAGTTGGGGGATTAGCCTATTTTCCTAACCCTCGTAGGCTAATAGTTCTAGATAGACGGTTTCTCAGACGGGCACTTGGTCGTCAATTTGCAGTGTGGATCTCTGGAGTATGGTGGCAGGGTGAATTGTGGCATTTGGCATGATACTTGTGCTTAAATTTATGATACTCACCTTTAATTTCACCATCCTCGGCCTAGGGACCATATGTCTTCAAAAGGAGGGGGTCACTTTATATTTTTCAGTTACTATTCATGGCTAAAGTGGAAAAATAAATAACTTAAGTGAATAGTGCTCACTTTAATGAATAGTGATTTCAATGTTAGATTGTAAATATGAAGAGAGAAAGTTCGAACCTTCTCATCCAGGATATGATATTTGTCTTATGATTTGTCTTCGGTGTTTGGGAAAGAGATCCCTAGGGTTTCTGCCAGCGTATCGGCATTGGAGAGCATAGCTGCTTCATTGCAACAACATTCTGAGGTTGTGAAACTATCAGCTGAAGGTGCTTAATTGTTGGCTTCATCCAGAGGTCAAGTTTGTGCTTCATCAGATTTACAAGAGAATTTCAACATCAGGATTTCATGAGCTTTCAATATCAGAAGATTGTATTATAGGCGTGCTCTATTGTAAAAGCTTTCAAAATGAATCAATAAAATTATATCTTTGCTGCAGTAGGGTTTTATATTTACTTTTTCCAGCATTTTATTTCATGTTTGGCATCTTATTTGAGAAAACACAAAAACAATACAAACCCTCATCATTCAGCATCAAAATCAGAGGTTGGAGACAGACAGGTCTCCTACAGCATCAGAGTTGGGGGATTAGCCTATTTTCCTGACCCTCGTAGGCTAGTAGTTCTGGATAGAGGATTTCTCGGACGAGCACTTGGTCGTCAATTTGAAGTGTGGATCTCCGAAGTATGGCGGCAGGGTGAATTGTGGCGTTTGGCACGATACTTGTGCTTAAATTTATGATACTCACCTTTAATTTCACCATCCTCGGCCTAGGGACCATATGTCTTCAAAAGGAGGGGGTCACTTTATATTTTTCAGTTACTATTCATGGCTAAAGTGGAAAAATAAATAACTTAAATGAATAGTGCTCACTTTAATGAATAGTGATTTCAATGTTAAATTATAAATATGAAGAGAGAAAGTTCGACCCTTCTCATGCATGGATGATTTTGCTTGTTGGAAACTTTGGAGTGAAGCTTGGAAGAAGGAGGCTAAAGTTTCCTGATTTATTGCAATGGGTGAGCCTGGTGGGGCTTGGTTCTCGTTTTGAGCAGCTTGAGGGTGTGAAACACCACCTTAAGGTTGCTGATCAATTATTGTTGCTTCAGTTAGAGACCTATGTTTCTATTTGCAGGTTATTTTGAACCATTTTCAAAGGTGTTTTGAGCGGCTATAGTCTCCATTATTGTTTTTATGGGAGCTGTTTGGTTTTGAGACATTTTGGGTCTGTTTTTTGAAAGCTACAGCCAGCTGCATTTTCTTGAGGGTTTGAATCAGCAAAAGAAAAAAAAACGCCTTTTCTAAGAGGCTGCAATCACACCCAAAAGGGGCACCCTTATCCGAGAAGGCTTCCCAATCCGGATTTGGTTGGGAGAAGTTCGTCTTCCAAGAGCTGTGTGCATTTCTTTAGGGGCGGGTACTGTAGCAAGTCACTATTCACAGTGATGTTTGGCTGTAAGTTAAAGTATGGTTTATGAAATACTTAGTTTTGAATCTGATGAAAACTATATGTTGTAAGCATCTTATTTTTTAATGAAGAAATTATATTTGGCCTTTAAATTGAGCAATGTACTCAAGTTGTTTCAGTAGCTTAATTTATTTGAAGTTTTTTTAGTATGTATATGCTTGTTGGTACCTTATTAGCATATTTAGCCAACAAGCTCAAAGAAAAAAAAGGCAAACGCAAACTAAAACAAAATCAGACCTACGAACACAGTGAAAACAAATCAGCAGAGTGTTGGTACACTACAGTGGTATCAAAGCGGTTTCCTGCCAACCTGTTGGGTGAGTTTCAGCTGCAAAGGTTTTAGTTGTGCTTCATGGCTACTCATGGGAAGCAATGGAGTGCCATATTAAAGCAGTTGGATACCGTAGCGAAGGAGTCAAGACAGATTTCAAAAAGGATGAATAAAATGCTTTCAGACCCAAATTCAGAGCAGCACAAATTATCCTTCTTCAGGTCTAGATCACAAAATAAAAAGGAGAGAGAAGAGGCATCTATAGGAGAAACTTCTAGAAATCTCTACAATGAATTTGCAGTAGTTAGTGATCAGCCTACTGATGATCCTAAGGAGAGTACAAAACAAATTTTCCAAGCGGAAGATTTGGATCACATGACACTTCATGATGATGTCAAGGTTGAAGAAAAGCAAAGGTTCGTTGAAGTTAAATCAGTTACACTAGAGCACCAACATGAAGGTCAGATTTCTTGTGATACCTCAGTATATGAGTCTAGCATTACTTTAGCCTATCATGACAAGGAATCGGATTGTGGTTCGATGGATGTTATTCATACATATGAAAGTCCATTGAAGGCCCAAGCTATTGAGGAGAATGTGAAAATTGATCTTCTACTTAGTGGAGCAGCCACTAGTGTTTTGACTACATCATTTGGTAAACATGAAGATATCAAGCATGTGAGGGCTGATTTTGTATATCTTGGCAGCGAAGAGGTAAAGAGGTCCGAAAAGTTGAACGAAGGATGGTTGCAAAAAGCCAAGGAGGCTAGATTAGTGGCTGCCAATTTGAGACAACACCTTCAAAAGGTAAAAGATAAAGTCAATCTCATCAACATAGAAAGACAAAAGGGAATAGATAACCTTAGAGGACTCCTTACATAGAGAAGGGATGCACTTTGTTCCAATGACAGTGATGAGGTTCGTAAGCCTGGGCAATCGAAGAATTTGGTGAAGATTCCAGACATGGGTAAGCAAGAACAGTTAGAGGCTTTATCATATGGTGAAGGAGTTGTTCATAGCCTGGAGACTAAGTTGAAAGTGAAGAAGGATGGGATTATTGCGGCATTATCTCATCATGACAGGATGCACAAATTAATTGAGGATCATCTTTGGGCAGTCCAGTTAGAGAGAAGACAAGAAAGGACTGGAGCTGGATCTTCTCATGATGCTTTGCAGATTGTCAAAGAAGGTATGGAAATAATGAAGAATTATTTGAACCTTCTTTTAGACAAAGACACCCTACTTAGCCTTGTTGGGATCTATTCAGATTCCTTGATGTGGGAAGAAGAGGAAGCTCATAAGCTCCCTCTAGAGCTTGAGGACGTTAAGGGTTCTTTGGTGAGCAGTCAATTAGCACAGTTAGGAGAGTTTCACCTCGATTGCAGCATGAGGTATGCTCATCAACTCATTTTCATCCCACATATACCAGATTTGACGATGACTTTGATGGCACAAAGAGGTGGGTGGAATAAGGAGTGTGTTGGCATTTCAAATCGCACCTCTGGAATGCGTTTTGGAAATGGACAGCTATGTGCAATAAACTGCTCTTCGAATTAGGAGGGGAAGCTCCCTCTTTTGCTGAGTTGCATAAAGAAAGTGATCTAAACTTAATTACGCCTATCTTTTTGGTTCAGCTGCGAGAACACAAGGTTATAGAACACTAGACGTTGCGGTTGAGGTTTTCCCTTTAATGAAACTAAACAGCTACAACTTAACCTACGCTTAAAACGTTTCTACCCTCTCAAGTAAACGTAGAGCAAGAGAGTTTAGAAATGGACAAGTTTGATTTCTGACAAAGATACTTGAATAAACTATTCTTCAACATACATTTTAAGGCAAGCTGGAAAAGAGATCATAAAAGCATTACGAAAATACGAGATTTTTATTTCAAGGCAGACAAAGCACGCTCAAGATTTCATTTACTCATACTTCTAACACAAAAACAAATAGACTGAAATTTGAGATATTTATATCAGGGCAGACAAAGCACGCTCAAGATTTTATTTACTCAAGTTTCTGGAATAAGGACTACAACTTCGGGACAGCAAGTTGTAGCAACATGCTTGCAACATGCGATCAACCTGATTATAATCAACACAACACATGTACTAAACAAGTATTTGCAGCTAAGGAGGCATGCAAACTTGCTCTTTACACAAAGTGAACAATACTGAATAACAAAGAGAAGGTACTAAAGACACTTATGTCTCGTTATCACGAGCACGGTTAAACTAAAATGAGCAAACACTGCTCTTATTTATAACTAAGCAGAGGAGTAGGGAACCCTAAAATCTCCTTGCTTTTACAACTAAGACTTGTCAACATGCAAGCTTTATTTCTAAATCTAGAAAAGATAAAACATCTAAACCCTAAGAAAGCATGTAAAAAAGGAAATGCCAACTCATTACATTTGTTTTCCTTTTTCAAAGATTGGATAAGAATTGAGATAAAAATAGAAAGAAAGTGTGAGATAAGAATGGAAAGAAAGCTTGGAGAAAGCTTCGAGAAGATTGCCGCTTTAAATCTCTCTCACATCCACTAAAAAGTGGGAAAATACCTCTCTATCAGGAGTGTTGATACTATCTATAGCCATATTCTGCTTTTCTAAGATCTTCTCCTCTTTTGCAATCAAACTTAGAGAATCTTTGACATCTTCAGCTTCTTTTTGAGTTCTATTCTTGAACATCATCGCAGCCTCAAAATGTGACTCATTGATTGATAACTTGGCGGCTCTGCAACTTTGTGCTTTTGACACTTCTCTTGATTCTCCCATGGAAGAGTTTTGCACAAATTTTTGTGATACTTGTCCTTTCGCTCATACCACTCCCTCTGCACATTCTTCAACTGAGATGATGACATTTTATGTCCACGATGATACTGAAAAGCATTTACCAACATCATCCGTTCAGATAATTATGATACAACACTTGTTTGGCTCTGAATTTGATCGGGGAGTACTTCATGCTGAAAAACTTGAAGATTGACTGTAAACATGACTAGGTTCTGACATGCTCAGCCTAAACCCTAAAAATAACTTGCTGATTTTCTTCATCAAACGGATGAATTTTTTGGAAATTTTTCTGAGATATGGGTTTTGATCAGAATTTCGTTACAAGCCAACCCAGATCGTCCATTTTTGAAAATCCTGTATGAAGATTGAAAAAGCAGCAAACCCTAATTTTCTCCGAAAAAGCAAAAAAAGCTGGCATCTAGGTATTGTTCATGAGTGCATTCTGGATGAACCCAGTTGATTAGATTTTGAAAACCTTGAAGTTTCACTAAAAAAGTAACCACTTGAAGTTTCATTGAAATAGCTGTGATATGGGTTTTGTCCAGAAGAAGATTCAGGATAGACCCAGAAGATTGGAAGTTGTAAAATTTGAAGTTTTCTCTGACATGCAAGATAAAAAGCAGATGCTGCAACTTTGAGAAAATCCTTCAAAAATTATCCAGAAGATAGAACCAGTATAAACCAGCTCACTGAAAATTGAAAGTAATGGCCTCCGTCTTCAAAGATTTGATGTTCTGATAAAAAAAACATGAAAAAGCAAGCCTTCTTGAGTGTTGATCTTAAAATATTATGAAAAACCAGCAAGTTAAACTCTTGAATCTTGAAAATAAGGGTTTGAAGTTGCCACTTTGTTTCTCCTTGAAGACCACCTACAGGGAAATAATGAAAAATAAAACACAAAAGTGCTTTAAATATGCTTTGCCTTGAGAAAACAACTTTCTTTTGCCCTAATTCCTCAAAACCCTAATTCAAGATTGTGTAATGAACTTAGACTTTGGTCTTCAACTTCAATTTTTGAAATTTCCAAAAAGTTGACTAAGGCATTGGAAGTTGGGCGCCTTTTTTGAGGTATGCCATCCTTTTTCCCAGACTTAGCCAAATTTTCACTGTTTTCAACTTCTCCTCAATTTTCAACCCTAGTTTGATTTTGATTTTTGACCTCCAGATTGATCCGGCGAACGAGCTGAACATTCCATTACGGAGCCTGATCGAATCTGACAATATGGTTCTGGAGACGTCATCTGCTAAAAACTTCATTTGACCCTTCAAAATGTTAGGTGCCTATCCTTGAAAAGGGTGCCCATTTTCTCCAGAGTTAGTCAATTTCATGATCTTCAATTTTATGCTCGTCTTCTGACCTTCAGATGAATCCAAGATTCTGGGCATTGTACTGATCAGACTGACTGGCTGATAGGTCCACTAGATAGCTAGGATGATTCTGGAAGGGGTCTCCTGGATACCTCATCTCTGGAAACTGACTTCTGGTGGCTCTAAACCCTAGGCGCCCTTCTCCTTCAGGGGCGCTCATCTCTTCTAGAGAGTTTTTATTTCGAGTTTTTCACTGTTGCTTCCAACTTTCTGCCATTTTCACACTTTTTCTCCTCTGTTCGCCTTGCGACATCTGATGACTGCCTACTCTGACGGACGTGTTGATGATTGCGTTGGGCAGCTTGATCAAGTATGACGAAGTCACGTTGGAGATGCCTTCAACAAATTCTACCATTAAACCTCTTAAAATCTTGGGCGCCCTCCTTCTCCAGGGGCGCCCATGGCTGGCAGATAGCCATTTTTATGTAAATTTCAAATTTTGCCTCGTTTGACGTGCCTTCCTTGTCTTTGACTGTCGAAACGGAAAATTTTCTAAGGCATGAAGGTTTGGGTGCCCTTCTTGACTGGAGGCGCTTGGATTCACCAAAGTTAGCCAAATTTTTGCATTTTTCAACTTTTTCAGCTTCTACTCTCCTTTCTTCATTTTTTCTCGTTTTTCGTGCACATTCTTTGTTGACAATTTCTGCTTGACGCTTGAACGTCTGATTCTTACACCTGGCAGCTGACCGACCTCCATTGATGACCTGAGATCTCCGAAAAAGCTTCTGAAAAAGCAGAATAGACCCAGTAGAGTAAAACTAATCTTTTTGTGATTCTGACTGCACTAGCCTGATGAGGAAGTATTTTAAGCCAATCAAAATCAGTCTTAACTCTAACGGCCACACTTTCTATTTTTATAAAATTTTACAAGTATCCATTTCGTAAGAAACCTAGAAAAAGTTTCTATTTTTAGAAAACTGCTAAAAATAGAAATTTTCCTAAAATTTAGGGATGAAAAACTGAGATCTGGGCAATGTAGGTTTGATCTTTTTGAACCGACCCAGATTGTTAGATTTTGAAAATTTCAAGTTTCTGACCCCCATGCAAGACATGCAAACCCCAATTTTGACCTTTTCTGACAGATTTAACAGTATCTTGACTCATTTCTTCAAAATGCCTAAGTGTAGCGAAAATTTTAATTTTGGGGTACAACAGAGTGCTCTAGTCAGCTTTGGTATGACTTGTCTCCGACTTTAGATGACGATTCCAGGTTTAGCAGGTCCTCCACTTTATTCTCCCATGTTGATTATCATTCGATTCGAGACTTGGAGACTTGCTGCAATTTGGAGAAAGGGTATATCCGAGTGGCGTCGTTGAAGTCAGACGGTGTTGAGGTTGATAGTTTCTCAGTTTATCTGTGCGACTCAAGTATGATACTTGAGGTGTATCGGCATAGTGTTTGGAACTGGCATGGTTTACTGAGTTGGGATCCAGGTGGAGGTAGAGTTAGCACTGCCATGTGGAGGGGTCCCAGTGTATTGCTTCACCACTTCTGGTATGGTGGAGTTAGGATCAGGGTTGAGAGCATCTTGAATAATACCCAGCGAAAACTCATGCTTTCACAACGAAGATTAGCTCGTAGCTTGCAACAGCATGAAACAACGGTGGCTATACATGTGCAAGATGCTACTATTGAGATGTTACATGAAAGCACTTAGGAATTGGGTGCTAATGGTGCAGTATTTGGTGTGGATTCATGTCGTTGTGAGTCTGATTTTCCAGATCAGGCCTTAGAGAAAGAGTTTGATGATTCATGTGTTGACATAGAACCACGGGATCGTGAGTTGGATGGTGATACAGTTACATTGGAAGAGGAAGTGTATGAAGATATTGTCATATCAGCAGTTTCTACCTTACTCGATGAGCCATCCGTTGAGGTACATAGCAGCAGTACCTTAGTTGTTGATGTGTGCATGGAGGATAGCACACATGTTGTTGCTGATCATGAGGTGAGTGATGAGGACTCAGCCTCTTACTATAGTGCAGATTTGGGTGGAAATAATGAGTCACATGGGCATCATCATCTGACGGGGTAGTTGAAGGTTAGTGATAATATGGTTGCTATAGCCTTGGAGCATTTTGATGTTGCTCGACAGATGTTGGCAACCTATGGTTGGAGTACTCTTATGTCAGATGAGCACGGTGATAGTAGTCTTTCCCTTGGAGAGTTCCATACACTTCGAGAAGCCATTGGATTAATGAAACATAATTATTTGAAGTTACTTTCTGATAGGAACTATCTTCTCGAGTGGGATAGTATTTGCTATGATGCATTGAAGGGAAAAGAAGAGGAGGTTGATGAGCTCACTCACGAGCTTGAGGTGACTATGAATTCATTGCAGAGCACCCAGTTGGCTCTTCAAGAGTCACAGTCACGATTGGAGGAGCTTACCGTGGAGTTCAGTTTGGCACAGTCTCCACCAGCTGTAGTTACAGTACAGTTTCCTACAGTGGTAGTTGGTAATGATTTGACGTCTATGAGTTGTAGTGAGGATGTGGTAACACCCATCCCAAATACAAGGGCAGTTGACTCAATTGAGCTGAGTACTTTGACTGAGAGCAGC
Source organism: Sequoiadendron giganteum (assembly GCA_007115665.2). NCBI lineage: Eukaryota > Viridiplantae > Streptophyta > Pinopsida > Cupressales > Cupressaceae > Sequoiadendron > Sequoiadendron giganteum. Next base: position 87,693,970 of record CM021106.1, on the reverse strand, counting down.
AGAAAACCACATGTTACATCAGGCTCTCTGGTGGTCAATACTATGACAGATAACACAAGTCCGATAGCTGATAGCTCTTGTGTGGCTGTGGTGGATTCTCTAGAGAGTTGTGTGTTAGTACACGACGCTACTCTATCATCTCCATAGGGGACTTGCGAAGTGTCATCTGGTTGGGAGTATGGCTCTCATGTGGATTTGTTTCCCTCTCCTAGAAGCAAATTTGTTACCTCATCCCATGCAGTTGATTTTGGACGCCAGCTTGTTATGCCTCAAAGTCAGAGCGATCAGCTACCTGATTCCAGTATTGCTAGTGATGAGCCATTCACCGAGGTTGGAGCATTCTATCACAACTACACAGTGATGAGTGCTCATCATGTTTCTTTTGATCCACACGCGAAGAACTTGATGATGCATCGATGTGGATTGGCTCCAGGGTTATACCATCCGTTGTGGGATGGGAGTTTGCCATCTTCGGAAGACGGGGTTAGAGGCTGCAAGTACCTAACTCAATTGTTTGCAGAGGATTACTTGCAAGGTCAGCAGTCAATTATCCACCATGCTGATATGTATCCGACAAGGGTTGCTACTTTTATATCATAGGGATTACATTAAGGTACAGTGTTACAGAGTAACTGTGGTGTCAGTTGGCATGATTGTTGGGTTAATTATCACAGAGAGAGATTTGGCATAGTGGATGCCTTTAGATATTCTTATCTCTGCATGACAGATGGATGTGAGTTTAGATTGTTTTGGGATCTAGGTTGTGACAGGTTTAGTACGGAATATGGTATGGGTCCCATTAGGTTACTTCACCACTCTCAACATGGTGAAGTTGGGGGCAGTAGAGCGCAACGGAAGTCGGAGGAAGGTAGACACGACAAACCTCCATTTTGGGTTTGGGATCCAAGAATATTTGGCGCAGTTGCGTTTATGCTGGTGCTTCCGGAGTTAGTTGGTGATGCATGGGACATTTTACAACTCTTCTTTTGGGCCTTCCGAGGAGTGAGGTTTCTTTGCAGTAGAGATCGCTTGGGGACAAGCAATTTCAGGGAGGGCGGACTGTAATGTCCCCTTTTTCACGAGCATCAGAGTTGGGGGATTTGCCTATTTTCCTGACCCTCGTAGGCTAATAGTTCTGGATAGAGGGTTTCTCGGACGGGCACTTGGTCGTCAATTTGCAGTGTGGATCTCCAGAGTATGGTGACAGGGTGAATTGTGGTGTTTGGCACGATACTTGTGCTTAAATTTATGATACTCACCTTTAATTTCACTATCCTCGGTCTAGGGACCATATGTCTTCAAAAGGAGGGGGTCACTTTATATTTTTCAGTTACTATTCATGGCTAAAGTGGAAAAAGAAATAACTTAAGTGAATAGTGCTCACTTTAATGAATAGTGATTTCAATGTTAAATTATAAATATGAAGAGAGAAAGTTCGACCCTTCTCGTGCATGGATGATTTTGCTTGTTGGAAAATTTGGAGTGAAGCTTGGAAGAAGGAGGCTAGGGTTTCCTGATTTCTTGCAGTGGGTGAGCCTGGTGGGGCTTGGTTCTCATTTTGAGCAGCTTGAGGGTGTGAAACACCACCTTAAGGTTGCTTCAGTTAGAGACCTGTGTTGCTGTTTGCAGGTTATTTCGAGCTATTTTCAAAGGTGTTTTGAGTGGCTATAGTCTCCATTATTGTTTTTATGGGAGCTGTTTGGTTTTGAGACATTTTGGGACTGTTTTTTGAAAGCTACAACCAGCTGCATTTTTTTTAGGGTTTGAACCAGCAAAAGAAAAAAAAAACGCCTTTTCTAAGAGGCTGCAATCACACCCAAAAGGGGCGCCCTTATCCTAGAAGGCTTCCCAATCCGGATTTGGTTGGGAGAAGTTTGTCTTCCAAGAGCTGTGTGCATTTCTTTAGGGGCGGGTACTGTAGCAAGTCACTATTCACAGTGATGTTTGGCTGTAAGTTAAAGTATGGTTTATGAAATACTTAGTTTCGAATCTGATGAAAACTATATGTTGTAAGCATCTTATTTTGTAATGAAGAAATTATATTTGGCCTTTAAATTGAGCAATGTACTCAAGTTGTTTCAGTAGCTTAGTTTATTTGAAGTTTCTTTAGTATGTATATGCTTGTTGGTACCTTATTAGCATATTTAGCCAACAAACTCAAAGCAAAAAAAGGCAAACACAAACTAAAACAAAATCAGACCTACGAACACAGTGAAAACGAATCAGCAGAGTGTTGGTACACTACATGTACAACTTAAGTTGCCACTTGGATCTCTTGCTCTATATTGAGAAGTGATAACTCCCATTATACCAAGTTCAAAAACCAAAGGGGAAAACATTTTATCAACTTGAGCTTTGGTGAACCATTCTCGTGATTAGTGATTTGACTTGTTCGTACAACTTTGTAGATGGTATAACCCGATCCCTTATGTGCCAGATCTTTATGCACCATTAACAGATATGGTTCAAAATTGGCTAAACCTGGATTTTTCGGATTAGCCCAATTGGTCTAGATTTTCATTTCCTATATAAGTTTCACTACATTTTTTTGAAAATTTGGGATTTCCACTTTTTGGGACTCCTGAACTGAATTGGATTTTCAAATCTGCTAAGTATGTCTTCATGCCCATCATGTAATCCATAGATGGAAGACTCGCTGAGTACTTGCCGAGCTGTAAAAAAATTGCGAGTTTTTCCTTTGGCCGAGTCTTTTTGATGTTAATTCGTAGTCTTTTGGGTGAGTACTAACCGAAAACTCACGAGTCCGATGGAAAAACTCGCCGACATCATAAACATAAACATCAACGTATTTTTGAAAGTTCATTTCATTTCAAAAACACTTGACACTTTGTGTGGAGACCAACCCCCCCCTCCGCCCAAGCAAGAAGACACCATTTGCAACGATCTGCCATCGAGAAGAGCAGATTCAAACGCATTTTTGTGCAGATTTTCAAGGCAAATTCGAATCATAGGTAGGATTTTGGTTTTTCATTTTTCTTTTTGATTAATCATTTTTTCACATTCTTGTTGCAAAATATTCAATCCAAATTGAAAAAAAACTTCATAGAGCACAAAGAAACAAGTTTTTTGCATTTAGAATCCGAAAAACAAGATTCATCACCATTTTTATTTTTATTTTTTCTGATTTTTTTCATTATTTTCAATGTTCTTTGATTTTTTCAGACCTAGGTTCATTTTCTGTGTAGAATGTTTAGATTAATTAATTTATAATTCATTTAAACACATTTGTATCAATTTAAATCAAATTTAGAGAGAGTTTTTAATGATTTAGGTTGTTTTTTAAATTTTTTTGTATTGAAAATCTAATATGTTGTACCATTTTTTTGTATGTGTAGGTTGAATACGCACTATAATGGCTTCTAGCTCTGCTTCAAGTTCAATTTCAGGCTCCGCCCCATCGATGCCCACACCATCATGGGTTCCAGGCATTCGTCCTCCAGGAGCTAGAGACCCTGCATGGAAGTATGCTGTGAGAGGGCCAGTACTTGGATTGGTTGTTTGCAGTGAATGTAAGAATGTATATCATGGAGGCATAAATTGCCTCAAATACCATCTTTTAGGCATTCCTTAGTGTGATGCCAAGCCTTGTGAAAAGGGCAAAGAAGAGATTAGAAGAGAGATGCTTGCCCTACTTTCAGTTGTTGAGGAAAGAAAATTGCAAAGGGAGAGAACAAAAGCAGCCATAGCAGCAACCATAGCTAGTGGACATGGTCAGGAACCCGAGCAAGTGGAGATAGAGTCAGATGAGGAGGCAAATATTGGCATGGTGGGCTCTCTTCGTGGTCCACGGATTCACAATCATGGCACAACCACAACCATACCGTCCTCTAGGACCTCCCTTTCCTCTACTTTGAGTAGAGTGCCACCAACACCGCCTACATCTTCACCCACACCACAAAGTTTTTTTGTGCCGCAAAACACACCAAGAGCACAGATGTCATTGGAGGCTACAAGGTGGAATAAGGAGGTGCATCAACATGCCGACATGGTATGTGCTGACTTTTGGTATTTCAATAACATACCATTCAATGTGGGGAGTAGTCCCTATTGGCACAATTTGGTTACCGCATTGACAGTTGCGGGAAAAGGCTACAAGCCACCTTCTCGCAAAGACTTGAGTGGGAGGTTAGTCAACTTAAATTTTATGCTAAGTTTATGTTCTTTAATTTAAATTAATTTATGTTGAATTCAAGCTATTTTTTTTTTTAAAATTACAATTTTGTACTTATTTAATTATTTTACTTTGTATTTGCAGGTTGCTCACAAATGCAACCAAAAGGGCAATACATGTAGTGGAAGAACAAAAGAATAAATGGAAGAAATATGGCTGTACCATACTTTCCGATGGGTGGACAGACGGGAAAAACCGCACCATCCTTAATTGTTTGGTTGCTTCCAAAGGTGAAGTTGTGTTTTTGAAATTGCTGGATGCCTCCAACAAGATAAAAACTGTAGAAACATTGTGTACATTGTTGGAGGAAGTTGTCATGGAGGTGGGGATTGATAATGTGGTGCAAATCATCACGGATAAAGTAGTAACGTATGTGGTAGTTGGTAGAATGCTGTAATGTCCCCTTCCAATTGACATCTCTCAGTGTTTATGATTAGCCTATTATGCGACCCTCGTAGGTTGATAGGGTGGATAAAGGGTCTGGTTGAGGCTTGGCTTAGCCAGTTGCAGGATTGTTCAGTTTGGTTTTCGTTCGGGGTCGTTCAGACATCATTTACTTGAATTGCTATTTTTAGTAAGTTAGGTCATTCAACGGAGCACCCTTGCTATTTTTAGCAGTATGGTTTGGTCATGTGCAAAATCAATCACTTATCCTCCAGCTTCAGACGGTTCGTTAATCGGACGTTTTTTAAGAGAGAGATTAATATTTTAATTGTCAAATTAAATATTAATTTAATTGAAGCTTATATTATAAAGTTATCATATAATTTAATATTATAACTTAAGTGATTTCTTGAAGGGGTCGACCAACATGGAAGAGGGGCCAATTTTCAATTATAAATTATAATTAAAGTGCGTTTGAAACTATTGAAAAATTAAAAGAAAAGTTCGAACTTTATTTAAATGATGCCTTTGTGAGAAAAGTTGACTTTTTTGAGGATATAAGGGTTTCATTGGGAAAAGAGCTGATTATGTTATGAAATCGAATTTTTGTTAAGTACTTCTTCTGAGAACAGAGCCAAGGGTTCCAGTTTTCACCGTGCATTGGAGAACGAGCCATCTTCAGTGTCTGCAGTTCAGAGGCTGTGAAATACCAGCTGATTTATTGCTTGTCAGAGAGATAACTTCATCCAGAGGTTGTCACAGAGCTTCACATTTGATTCATCTTCAGGGTTTTTGGTTTGAAAATCATCTGGGAAGGGTTCTTCAGTATTGGCGACCATTTTCCAAATTCCAGACATATCTTTTAAGTTCCGTACAGATTTGTCATTGCTGTTGTTGGGCAGTACTTTCTTGTACCAGGCCGTACCATTCATATTGGACAAAGCGCCTATTGTTTGAGCATTTTGGCTTCACTAATAAGGGCGCACTTTCTTCTGGATTCATTTGCAAACCTTAGACGGAGGGAGAAGTAAATTCTTGAAGGCCGTACCATTTCATAGGCATCTCAGGTTGCTGCAATAATCAGGTTTTATTCACACAAATGTTGTTGCTTTTTACTTTGCAAGTTATCCGATCTCAGATGTAATAAGCCTAGAATATTAATAGACAATCGAGCAATAGAATATCAAGTGATTCCTACCAGTTTTCAGCTTCATAATATTTTATTGAATTTTTACAAGCATTTTCTTTCAAAATCGCATTTTATCTCTGTATGCAAAAACACAAAAAAACGCAAAACACTCAAAACAATAAAAAACAAGTAGTTTCAGAAACAGTGAGAATTAGGGGTTTCTACAAATGCTTGAGAGTAGACATCCATCACTCTTTTGGTCACCTTGTGCGGCCCATTGCCTTGACCTTCTTTTGGAGGACATAGGAAAACTTGTTTGGGTTGCATCGATTGTAGATGATGCAAGGAGCATCACAAAGTTTTTCTACAATCACCCTTGGGTTCTTAATTTGATGAGAGAGCATATGCAAGGGAAAGAGTTGGTGAGATTGGGTGCCACAAGGTTGGCAACGGTTTTCCTAACGTTGCAAAGCATTTTGGGTTCTTTGGCCTCTTTAAAACAAATGTTTTTGAGTCAAGCATGGATTGACTCCACATATTCAAAGAAGCCCGAAGGAGAGAGAGTTTCAGCAATAGTCTTTGACACCTTGTTTGTACAAAGAGCTACAGAGATCGTGAAGGTAACTTCAAAACTTTGATTTTAATTTTTAAACTCAAGTTGAATATATTATATAATATATATATATATTTAATTTAACTTTAAGTCTTTCATTATAAATTTCTAACTTTGATATTTTTGTATTTTTAATCTAGGTGTTGGAGCCCTTGGTTAGAGTCCTCTGCTTGGTAGATGGGGATCAAAACCCAATGGGATATATTTATGAGGCCATAGATAGGGCCAAAGAGGCTATCAAAAGTTATTACATGGGGGGCAGCCTCAAATTTGATACCATATGGGAGATTGTTGATAGGAGGTGGAACAATCAACTACACTAACCCATCCATGGAGCAGGGTACTTCCTCAACCCTAATTATCTCTTCCCGGACAGCTTCTTCGATCCTAATGGACAAGTTATGGAGGGGCCCATACCATGCATTCAGAGGATGGAATCCAAGGTTGAGGTGAGAGACCTCATTGCCAGTGAGTTGGATATCTACAGGGAAGGAAGGGGTAATATCTTTTCTTCGAAGCTAGCTATTAGAGGAAGAACCACTCAACCACCAGGTCTAAAATTGGGAGTCTTTAAGTTTTAAGGTTATTTCACATGCATCTTATAATTTGATAAAATGTGTTCTGAGTCTTTGACTCTTTTTTCTAACTCTTTAATATTTTTTTTTTTGTAGAGGTTTGGTGTAAAACTTGGGGTGGAAATGCCCCACATCTACAAAGAATTTCCCTCCGCATACTATGTCAGCCTTGTAGTGCATCCATTTGTGAGCGCAATTGGAGCTTGTTTGAGGCCATTCACACGAAGAAGAGGAACAAGTTAGCACAAAAGTGCCTCAATGACCTTGTCCTTGTGGAATACAACCTTCAGTTGCACACAACGAGAGTAGAAGAAAAATCATTGGATCCTATTGATCTAGATGAGATAGATCCTTACAGTGATTGGAAAGGGCGAGATGAGCAGCCTCCATTGTTTACTACGGACGAGATCCTTGACTTCGAGAGACAAGCAATGGAGGATGTGGGTGCATCAGGAGATGTAGGGTTGGAGGAGATTCATGAGGATGTGGATGATTCATTGCCAAAGCCAGATACTTCTAGGATGGTGGTCGAGCCTGAGCCACAACCTTCCATGCCAACCGAGGAGCCAACAGCACTAGCATCACCACCACCACTGCACACACGCGATAGGACTAGAGGACCCACCCCTTGCCTAGCTGCTGCTAGACTAGGGAAGAGGAAAGTCTAAAATGTTGTATTTAGTTATTGTTTAGTATTTACTATTTACTTCTAGTTTTACTGTTTTCATGTATCAGATTTTCAGGCTTTTAGCCATCGGGGTTCCGCATGAGAATGCAATTTTGTAATCAATTTGCATTAAAGTCAATCAAAATTAATAGAAAATACTTTTGTACTCATTTATGGACTCATTGGATTCATCTTGTCATTGAATTTTGCAAAAAAAATGTGTTTCTAATGAAATTTAAGCAATTGTTTTAGTTCCCAAGTTTTTGCCGAGTTTTCTCCGAGTTTTTGTTGACTCGTCAATTTTGGGCTTGGCGAGTTTTTTGACCAGCCGAGTTTTCCAACTATGATGTAATCCATTCTATAGATGCACTTCCATTAGGATTTAGATCTTCTCAATGATGTAGATTTGCTACAATGCATGCATCTTAAAAGGTGGAAAATATAAATGTGAGTCTAATTCAAATAGTGAACTGGCTATGTCATGTCCCCGAAATTACGACACTAAAAACGCTAATGTTAAAATACAAATGAATAAATAAAATACACATTAAAAATATTAGCCATTTAATATTATTATAATTATGATTATCACAAGATAATATTATAACTACAATTGTCAAATATAAAATATAAATATTAATAAAATAAATATTAAGAATTTGATATTAATAATATAAAACATATATATAAAGCTAATATTAACTTATGAATATAAAACACATAATATATATAAATGATATTAGGAATAGCATACGATCTCATTTAGGGAACAATCTCCTATCTGATATGATGTGGCCTATTGTGTTACAAAGCAGCAATGAGATAAGAATACGTAGTGATGAATGTATAGCAACTCATAATGAGTATCGAAGTTAAGAAAAGCAATGACTACATAGGTGATAAAGGCAACAAATTAAGGTTGTAAAGGCAACGAATTTCATGAAGGGAACAAGTAAATTAAAGGCATTAAAAATCCTATTAAGGCAGTGATAATATAGTAAAAGGCTGTGAAAATATATTAAAATGGGTAGTGATTAATAACAATCCGCAATAACAGTATTTAAGATCATACAAAGGCAGCGATTAATATAATTAAAGTCAATAATTATAGAAGGAAGCGGTTGGTATAAAAGAATAATTAGTATGTGTCTAAAGGCAGCGATCAGTTTGTGTGTGAAAAGTCGTATTTCTTTGAAAGGAAATCTCCATTCAAAGAGATGTATCACTTCATCTTGAAATGAAGATATAAAAGAGAATCATGGGATTGTAAGCAAGGAAAGGGCAGGGGATAAGAAAGGAATAGGAATAGGGAATGAAGGAATAATACATTGAGCAGCATGTTTAATATATTTATATATATATTAATATATTATTTACAATAATGGTATATAAATATTTATTAGGAATAATGATGTATACATATTTAAATAGAATATATATATACATAATCATATAGAAATACTTATATATATATTTATACATTGAAGTCAATTAGAAATGATCTCACACACACACACACACACACACATATATGGATAAGTAGATATGTGAATCACTTGTGAATATACAAATGATACATGCAGCAATTATTAAGCCTTATAAGTAATGATGACACTTTAATATAAACATAAGTAGATTATGTATATTTATGAATTGTCCTCACCCTATGATCAATCCAGTATGAGGTTGAAGGAGACGAGTAAGGAATCAAAAAATGTGGAGATACAACAACTCAGGTGAGACCACTCACTTAGTTTTAATGTTTAGTTATCTTCAATCTGACATAACCATGATGCATGAACCTTGTTGCCCAGCCGATCTATGTACTATTAAATGTAACCAATAAACTCTATTCATGGGAATGCACATAGTCACTTCTGAAGTGTTAGAACTTAGAACCATGCCTTCTTGATATCGATCTGGAAACAAACTTCACTAGACTGGAAATCAATAGTGTATTTAAGCGGACTATGTAGTCCTTGACTGATCATAGGCCAAATGGTTTATCTTCTATGGATATGGTTCTAATGATGATCAATCTGCATTTATATTCGATTTTTGCAAATATTGGACTTGCAGGATGTATTGAATTTCAAAAGAACATAATGAACATGTAGACATGAATATTGCTTAATTTAGTTTTGTATTCTGATATACCTTCATATTAGGATTCAAGGAATTGTTTGATCATATTAAATACTCTTATTGCATAATATGTGTAAATACAAATGAAGTACTAATGACTACATATTTGATGACTGCATATCAATTGTTTGAATAGTGATTGTGATCCCGCCAGGAGAGCTGAGTCATGACTTAAGTGGTTTGTCTAAAACCTCACCAAGGTTTCGCCCCACAGGCCCATAGCAAGGGTTGGGCAGTCTGCCCCACAGGCCCATTGCAAGGGTTGGGTTATGGAGGGGTGAGGGTTCCACCTAGGCTTTTTGCCCCATAGGCTTGAGATAAGGGTTGGGCATTGAAAGGTGGTAGACCGTAGGCCCCTTAAGGGTTCCCCTCTCCTGATGGGCTGAGTGACTCCTCTTATGTTTATTAATCTGTATTTATGATTATGTCTAATTTTGGATATCTATATATTAATGCTAACAAGTATGTTGTTAATGTGATGAATACAAATTCTAATCTAGGGTCATTGTATTAAAAGAACATTCATTTGGAAAGAAGAAACCCTAAACCTAATCGACAAACAAATTATAGGGCAGACAAATGGATTTTAGGGCAAGTCCAGGGTAAGGGACATTACAGGCTAACTTAGCCACTATGCCTCATTCTCAAAGATTACTATTGACTGGACCAGACAAGACATAAGACTCCATTCCCTAAGACAAAGATTGAACAAAGAGTTTTAGACAATTCAAAAGGTGAAAAAAGAAAATAAAAGTTACCTTAGTGATCTAGACACTCGAGGGACTTCATTGATTGTAAGAAAACCCCCTGAATTTTTTCCATTTTCTTTTTGAAGATTTCACCAATTGATACCATACCAATAATTCAAACTAAAACATAGAACATGCAATTTTGATAAAATAAACATTGTAGAATTTGCATAAACAAGTTTCTAGTTGATTCAAAGAAAAATTGAAAGTTCCTTTCATTCAATACACTATTGTTATAATTCTTTGAAGCCTCAACATCATTAAATAGACACTATGTGCCAATTACCACAACTACAAACATGTAGAATGGAAAATACCTTAAAGGAAATGCATTGAGAAACCAAACAGGTCTAGTGTAGCTTGATCTCTGAGTGTTAATCAGTCAACAACCGTGGCAAATATGTCATAAGCAGTAAAAACTGTTGGGTGAAAATAATGTAATCAACTTTTCGATAGATTACGCTATCTAGATTTCAGCCACAACTATGTGAGATATAATCTCTCCTCTTAGAAAGGGGAGGCACCCTTCTTATTGCTAACAAAAGCTATAGTAAAACTAATAAAGTACTTACAAAATGTACACTACACTTACGAAATGGGGGGGTGTGTTACATTCATGCTTCTCTCTTTTTTCAGAGAAGATGTTTACAATGCTTCACGATTTGAAAGTTCTAGATCTAATAACTGAAATGCGACAAAAAGCAATAATGCCAATATCTCTATCTTGTCAAAGCAAAGCGTAGAGATACTGGATGTGATTTATAATAACAAAAGTAAAGGAAAAGGGAAAGCTCATGAAGGCACAAAGTTGTTTCGTAGCATTTTCAATGTTAGATCTGTAGAAGACGTACCGTTTGTTGCATTAGAAGCACAAAGTCTTCTTAGATGCAGCAATTCCTCGAACAACATGAACGATTACAAGCACAAAGTCTTGTAGATCTTTCAACCAAAGTATCCACACATAAAAGTAAATTCAAACAATAGATGCAACACAAAGTTTACATGAACTATTTGAAGGCCTTCAAATACCATTCACTAATCACCACCAATTTTACTCAAATCCAAAGAGAATTGATTCCAACACAAAGTCTGGATTGCAACTTCCTTCTTTATTGATTAAATTCAGTTTCGCAAAATTGAACACAAAGTTTCAATGCTTGTTTCAAAAGAGCAGCACTTCGTTGCAAAATATCAAAAGGTAAAAAATACAATAGAAATCCCTCTTATTTATATAAAAGAGGGAAGAGCTAATTTAGGAAATCAGTTGAGTAAAAATAGGAAACCCTAATAGTGACTAAGTCAAAATGTAAATTATTTTTGTGTAATTACATCTCATATTTAATTACACTTTACAAAAAGACATTTGAGATGTCAAAACATATTTACAATATGCATAGTAAGGAGCATCAAAATTGATGAACATTGGAGACAAAAAGAAGACTTTATTGTTCTTTGCTCTGGGTGCGGAAGTCTTCATACTTCTTTGCAGTCTCTTGAAGGAACGCTTCATCTGGTCCAATCGTGTAATCTACAAGAGTATGTATTTTGGTGATTGTTTTCTTGGCAGACGAACAAATCTTCTTGCATCTTGTAGATGAGCTTTGAGACAATCAAATGATAGCCGTGTATCACATAAGTTATGCATGGTGTTCTTTGAAAAATCTTTATCATCTACCTGCTTCATAACGGCTTCTTTGAAAACTTGTATTATCTCACTGAGAGGAAGAAAGGTATGATTGTCATCAAGGAGATCACCTAGTAACTCCTCCATTCCATTTATCAAAAGAACACGATAACCTTTTGTAATGACCCCACCCTTGGATAATTAAAATTTTTCCAACATTTTACTTCAAACATATAAAAGTAACAAGTAACAAAGACATTACAATAAAATTCTTCCTTTCTTTATTGATAAATACATGCAAGTTATAATATATATTTCTACATGAATTCCATTTTCATTGCAAATATAAATCAGAGTGCAAAAGTAAAACAATTGCATACATAGCTCGTAAGCTTTTGCACAAATAGTAGTAAGACGGTCCAAGTTCCTTTCCTTTCAAATCTTGGCGTATCCATCACTTGTTGTGGAGGAGAAAACATCACTCAAGCGCTTTTCCGCCAACCACAGACTATTTATGTGGTCCCTCGCACATCTATCGTTCGATAGATGGCCCTCCCTTCGAACGAAGAGATTGGTAGAGTATCCGGCTGCGACAACCCAACTGAGCATAGTGTTGTGTCCTATACATCTAGAACTTGCTATTTCACAATCCCGAACTAGCATGAAGGATCACAATGAACTGATAGTTTAGTCTCAACTATCTCACATCTAAGTGGATGTCGTACATTCCACTACTTTGGCCAAAGTATTCTCATTCAGTACTTCGAATGAAGGTCATCTATCATATACACTACTCAGGGCCGATTTGACTTAAGGCTATCTTACACTACGCATAGGTATCGTCCTTCACTTTTGGATACTCTTTTATCCTAGACTAACCTACAACATATTAATCTACTAAGTAATTACATGAAATATACTCTCTTAAATTTTTTTTATTTTCAATAACAAATACAATGTAACCAAGCACCCGTTAAGGTTAGCTTAACCCAAAACGTTGCATGAAAGAATTCTAACCAAGAATGCCCCCTAAAACCACTTAAGGAGGAGGGACGGGCATATGGTCAGAGGATCCCTAGGATCTACTGAATCAAAGTTACAAAGATTACAGCTAAAAGAGAGAGTCTAAACTCAACACCAAGAATGTGCACTCAAGATCCTTTAACAGGCGAGGTGCCAGCATATGGTGGAGTGTTAATTGCTGAATTGAAAGAATATAGGCGGATAACCAGCCATGAAAGAATTTCCACACTACCACCAAACAGTGGGGGGAAAATATTACAATTAAAACACTTCGTCTGTTGCGGCAGGCATCCACTCATGAGTGGGAATTCACCACTTTTCCAGTGGGTACAATGAGAGAATTAGCAAGTTCTTTTTTCCACACTGGCGGTAAACCATCCAGGGGTTACAATGTGATAATTAAACACAAATAAGCAGCAATTAAATAGACTGAAACAGTACTACTGTTATCAGCTTTACAAAATGAGGAAGAGCTGCAAATTACATGAGAATTACAATAGCTTTGAAGCACCAAGAAATAGAAGTTCTCCCACTCTAGATTTCTCTCAATTGTTGAAGGAATAAATTGAAATCAAAGACTGAAATAATTCTGATATGAAATCAGCAAACATCAACTCACCAAAATTGTCAAATCTCTTACCACAATCCACGGAATTGAACCAAACTGAAAGTGTCTCTCTTCTATAGCTAGGCGACCAAGAAACCACCACTTTCCAACCTTCAAACTCAGCAAAGACAACCAACACACATTCCAAAGTAATAAATGAATGGTACGGCCCTAGGAGAGGGTCGACCTCACTTATAAAATCAGCCACTTCATATTAAATTCTGTCCTTGCACCAAAAGGGGCGCCTCTAGCATATAGATGGATAGAAACAATACCCATAAGCAAACAAAAATCATACCAAAAACTGTATATGAAAATCTCCTTCAGCCAAACAATAACCAGCAACATGAAAACTGGAAATATCTCACCAAAACTCCACAATAATGCTCAATATGTACTTCTGGATGAAGTACACTCTTAGATCACCATCTAGAGAACCATAGTTTCAGGCCCGAAGAATGGAGTAAACTTGCTAAGTTTTCCCTTAGCCGGATTCTGGATTTCAAACCAGCAGCATAACTTTACAATATTTTCCAAAGATAACATATGAGAAAGCAAAGGCTTTCTTTCATAGAATTGAAGGTGACTGTTGGCTCTTCAGCTTCCATTTCTTTTTCCCTCCAAAAGAGATGTCCATTTCACTTTTGAAATATTTTAATTTTTAAAACATTATATTCACCTTTCTAGGCATCCAAAACTTGAGGAGAAATATTTACTTTAGAAATATTTAAATAATCTCCCAATGAGGCGTCCACCCTCAAGGCCACCTTTTAAAACAACTTTAAGTCATTAATACTAGGCCAAGGGGGTCAATAAGAAATTATAACATTAATGACTTAGAATAAATCATTTTACCCAAAATGAGCCTCAAAGTGTTGAAGGCCAAATATGCTCCAAACTGCTTTGCCCGAAATGGAAACTGAGCTGACTACTGATGCTACTGCCCAAGATGGCACTGCCAGAAATAGAATTTACTAAAAATAGTAAATTTAGAAAAGTTGCCTGATGACTTTATAAGTCATATCACTGCGAAGCTCTCTGAAAACCTAGAAAGAATCCACAATCCTTATTCATGCAAACCTTCTTTAGAACCCCTATAAAATAGGAAACCCTAATTTGCACATCTGAGTAGCCTACGGATTTCCGGAAATAGGCTAAATCCAAATGAAGAGAGTAGGGCGAAATTGGGGACATTACATTACACAAGATAGGTATATCCTGTTTCAGATAACCTACTTTTAAACAATCTACTTCAAATAGTTACATAAGAGAGGTACATCCTGTTTCAGATAACCTACCTTAAAACAATCTACTTAGAAATGAAACAGTCTACAAGTGTCTTATACCATTCCTCCTAATCAGGAAATCTTTATCCTAGGAATACTTTAGCTTACCTAAGTTATCCTTATAACTTAAGCTGAAAAAACCTTACTAGATCACTATCTTCATTACATTCCTAGTATCTAGTATCTACTTCAAACATATTCTCCTTATATGGAGATCATACAAATTATGCAATTTCACACTAATATGCATTTTTATGCTTCTCATAAGTTCACTTCTTAAGCACAACTAGGTAAACATTTCTCATAGTAGCTCATTTTCTCTACATTATAAAATGTAGTTCAAGAAACGACCTTCTCCGTTTGCACATACAACAAACACAAAGAAGCACATATATATCAATCAGAAACAAAATTGAAAGATGAAGAATATTTCATGCCCGATTATAAGCTTTCCTTCAAATGACGCAATTTCAATCTTCCTCTTAGCATAAACCCTCAATGTTGATAGAATTCTCACTCAGATTTATACCCTGTTTCCTCAAGCTGGGCCTTCTTGCTGCCTTTGAATGCTCCTGATCCAACTGGTAACAACTCCTCTACTCTTTTCCCTTAAAGAAACTCTCTCTCCTAAATGTCCTACTCAGATGCTAAACTCTTAGCAAAAGCTCTAAATGTCTGAAAATTACTCTCTAGTAATGCTGGTTACTGTTATTTTCAAAATGGATACTACAACAAGTGCGTATATAAGTATATGAAGCAAAATGATGATCTCAAAACCTTGCACAAAATTGTAATTGAAGACTGTGAATTGCAGAAAGCAAATTGCGAATTTGGTGAGAGCAAATTGTGAATTGGTAAGATTGATAGGTAAGTGAGCTCCTATTTATAGAGTTCGGATTCTCATGCCATCCTACAGATTTGGCATGAGAATCGACACTTCTATCAATTTGAAAGTGTCAAACTCATGGTGGCAATAATTAAGAACCTTATTCAGCATTTTAAAGATGAGTCGACCCTTCTCAGTGAAGAATGATTCAAATGGCACATGATGAAATTGGTTCAATTGACACCTACAAGCGTCCTCCAACAATGGTGCCAAAATCTGGTGGGTGTCAATCACAGTGGGAAAATGTCCCAGCTTAATGGCATCCCACCTGACCTTTGTTTCAGGCTTTTCCAAACTCTTCAAGAGCCGCGTTTCATGCATTTCCGCGACCTGGTCTCTTCCCGTGTGCACGTTTGCAGCATCGCTATTTCTTCTCTTTTCAAAAGTTTCAACTATATTGCCAGATAAAATATTTCCTATTTGATGTTTGGCGTATTATTTCGAGCACTTTATGGTGAATAAAATACTTAAATATTTTCAAACGAATTTCATAGTTTATTTCCCATGGTGGAACAATCCCTATTCACCAAATGACTTGATAAAGCTAAGTCTTTTATTTTCCAAATAAATTTCTTTTATTTAATATATATATTTTTATATATATATAATGTATTATCTTAATATATATTTTATTATAGTTTTATTTTTCTTCAAAATAAATATATGTATATATATATATTTAAATTAACCTATATATACCTATAAATTTATTTTGGTAAAACTATAATAACATATATATTTGCATAATATTATATATATATATATATATATATATATCTTTACATTTATACATATATATACACATTTACATAATAATTGATTAAATACGTGTATTGCGAGCCAGTCAACATAGTTTCAATATACTTATTCATGTATATGTGTGTATATATGTATATATGCAAATTCAGATTAATATAATGATGTTATAATCACACATAATAGGTAGTGTGTATATGTTTACAGATGTGTATAGCCAATTATCCTGTCATGTGTATAACAAAAGATGATTCTAAGCAAACCTAGATCCTTAGTTCTGAAAAATAATACCTTTTACTCCACCATGCAAAGGAATTTCAGTTGAGAAAAACAAAATTTTGAGAATTGAAGCTTCGAGGCAATTTTTCCTAAAAAATTCTAACACATGGGTTTTGTAGAAGAAGTCGTGCACAACCAACCCAGATGATCTAAATTGTCAAAATTCATTGAATTTTTGGACATGCGAATAATACCTAAGACAAGAATAGAAGAATTTAAGACAAAAAATAGAAGTTTTATGTTTTTTCTTCTGTAAAAATTGCCATGCTTGTCTCAAGTCTGTTGATTATTCTGGACTTGTATCTGCAAGGAAATCTGAAAATAACAACTGTGGTGCCTTCAAATGCTGCTTGCACAAAAGAAAACTCATTTGCACTCAACCTGTTGTGAGAGAAATGGATGTTATCTTGAAATAAATAAAGAAATTTTAAGTTCATGGCGCCAACTGCAAGAAGAAACCCCGATTTCAAAAGAAATTATCTGATTGGACCCCACTTTGTTCGAACAAAAACTGACTTGAAGTCTCAAAAATATTAAAATATTAAAATATTCAGTTCAACTCAACATGCGAAACTCAATGAGTCTCAAAATAGGCGCCAATATTAAAATATTGAAGAAATTCACCCTTTGCAAAGTTGACATGCGGAAACTGAAATTTAACATTATTTTATTTGAGTTAACTGAAATCTTTCCTTCTGGGTTATCTTAGAATATTTTACTGATTCCGAAAAGTCAAAGTTTGACCTTCTAGGCATCCCCCTCTAAAGTTGATATTTTTAGCTAACTTCCTATTTTATAGCTCATTGAAAATGTCGCAATACCCTCTATTGAACTCTAATTTTCGGGTGCCTGGTTGATGCTCGAGCTGAGCTGACACATCCACTGCATAGCCAGATCAAAACTGACAAACACATTATTGGGTGTTGCAACCTCAAAAGAGTAAATCTGGTGCCTCAAAATGAAGGGCGCCTTTCTCAAGGAGATATGTAATTTCGTAATACTTAGCCATTTTCTTGGTTTTGCCATTTGACGCTTCAATCTACCGCTTTCGGTGAACCATGACTCATTTCGATTGGATGCTGGATCCATTGCGTAGCTAGAAGAATTACACACCCGATGACTGCATGTGCAAAGCCTACATGCTGGATTAAGACCTCCTAATGCAAGGGCGCCCCTAGCTTGCAGAGGAGTAGAAACAAAAATTAACATGATTTTGCATTTTGTCAATTTCAACCAAGTGCTCTACTTTGACCTTCACTACCGAGAGCCGGATTACTCCGATTTGCGTGCTGACAGGCTTGTTACGTAGCTGGAACAACTTGGAAGAGATGTTCTTGGGAGAGACGAAGCAAAAAGACTACATTTAATGCCTCTAGAAGAAGGGCGCCTTTTTCAAGGCAATGTGTAAAACCCTTAGCCATTTTTCCAACTGTCTTCATTTTACACAGATTCTTCGATTACGAGAGATTGACAGATCCTGAAGGCTGGAGGATAGATTCACTGCGTAGCTAGGAGGATTCTGCACAAGTCTCGTGAAGACGACAGTTGCAAGAAACCTCATCTGATTGGCCTAAAGGCAAGGCGCCCCTAGCCAACAGAGGTACAATTTGATATTTTCACTTCATACTACCTTTGTTTTACGTGCTCGCTAGAACCACTGTCACGGTTACTCAGCTTATCTAATGATCTTGTGAACAGGTGCATCGTGGAGTTGGACTAAATCAAAAGAGATCCCCTAGAAACGAAAACTGCAAATTCAATCATCTGAGGGGTCTAATTGAAGGGCGCCCCTGAGCTACAAGGGCACAAAAACTACAAATTAGACTACCTCTGTGATGTGTATACTCTCTGTAACTTCTGCTTCCGCCTTCGACTGCCAGAGTTTTGAGAATCGGATGAACTTGCTTGATAGCTTGTCGAAAAGCTGACTGAAAATTGAAGAGAATGAATATATTTGCAACCCAAAACAACTGAATCTTGACCTCCAAATTGAAGGGTGCCCTTGAGCTACAGGGGCACAAATTTGCTCTGGATTTGATGTTTCCTCCATTTTGCGCTCTGCGAACACTATGTCGGCTGCTAAGTTGACCACGTAGAAACATTACTGCTACTGACGCGTGTGTGACTGTATTTCACCATTTTCACATGTACGGACATTGTAAAGTTGATTTGCACGTTGATTGTGCAAGCGTCTCCCATGTTACAAAGTGAAATGTTTCCAAACTTAATATATTTTTGGGTCTTTTTGCCATTTGAAAATCCCCTCCGTCGAGAAGCATCTTTTTCAGCACCTTTCATCATAAAATGTTTTGCTTTGAGTTTCAGGCTTAGATTTTGACACCTGGTACTGGCCAACTGCCATTGACGACCTCAGAGGTCCTAACTTTTCTCCTGAAAAAGTGAAAACTACCCACCAGGCTTAAACTAACTTTTAACTAAAACAGACTTCACCATTGTGATCGTGATGCAAAATAAACCAATCAAAATTAATTTCAGCCAATTTTGACAAGTTTCTATTTTTAGGGTTTTTGACCTAAAAACAAGGTTCGAAAACCATAATTTTCAAAATTTTCAATTTTTTCTAGTATCTTCCTAACATCACACTGACCAAAAGCCCATACTTGATTTTCCCAAAAACTTAGTTTTGACATCATTTTTACAAGGTTTAGACCATTTTAAGCAAAATGCCTTAACGAAGCAAAAAAATTGGTTTGGGTACAACATTCACCTTATTACTTGTCTCCATTAATAACATGTTCAGGAATTTATATATGCACTGTTGATATACATATATGTAACCAGTCAATTGCTTATATCATTATGTTCATGTTCCACCATGGTGGGAAAGAAGGATTACAAAGGGAATGCAACAAAGGGGTCTCTCCTAGATACACTACCTGGGGGGGCACAAGATGAACCCACATGGGCCAGAGGGGTAATTGCCTTTGGGTCTAGATTGATCACCGGAGTAACCATTGTAACCTCACCTCCCTACCATGGTGTAACAAGAGCGGAGGCTTAATTATGGGAAGTGGAAAAGGATGGTGACAAGGGGATTAAGGATCTCACTAGATCATCTCATATGAATGGCATTCGCCGCATGAGGCCTAGGGGTCCCCCTCATATGAATGGCATGTGTCACATGAGGAGGGAGAGACCCAGATATCCTATCAACCTCCTCTTTCATGTGGCCCATAATTGAGCAACCCCAAGGTAAGTTAGTGAGTAGATTAGTTAGTTCATTATGAAGGTGCTAATGTTAACTATGATATCTAATATAGAGTTGATCATGCTTAATTCCAATGTTCAATGTGGAGTACTAATATTCTACTTGTTACGCTATTTTGGTGATTGATCTCTAATTTGTTTGCAGGGACTAAATCAATTTTAGGACCCATTGCTTGGAAAATTGATAATGTACAATAGATTTGGTATAATTCCTATTAAGGACATTACATGCCACCCTGGGGGGGACAAGATAAGCCCACAAAGGGCCAAGGGGGTACAGCCTTCATTGTGGAGGGTATTGCCCTTGGGCCTAGGGGAGTTGGCTACCAGGACACCTTTCACAATCCCGCTTCCCTTGTCGTGGAGCAGCAATATAAAGGGGTCAATCACGAAGGAGTGGAAGAAGATGGAAGGATAGGGGATCCTCATTAGGCCACATCATATGAAAGGCATGCGCCACATGAGGTCAAGGAGGTTAAGATACCCCTTCCAACCATCCTCTTCCATGCGTCCTTCATGATTGAGCATCCTCAAGATGGAGTCATAATCAGATTAGCAAATTTACTTTAGAGTTATGATATCCTAGTTGTTAAGTTATTATTGTAATTGATTTCTGACTTGTTGCAGGGGTTAAATCAAGCCAAGGTACTCTCTAAATCCTCTATTTGTTTGGAAAATTGATAAATTACCATTAATATTCCTATTAGGGAGATTACAAAAGAGGATTGTTGGCATAAAGTTTAAGGAAAGACAAACAAATAGTAAAAATCTGCCACATCAGAAAGGTTTGAAAAGCCTTAGAGGGAGCACAGCAATTTGATGAAAGTCAGCACAACAATTTGCAGCCTTGGAGAGCAGTGTGGAACTCTACAAACCAATGAAGGGAGAATAATCAGAAATTTTGGAGACCTGGCAGCCATTCCAAGTACAGGTTTTTTATTATTTGAATTTTCAATAAAATGTTATTTGAGTTCAAATAATTATCTTATTATTGTTGTTGTGAATATTTATAATGAAGACTTTATTCAAATAAAAATAAATGCCAGCCGATATTCATTTATTTGAAAGTTGTATTGTTGGAAGATGAAACAAAAATTAATAGTAGGACCAAGAATTTTAAGAAAAAGTTCTTTCAATGGAAAATTGTAGAAAATTGTGAGGAAGGGATATTTCAAGAAATGCAAGTTGGAGAGTGCAAAGAGCAAATCTTTAGCTTCTTTCGCACCCAATCAGCTGCACTTAACTAAATGGCTAAATGAGTATGTGCTCCAATTCTTCTTAGTTGAAGAACTGACAACATGTAGAAATGTTTAACTTCGGGCAAAATAAGCTACATTCCATGAAGTCTTGGGATGAGGGGATGGGTCTTGAGGATGGGGCGACTAATTGCCTAGATTTGGGGATGACAACTAGTGGGGGTTAGGGAGTGGAGATCCCAATGGGTTTGAGGGGTAGTGCCCATTATGGAGGTCTGGGGTTCACAATATATAGTGGGGTTGAGGGGTAGAGCTCCCTCCACCAAGCCCAAATTAAGGCCTTCGAAACCACACACCAGACCCATACGAGTATGGGGCGGAAATCTGTCAAACCTTGCAACATAGCTTTATTTTGTTTCCCTAGGTTGCAACATAGCTTTGTTTTGTTTCCCTTAGATTTTCTCTTCCTAGAATTTTCTATAGAAAACTGATGTATTGTTGAGTCCCATTGACAAAATTTTGGTCACTTGTGTTCATTGATATACGTATCTTATTTGCATCCATTTCTTTCAACAACAATAAAGAGTTCTGGTTTGGCCTTCCAGTTAAAGAATTAATTTCAGATTATCAATATGTATGGTTTGAATAGAAAATTTATGTATATAAGCATTATCATGGTCATATATCTAAGTTTACTGTGACACTGGGCTATCTACACAAAAGTGGAATGGATAAGTTAGAGTAAATATATTAAGCTGCATAATACCTTGTGCTACTCACAAGATCATGTTCCTTCCAGCTACTACTTGATCCATGTGTATCTTTCACATGGGCATTATCTACAATGTAATGTCCCTTACCCGACTTTGCCCTAGATTTCACTTGTTGATCGGGTTGAGGGTTTCTTCTTTTTCAAATGAATGTTCTCTTTGACTAAGTAATCTTGGATTGAAGTTTGCATTTAATATTTCCACATGTACATATATCTATTAGCATTAATATCTAGATATCCAAATATAAATATAATCACAAATCAATAATAAAGACATATGAGGAGTGGCATGGGTAGAGCCGCACAAAGCTATCCATCTAAGCCCAAGAGCACAAGCGTCCTATCAGGACAACCCACCCCTTGGCCCCGAGCGATATGAATGTCTCAGAGTGGTGTGCTTAGAAGAAACACTTGTACCTAATTTCTCTACCTGTGCCATCACCTCGAAAGACACTCGACCTACTGGGGGAAGCCAGCAGAGCCTATAAGGGGTTCCGGGCTGTCATGTCCCCTTCCAGTTGACATCTCTCAGAGCTGATGATTAGCCTATTATGAGACCCTCGTAGGCTGATAGGATGGATAGAGGGTCTTGATGGAGCGTGGCTTGGCTTCAGTTGTCAGAATTTCTCCAGTTGGCTTTCGTTCGGGCTCATTCAGACACTACTTGCCTGAGTTGCTATTTTTAGCAATATTTGACACTCAGCGAGGCACCCTTGCTATTTTTAGCAGTATGGTTTGATCATGTGCAGAATCATTCACTCTTTCGCCAGCTTCAGACGGTTCGTGAATCGAGCGCTTCTTGAGGGAGATATTAATATTTAATTGATTAATTAAATATTAATTAATTGGAGCATATATTATAAGGTTATAATATTTTAATATTATAACTTAAGTGAACTGCTGAAGGGGGTCGCCCATCATGGAAGGGGTCATTTTTAATTATAATTTATAATTAAAAATTTGATTGAAGACTATTGAAATAATTTAAAGAAAAGTTCAAATTTATTTAAATGATGCTCAATTGAGAAAAGTCGCACTTTTCAAGAATATAAGGGTTTTGCCTTGGGATTCGAGCCATGATAATGATTATGAGATTTTTGAACAAGTCTTCTTCCGAAGAACGAAGCCTAGGGTTTCTGTTGTCTATAGACATTGGAGAACGAGCCATCTTCAGTGTTGCGATTCAGAGGCTGTGAAATATCAGCTGATCTATTGCTTTTCAGAGAGATTTCTTCATTCAGAAGTGATCACAGAGCATTCACAAAGTATTCACCAGTCAGGGTTTTGATCTGGATTTTATCTGGCAGCCAACAAACTGAGGCGCCTATTCTTTGCTTCATATTTTGCACCTCTTGCAAGGGCCGTACCAAATCTTTATTTGCTGTCCAGATCCGTACATCTGCTATACCAGGCCGTACCATTGAGACAAGGGCCGTACCTTCTTGTAAAAGGCAAATCGCCTATTCTTTTAGTTTCCAGTCTTCTTCCTTGGTGGCGCCTAATCCTCTGGAGCATTTCTGGAGCATCAGACAGAGGGAGAAGTAGCTGTATGTGAAGGCCGTACCATTTTATGAAGATTACCAGCTTGCTGCAATATCAGGTTTTCATCAAAAATATCATTGCCTTTTGATTGCATGTTATTGGATATTATTTGTAATCATTCTAGAAGATAAATAAATAGTCTGGCATCAGTATTTTCAATAGTTTCTATCGTTTCCAAAGTTGAATGATTTTATTTGAATTTATTATCAAACTCTTGCAAAACCGCCACTTTCTTTATTCATGCAAAAAACCACAAAAAAACCAAAATACACACAAAACAATAAAAAACAGTCAGATTCAGAAGTTAGCGGAAACAGGGGTTTCTACAGTGTTGTACCCAAACCGAAATTTTTGCTTCATTAAGGCATTTTGCTTAATATGGTCTAAACCTTGTAAAAGTGGGGTCAAAACTCAGTTTTTGGGCAAATAAAATATGGGCTTTTAGTCAGTGTGATGCCAGGAAGATACTGGCAAAATTTGAAAAATTTGAAAATTAGGGTTTCTGAAATCTATTTTTAGCTCGAAACCCTAAAAAATAGAAACTTGTCAAAATTGGCTGAAATTAATTTTGATTGGCTTATTTCACATCACAATCACAGTGGTGAAGTCAATTTCAGTTAGAAGTCAGTTTAAGGTTGGTGGTTAGTTTTCACTTTTTCAGGAGAAAAGTTAGGATCTTCGGGGTCATCAATGGCAGTTGGCCAGTACCAGGTGTCAATATCTAAGCCTGAAACTCAAAGAGGAACGCTCTACGATAAAAGATGTTGGAAATAATGCTTTTTGATGGAGGGGATTTTCAGATTGGCAAAAAGTGCTAAAATATTCTAAGTCTGAGAACTTTTCACTATGTAACGTAGTAGACACTTGCGCAATCAACGTGCAAATCAACTTTATAGTGTCCGTACATGTGAAAATGATGAAGTATAGTCATCCACACACCTCAGCAGTCACAACGCTTCGACATGGTCAACCGCAGTGATGGATACAGCGTTTGCAAAGCATAAAATGATGAAAATCAATTAATTCAAAACAAATCCGCTCCCCTGTAGCCCAGGGGCGCCCTTCCATTTGAAGGTCAAGATTTGAGTGTTTTGGATGAAGGATACATTCATTATGTTCAGTTTTCAGTCAGCTTTCCGATTAGCCATGAAGCAAGATTATCCGAGTTACAGAACTCCGGCAAACGAAGACAGAAGCAGAGGTTGCGAAGAGTGTTTTTTCATCAAGGAAGCAGTCTAGAAATGCAGATCCGCTCCCTTCTAGCCCAAGGGCGATTTTCTTTTTGAAGGCCCAGATCTAGATGCATGTGTGTTTTGATGGTTTCAGTCTTTGCAGAATTAGTTTAGCTTTTCAACAAGCTATCAAGCGGAAGCATATCCAATACAGAAATCTAGTTATTAGCGTCAGAAGTGGAAATTGCAGGCAGGATACATGTCATAAGAAGTTTTTCAAAATACAAATCCGCTCCCCTGTAGCCCAGGGGCGATCCTGAATAAGCCCTGTTTGATGGATGAATTTGCAATTGAGGTCTTCCTGAGATCTCTTCCAACTCAGTTCAGTTTTGCAGTGTACTCGTTCATAAGACGATCCGATGTTCTGAGTAACTGTGACAGAGGTCCTACCGAGCACGTAAAACAAAGGATGGTGATGCGTAGCTACACAAAGCTGCACCGCTGTAGGCTAGGGGCGATTCTCCTTTAGGCCTGCCAGACGGGGTTATTTGCAATTACAGTCTTCACAAGACTTGTGTGCAATTACTCAAGCTATCCAACGAGTCTAGCCGACAGCCTCCGGGATTTGGCGAGTGCTCGTACGTGTGAGGTCAAGATGATAATGTTGTGAAGAAGAGCTGATTGAAGGTGGTTCAAAAAATGACTAAGTGTAAGAATATAATTTTCTTTGAAAAAGACGATTTTCTTTTAGAGGCCTTAAAAGCAATTTTCTGGCTTCGTCGTCTCCAAGAACATCTCTTGCAAGTTGACCAAACTGTACAGCAAGACAGACGGCACGCGTATCGGAACATTCCAGTTCCCGGTATCAAGGGTCAAAGTATGGTGTTCAGATGAAAATCACACTTTTGTCAAAATGGTGTTTGAGCTATCACAGAATAGGGGCACTCATTCTTTTGGGGTTCTTAATACAATTTTCAAATCCCTCACATACAGTCATTGGATGCAGAGTACTTCTAGTCATGCAATGAATCCATTATTCAATCAGTGGAGTTCATTATTCATCGTCAGCAGCAGTTTGAGGCATCAGAAGGAAAAACTAAGAAATGACTTAAGTCTGGAGTCAAAACATCAATTTAATCAAAGGTGCCTAATTTTCTAAGGTATTAGATGATGATTTTAGCAGTTGTTGCTCCCAGCAGACATTTCATCCTTGTCATGCAAGCTTCGTGGTGGATATCTCAGCATGGTCACAGGATCATTCAATCATCCGGAAATCAGAGTTGAACAGGGTCAGTTGTAACTTTGCAGTCAGCTACAAAATAGGAGATTCTCAAAAATCTCATAACTCTTGCAAATGGAAGCCTAAAAGATCAAAATTTGACTTTTTAGAATCAGGGAAGTGTGTTGAACACAACAAGATGCTATTTTTGGCAAAAAATGAAAAAAAATATTTTGCATGCAGAACATTGAAAAGTGACGAATTTCTTCAAAGACAGATATTGGCGCCATTTTTAGTTTTTTGCATGTTTTAAAATTAAGATATTATTTTAGTCTAAAGACTCAGAGAAAGTGGTAGTTCAACTAGAGAGAAGCCAATCGAATTCTTTTTTCTAAATTAGGGTTGCATTATGCATGCATGATGGTACAAATTGTTTATTTAAACAAGCATGGTACCTTTCATAATTCACACAGCTTTGAAAGTTCGAATTTCTTCAAAGAGATTGGCGAATTTTCATCAAAGGATCAAGTTCGAAGGTGATAAAATATTCTTTTGTAGGTACAAGTTCAGATTCAAGGCAGAGTGGCGATTTTGACAGAAGAAGATAATAAATAAATAAAAATTAAAAAACATCTTTCTTCTTCTCTATATTTCTTCCATCTTCTCGTCTTAAATTCTCTTGCATGTTCGAAGTGTTGGCAGATTTTGGCAAAACAAAATATCTGGGTTGATTCAGAAGAGCTTTCTCAGCAAAACCCATGTGCCAGAATTTTTCAAGAAAATTTGTTCCAAAACATCTGTTCTTGAAGCTTTAATTTTCTCAACCGAAATTCTTTTGCATGGCTGAGTAAAGGGTAAATTTTTGCATTTCTGACGTTCTGGGTTGTCTTAGAATCATTTTCTGGACAAAACCCATATCTCAGATTTTTTTCGTAAAAATTCTCATCCAACAAGCTATTTTTAGCCTCAGCAGGCTATTTTTGGCTTTCTAGAAAAGTTGTCAGAATATAGCCGTGTGCACAGTCAACAGGCAAGTTTTTCAGAATGCAGTTCACTCAGCTCGAATTCAAGACCAAATCGGTCTTAACCCATGACTTCATCGGAACAGTTGATACAGATCTACATAAGGTGTTGCCGGAGGTAGTTTTGGATCCACTCAAAATCAGGGATTCAGTTATCAAGAATATTCAGCAATCCGGGTTGCCTGAGGCCGCTTCCATACCTATTTCGGTGCATTGCGTGGAGTTTGTAATATCTTGCATCAAGCATTACAATTCCGCTACACGAGAGATACGGTCAATAGATGGACGTGTTATATGCAGTCTCAAACCCCTTGATATCGAGCGAAGTCTGGATATTCCTCAACATTCGGATGGGATGGTTATTTCCATGAGTCAGAGCGAGCAGGCATTCAATGCTGCACTGGATAAGTGTCAAAACAAGATGATAGAGAGATGGCTGAAACAAAAGAAGAGCAAGTTGCCAAACAACTTGGGTCGTGGCGAGTGTAAGGATGAATACAATATTTTGATTACACTGCTTAATCGTGTCTCAGGTCATGCAGATGCAAATAAATTTCACCCGTGGATGTATTATATCATTGGCAGAATCATCTCTGGACAAGAGCATTATGACTGGGCATCCTTCATCAGCGATGCTATTCACGAGCAAATCACCGGTTTCCTAGCTGCGCATCAATTTCATATGTGTTCTTACCTGGTGTACTTGATTGCTTATCAGAATCAGTTTAACGGTTTGAATACGGTGGGCATACTCAGTGTACAAAAAGTCTATTGTTACTATGACTAGCTTGAGTTGACGAAGGTTGAAAGTCATTTTAAACGTGTACAAGAGGCTTTCTTGACTTATACAGTGAGAAACTTGGACCGGGAGTTGCATATTCGCATCTCGACAGTTGCTAGAGCAGCAATGAAGAATTGGGCAGATTGGTACATTTAGTTCCCTACATACACCTATATTCGTGTCTATGGATACACAGGAAAACCAGCTATGTTATCACGTTATCCTTCGGATAAAACAATATTCATGGAGTTCCTGAGGCAGCTATATGAAGTTCACAAACGTTTGCGCATCAAGCGTAAACCAGCTGCCGAGTTTCCTTTGCAATTCGGGATGTATTGGTGTAGGACGGCAGTTGATGCTAAGACCGCAGGGCAAGAGTTAGAAAATTGCAAACTCAAGTACCTGGTGGATACACGCACATATGATCCTTGGGGTCATTACGCAGCTCGCCTAGGTAATCTCTCTTATCACAAACCTACGATGGAAGATTACTGGGTGAATTGTGAGGATGATTTCGAGGTTCGCAGACATAGCTATAGCAGGTTCTCTCTTCCACAAGTTTCTGTTTTCTTGGCGGAAGATGTGGAAGGATTGACAGAAGATGAGGGAGATACACTTCCTCAATTTTACAGAGAGCAGGTTGATGGACAACCACTACCGTTAGTGAACTGGTATGCCAAAGAGTTCACATCAGTAAAGGAAAGATCGAGCAGGGTCATCCAAAATAGTACGCTTTATTTAGAAAGCAGAAGGCTGAGAAAGGCATCCATGCCTAGAGCAGAGCCGCCACCAGAAGGACTTGTATTGCCTTCTTCTTCAAAACCTAAGCAGAAGAAGAGGAGTAATCCTCCTAAAAAGAATCCAGCGCCTAGTAATTCGAAGGGAAAAGCATCTGTTGCGATTCCACATGTAGAGCCAATCAGAGAAGTTATTTAGACTTCTCCACAGCTTGAGGTTCAACCCCGTATGCCGTCACCGACACCATTAGAGCAGCCTCCCATTCCAATTCACATTGATTTGGACATGGATTCACCTCCTCGCAGCGATTCTTTTACACATTCACATTCATTAGATCCTCCTGCGACTAGTACAGATCATTCCAGTGGGATTAGTCGGGATTCATCTTGGCTTGAGAGTCAACTGGGAAGAAAAAGGAGACAACCATCTTACATACTTGATCATTCAGATTTCGATCATGACCATCAAGATGTGCCTGAAAAGAGGATCAAGAAATAGATACATATTGGGAGAAGTGCAGATAAGGAATTCATTGTTGAGACTGCTGCACCTCTAGAAGATAAGAGTCTAGACGAGATGGAAGCTCAAGACTTCGAAGTTATCACAGTTCATTTCGGTAAGAGTACTCGTCAGACAAATATTGATCTCCTACAGGTTGCTACAGATAGCGTCAAGGATAGGATGGTGAAAGATGGTGAAGATAAATCAGCTCTCAAGGCTGAAATACAGCAGCTTCGCCAGTACATTTCTAGCCTTGTACACAGGACAGGGGATGTTGTCACTGCGCTTCCACATATGTTAGAACCACCAGCAGAGCAGGGTCAGATTGATCTCTTGGTTGCATATGGTAAGCGATTGGAGGAATGGGAAGAGGAGTTTGTTGCTAGAGGACGCCTTGTACTTACAGAATTGTATCAATTGCGGTATAATGCACGTGAGCTTCGTCTACGACTTCAAGATGAGGAACGTGATTTGGCCATTAGTAGACCCAGGGATGAGATTTTGATTGCCAACTTGGGAATGTCATTTGATTCAGTCACAGAGGCAGAAGATAAAGAAGAGGTCTACGTTTGGAGAACACAGTTGATCTTCAAGGCAGAGATAGAAGGAAAGATAGCATCTGAGGTGGCTGAGAGCAGAGAGCATATTACTAGTGCACTCCGCTATAGAAGAGACTTTGTGTCTCAATTACCATGTGTATATCAGCGTGTGGGTGGTGACTATGTTGAGCTTGCTGACATCCAGTTAGAGCTCCAAGCACTTATTCACGGTATTTTCAGTGGTGAGACCGTTGGCTGTAAGATGAATCAGCTTACAGCCATGTCAACATTATTTGATGAGGCAATCAAGAGAAAGGGTGAGTTCCAGTGTCAGATGACTAATGGAGAAGACATGCTGCACAGACATAGGATTCTTCGCCAGAGCTTCAGTTCCCCAGATGGAGATGCAATCAACGACCTTGTAGATGGGTTAATTTCTCAAGATCAGGGCCAGTAGACTTCAGTTAAAGGCGTCCCACCTTTTCCAAGATAGACATTAGACACAGGAGTTAAACTCGAGGCTTCTTTCCGAGTTAACAGGTTGTTACACATTGCATGCCATGTCTTTCTTGGAAATATCTACATATACTTGGAGATTAGATTAGATTTTTTCAGTTGACTGATGATAGCATTCCAATTGACTTGCTTTCAATAAGGACGTGCATGTTGCACCTTGTCCATTTAGATTAGATGTTTCAGTTAACTGATGATAGTTTCCCAGTTAACTGTATAGTTTCATTCAATTAGGGTTTAGGAATAAGATCTTGCATGCATTTGCAAGACTTTAGTTGACTCAAGGTGATTTTAGGGTTGCCTACACCTTGAAGTCTATAAATAAGAGCTTCAAGCTCATTTGTAATTTAACTTTTGCTTGATAGCATACATGCTGCGCCTACCTTGCCTGTAGTATTGCTATTGTTGTATCTGTTCAAAGAGTAATTGCTGTTATAATAAATTGTTGCGCCTACCTTGCCTTCATGTTATTGTTATGGTGTTTATTCGATCTTAGTTAAATGGGGTTGCTGGTTTGATCATTATTGCATGCGTGTTGCGTCTATACAATCTACTGTCCCAGTTGCTTACCTTTTGTTTTGTTGATTATAAGCCTATTCAGAAGAGCAAATAGTTGCGCCTACCTTGCCTTCATGTTGCGAAACTGTACTCAAAGCTTATCGTATGATGTGTGTTATAGTAGACTCATTCAACCAAGCAAATAGTTGCGCCTACCTTGCCTTCATGTTGTAAAGCTGTACCAGGTTTACCGTTCATTTGTTTGTTTTAATAAACTTCTTCCCGGATTAGCAAATAGTTGCGCCTACCTTGCCTTCATGTTGTGAGCCCGCACCTGGAGTTTATCGTACTATACATTCCTGCTCCATTTCCTCATGCTCTGTTTCTTGAGGAAATTGGATAGATATTAAAGAAGTTAGCTTAGTTGTAGTTAGATGATCTGCGAAACCAGAAAATACTTAGCTGCAACATTCTAGGTTTTCTTAACCTTGTGCCTCTACCAGCTGAGAACAAAAAAGATAGGACATTAGTTTAGTTTTCTATTTCATGCATTCCAGCACAACGAGGGAGCTTCCCCTCCTAATTTGAAGAGCACTCATTACGTGTGTATAGCTGTCCCAGACAAACTCACACCTGAGGTGTTAGTTCTTATGCCAACACATCTTTTTGCATTTCTCCAAGCTGCAACCACCTTCAAATACTCCTCTTTTTCACTCTTTGCCTCCAACTGCCTTTTTTACTTGTCCCCACCATCATATAAAATTATTGATATTTTTAACAATACCTTCCCTAAAATATTGTGTATAAAATCATAGCAATAAACATCTTGAAATACTATAAATCATATAAGTACTCGTACATTTGATTTTATTATAATTTAATTAGACCTATGCTGAAAACTTGAATGTATTATGCATATAAAGCAATGAAAATAAAAGCCTCAACAAAATAATAGCCAACATACTCTCCAGCAAGCCCTTCTATGTTCCCACCATCACCAATAGTTATATAGACAGGGGCAGATATGTCTTCAATGGGCGAACAATCTCCATTTGTAATATTGTATGCTATATTTGAAAACCTATGCTGCAAAACCAGTTAAACACAAAACATCTTTGGGTTACAAACAAAAGTTTCTAATAGCATAAGAAACTAAAATATTTACTAGGTCCTAATATAATTAAGATTATAATTCAAACATTTAGACAGCGAATTTTAGCAGGCTAGTGTTTTGGCTTAAACTTGGGATTTGGAAAAAATTTGGCAGAAATTTTTAATATTAAAAAATATATTAATTTGTAAAATAATTTTAACAAACATGTATAAAACTGAATTTACAAATGTTTTAGCTCAGTTTTCCTTCATTTATAGGTAAAAAATCAAATTCAATTCACATCATATTGTCATATGATGTGAAATTACATATTCATATTAATATTTTACAAATTTAATCTACACAAAATATGGACCCAAAACAAATTTTACTTTTTACTTTTTAAAACCAAAGTAAGGGTCAACAGATCAATGAGCAATGGCACCCCCACCACCAAACCCAAACTAAGGCCTTTGAGACAACATAGAACTTCATGGTGCCTGCCATTTTCAAATGCAGCTGAAAACTATTCAAAATTGAAAGATTCTCATTCCAAATTGCACAAACTAGTAAAAGTATTAACTCGTTCATAATGAAAAATCCCCAAGAATTAATGATATCCCATCTGAGTTCTATTAGGCCAATAAAGATTGGATAGCTGATGATCTCCTAGATGTTTACAATGAGACCCTGAAAAGAGGTTCCCTAGGGGCTAATAGTATTAGGGGAGTTATTAAACGTTTACCTAAAGATGGGGACAAGACCTTGGTGAAAATTTGGAGGCCCATTACACTACTTATGTCTTACAAAATTTTGGCCAAACTCCTTGCCTGTTAATTGACTAATATACTGCCAAAAATTGTCTTTGTCAATCAAATTGGGTTTATTAAAGGAATATTTATCTTGGAGAATTTGATAAACAGTTGGGAGGTATTGAACTAGGAAAAATACTCCAGTTAGAATGCTAACATGATTCTTCTAAACTTTGAGAAGGTTTATGATAGGGTTGAGTGGGATTTTTTCATAGATTTATTGCATTCTTTTGGGTATCCAAGTTTATTTCACAATTAGGTTAAAGTGTTATTCAAAGATGCTTCTACTCAGATTGGTATGTATAGCTCATCAATTAGCCCCTTCTTCCTTCAAAGATCTGTAAGGCAAGGTTGTCCTTTGGCCCCAACTCTATTTGTCATAGCTACTGATGCAATGCATTACATTTTGGAAACTAAGATTCTTATTCCTCTCGTGAAAGGCATTGTCGTCCTGATAATAATGAGCTTGTTAATGCCCAATTTACTGATGATACTACATTGTTTATTGAGATAAGTAAAGATAACTTTGATAATGTTTTGAATAGACTTGATATTTTTTACAAGTTTTGATATGTTTTGAATTAAAAGTTTTCTTTTTTCTACATTATTATTAAATATTGAA
Organism: Sequoiadendron giganteum; assembly: GCA_007115665.2. Taxonomy (NCBI): domain Eukaryota; kingdom Viridiplantae; phylum Streptophyta; class Pinopsida; order Cupressales; family Cupressaceae; genus Sequoiadendron; species Sequoiadendron giganteum. Next base: position 87,660,807 of record CM021106.1, on the reverse strand, counting down.
ACTTAAAGATGGACAATGAGATTGATTTAATCTATTATGGGCATATTGTAGTTTGAGTATTGAGCCAAGTTGCCAACCATGTAGTGCTTTAGGTTGTGAGCACAATTGGAGTATATTTGAGCAAGTACACTCCAAGTGCAATAAATTGTCAGTGTATATATTGAATGATCTAGTTTATGTTCAATTTAGGCAATGACTTATCACCCATCACCTATGTCACAGGGTTTGCCGAATTTTCGGCTTAAAGTTCGAAATATGACGAATTTAGTTTAAAAATGTAAATTTTTTTTTTTTTTTTTACATTATTATTAAATATTGAAACTTAAACTTAAAGTTGTATACATTTGACAATATTTATATATCTAAAATTCTAAATGTGTTATTTCCTTCAACTAAAATTTGCATTTATACTTATGTGATCAATGTATACTTGTGTATGATAAGTTTTAAATCCTTAAAAATCTCTGAATATCATGGATTTTTCAATCTGTCGAGTCTATGCCAAGTCTGGACAATGAGTCCGAGTTTGGGTCAAAAATCAACTTGCCGAGTACGAGGTGAGTTTGAGTCTTGTAACACTAGTTTCATCCTCACTTTGATAAGATTTAATCATAGATCTAGTACCACTTGATAAGATTTATGCATATAATAAGGGTGATGAAATAATGTAGAAGAGGTCACAAAAAACACAAGATATTTGTGGGCTAAGATGCCCCAATATCCAATATATGCAAAAAGAGAATAACCCTTAGAATAGGGCAACACCGTACACTACTCCTTAAGGAAGAAGCCACTCCATGCTATATCTCCAAGAGATCCCATACACAATACAATAGCGCCCAAGTTTCTTGGTGTTTGGTTGGCCTAGTGAAGGCCTTTAAAAAGGGAAATAAAATATTTTGTTGGGCACCTAGAAGAGGGTCGGCCCTCTTGAGGAATAAATCAATGAACCCCGAGGACGCGTCCCCGCCCCTAGGCCCTAGCGTTCCCAGAACGGGGACGTCCTGGAGACATGGGGATGGCGTTCCCACGTCTCCGGAGGCGCCACCGTTTTACTCCCCCGCTGTCGGAGACACAAAAATGCATTGACGTCTCCGAGACGCTAAGGGAGACGCCTGGGCGTCCCTCGAGCGTCTCGGGGACGCCCAGGCGTCTCCCACGGCAGACAGACATAAAGACATGATTTTTTAAAAAAATAACACATTTTTATAATATATTTTTGATTCTATTTGAACCCTAAGGGCATGTGGGGCCCATCTACACTCTTCTATGCTTTCAAAAGCCCCTCCTAACTTCATTTTTATTCACATTTGCATTTCTACTTGTCTGCTACAACAAGAAGAAGAAGAGTGAAGAGCTAAGGAAAGAGTGATTGGAGGAGTGAAAGGAGTGATTGCAAGTGAAAGAGGAGTGTCAAGGAGCAAGAAGAAGAAGAGGAGGAAGATTCTTCAGCTTGTTGAAGAGATTTTTCAAGCAAAAGGTAGGGTTTTGAACTGATTTTTTCTTTTATTTTCTGATTTTCAATGTTCATTGTTTTAGTTTTTTTAATTTTCTGATTTTCATTTCTAAATTCTAAGTTCTCAGTTCTTGTTGTTTCATTTTCTTGTTTCATTTCTAATTCTTGTTGTTTCATTTTCTAAATTAGTTTAGATTTTGTTTTGCAATTTAAAATTTAAAATATAGAGTTTTATTTTTTTAATTTTAAAGTAGGGCATAGGCTGAAACTATGTGTTTATTGATTTTTTTTTCATTTTGTGAAATGCAGTGTCAAAATGAGCTCCCACAATCATGAAATGAGTGAGGATGAGATGGAATTGGAAACTCATTCTCATAATGCAAGCCATTCAAAATATGAACCTGAGCATGAGGATGAGCACAATGAGGGGGGTGAACATGGGTCAAATCCAAAAGGGCAAACTAGTTCCATAGCTAGTGCACCAGTTGCTACTGATTGCCCCTCTCAGCTTTTGGCAGAGTGGGCTAGGGGTCCTTATGATCCCAAATCTCCTCTCAAACAGTTTGCAACAAGAATAACAACCCCAACATCATCAAGTGGTGGTACGAGAAAATGGAAATGCAACATTTGTGGTGATGATTGGTTTGGGAGCATCACCAGAGTTAATGCTCACTTCCTCTTTTGGCCAGGAAAAGGTGTGGGAGCATGTGCTTTTTTGAAGGAAGCTAAAAATATGAAATACAGAATTGAGTTCAACAAGCTTTGGGGTGTTCCAGATGACGCGACAATTCCTATGCCTACTACCTTGTCTGCTAGGCAAAATATTCAGACTATACAGCAGATTCAGGAGCAGCATATGCAGAGGCAGCCACATATTAGAGCAGGAACATTGTCAGGGGCAGCCTCAGGACCTTCATCCACCTATAGTGTTATGCCTGAATCGCAACAGGGCAAGGGGAAACGCAAGATGCAAAATCAGCCTAACCCCATAGCTGATTTATTTAATGTGCACCAGAAGGATCAGATAGATGATTCCATTGGCAAGTTCTTTTTTGCCAATGGAATCCCATTTCATGTAGCTCGATCTCCTTATTATAAGGAGATGATGTCGATGGTGGCGAAGGGAGGACCATCATATGTGCCACCAAGTGAGCACAAATTGAGGACAATGATCTTGGATAACAACTATACCAAGATCAGTTCATTGATGGAGACGATGAGGGCATGTTGGGAGGATTCTGGATGCAGCATTGTTATGGATGGGTGGACGGATATTAGGCATCGTCCACTCATCAATGTCATAGTTACATGTTCAGAGGGCCCATTCTTTCTCAGGGCAGTTGATTGTTCAAGGCATCGAAAAGATGCTGATTTTTAGTTTGAGATCCTTCGGGCAGCTATTGAGGAGATTGGGCCACAAAATGTGGTCCAAGTAGTGACAGATGCAGCACATGTGTGCAGAGCTGCAGGGAGGCTTATCGAGACAACATACAGACATATTTGGTGGACTCCATGTTGTGTGCATGCCATGAACAATGCACTCAAGGACATGGGGAAGATTGAGTGGATTAGAGGAGTGGTCAACAATGCTAGAGATGTGCAGATGTATATCTGCAACCACCACACTTCACATGCCATCTTCAAGAGCTTCGCGAAGAAGGAGTTCTTGAAACCAGTTGAGACCCGATATGCATCCTATTTCATTCTTATGGAGAGAATGCTTGAGTTGCAAGAGCCACTGCAAGTCATGGTTATGACGCAAGAATGGAATCGGTGGGATGGGGCCAGGACAGAGCAGGGGAAGAGGGTGAAGGAGATAGTGAAGAGTGATGGATTTTGGAATGATGCAAAATATATTGTTGCCATCATTGAACCAGTTGTCCAAGTCATCAGATATGGGGATGGGGATGCACCTAACTTTGGAGAGGTGTATGAGTGCATTGATTGTATGCTTGGCAAAATGAGGGCAGTTGTGCGAGAGAAGGACCCCACTCTAGCATTCTACAATGTTTACATTAACCCAATATTCAGTGCAGATGGGATAGCCTAAACACTCCCTTGCACATGGCTGCTTATTCATTGAATCCGAAGTGGTACATGCCTAGGCCTGGTAAAGTTGCACCGATTCAAGATGATGAGGTGAAGGAAGGGTTCTTCAAGTGCATTGATAGGATGTATGATGCTGAAGATGCTGGCAACATTCGCACTGAGTGGACAAAATTTGCTACTCTTAGGGGTTACAAGGCTGCGGCAAAGGCGGATATAAGAACTATGGCACAGGAGGATCCGATTTTGTGGTGGACTTGTCATGGACCGAAATCACTGACTAAAACACTAGCCATTCGTTTGTTGTCTCAGGTTTCTAGTTCTTCAGCTTTTGAGAGGAACTGGTCTACTTATAGCTTCATCCACTCTCTTAAGAGGAACACTTACCTCTAGGAGAGCACAGAAGCTAGTGGTTGTACATAGTGCCTTGCGTATCACTGACCGCAGGACACGTGTATACAAGGAGAGCCCAGCAACACGATGGGATGTAGAGCCAGAGGAGCCATCACAGATTGATAAGGATGAGGATGTTGCAGATTTAGGGCTGGTTGGTGTTCCTTTGGTAGATTTTGACCTTGGGGAGTCCAGTGGTTCCAGTGATGAGGAGTTTGCCGACCTCCCGAGGGATGATTAGAGGCCTCCGCCTGCTTCACTACATTTTGGCATTTTGACTTTGTAGTTTGTTCTCTTTTTGATATTCATATCATGCTACTCATTGTAAGAATCTTTATGATATAATAGAAATCTTCCATTTGCTGATTCGACAATTGTTACATTGTAGTATTGAGTATTCTAATTTCAAATTTGAAAACTTCAATGTTGAATGGTTCATTCACTAGTTCATTGTTAATGTTCAATGTTCAATGTTCAAGTATATTGTTATACATCTTTTCATAACTAGCATTTTAAGTACCATATGTATAGTATATAGTATATACAACCCCTCACCCCCCCTCCCGACCCCCAACCCCCCGCTGTCCCCAAATTGAGGCCCCTTTGTTCCCCCATCCCGGAAACTTGTCCCCCTGTCCCGACGTCCCCCCGTCCCCGACGCCGGTGTAACATAGAAATAAATAAACAATAAAAATTATAGAAAATAAGCCTAGGTCGGCCAACTTGTGAGAAGGAAAAACAAGTATAAATATAGGGTCCTTGAGGCATTTCAAATCATCATTCAACATATTATCTTATTCTCTTTTGGTCTGCAATTTATTTGCATCATATTCCAAGGACGAAAACCCTCAAGGATATCAAGTGAATTGGACGAAAACCTAATTCATCTTGGGAAGGCTTCATAACGGAGGTCTACTTGCACTTCATTAGAGATATTCGTGGAATGGAAGAGAAGATTGTAAATCAAATTTTAGATCAAACTTGGGACAGCAGATTTGTGTTAATTGTGCTACATTGAGCTAGGGTTATGGCCCTAGGTTGGAGTGCCACATTGCAGCAAAAGGGCTACTTGCATGGAAGGGTGAATTTGGGCATTTTTGAGGAGTCTAGGGTTTGATTTTTGCATCAGATTGGAGCAGACCTGTTCGCCATCTTGGAGCAGCCTTAGATCATCAACATTGAGCAGAATTTCACATCTTTTGGAGCGAACTTCTATGCCACCCTTGGAGGATCAGTTTCTTTGCATTTTGGTGTATTTCCTTGCATCAAGTTAGCCCTAACTAGATCGCTGCATTTGTGGAGGGCGAATTGGTTCTTGCAGGCCACTTTTTATTGATTAGGGTTTCAAATCCCTAAACCCTAGCAGCAGACTTAGCGCCACCTTCTAGAGATTTGAGGAGCGTCAATTCATCAATCTTTGGTATGTACAACCTATGTATTAGGTTCTGATTTAATCAGCTGCATTCTGTAAGAACCCAAGTTCTCTCCAAACTGAAACTTTGTACTTCCGGTGATAGTTTTCTGACTTTGTCTTTTGTTGTTTTCTAGGTTTATGATTTTTTGTGTTTTTGATATAATAATGCATAAATAAAATTCACAATGCTGGAATAAAAATGCTCAACAAGAAGGTAAAAAGCAACTACTGAATGAACAATTGCAGCAAGATATATTTATGCCTCTTTATTATTCCAAAACCCTTACATTCAATTGCATACCCAGAAGATTGTAAGAAGATTATTATATCAAAAATCTGGGTTGCTGCCAACAATAAATATGACTGGTAAATAGCTCAATCTGCTGCAAACAATAGCTTCTCCGCCTTAAAAATGACTGAAAACACCTTCCACAGCTTGGACGCCACTGAAGATGAAGGTGAATGCACAAAAGGCAAGGCAACTTGGCCTCAACTTCACACGCCTAGGGCAAGAGATAGTACGACTGCCAAGAAAGAGGACTGTACGACCCTTGGGAAGTGGGCCAATGATTACTAAATGCAGCTCTTGATATGTACGCCTTTCACAATGAAAAATCTGCTTGAAAACCCTTGATGAATTTTTCCAATCTGCACAATATTTGCTTCTGAATGAAACCAAATCTCATAGGCTAACTTCAGCTGATGTTGCACAACCTCATGAAGCATGAACAGTAAAGAATGAACATTCTCCAATGTCAAAAAGCTCTATAAATGCAGAAACCCTTAGTTTCTCTCCTCCAATCGCCCGAGAAATCATAAAAGATAATTATCAAATGCTCAATGGATGAATGGATTTTCACTTTGGCTCCTTATATACTTTCTTCAAGGAGGTCGATCCCTAATTTTGCCTTTTTGATCATTTAAATAATATTACGTTTGCACTTTAGCAATATTAAAATAATGTCTTGAAGTTGGTGCCCAAGTCATTCATTAAAAAATGGCCCCCTTTTAATGTCTCCATGACCCATTAGACATAAAGTGCAAATATAACATTATTTTATAAACTTATGATATTAATTATTATTAAAGTCACCTTTAATAATAATTAAATGTTATAACTTGTGTGAAACACCTTATTTCTTCAAACCAACTGAACTCTAGGATCAACACTGCCAACACATCATGTTCAGGTGCCCTACTATAAATAGCAACACTGGTCTCCCACTGGCTGACTGACTTACTATAAATAGTAAATATTTGAAACTGAGTCCCAAAACCTCTGCAAAGGCCAAGCCTGAACCAAACAAAGCTTTGGAGGAGAAATATGTCATCAAATGACCAGGTATCTGCCTCAAACGACCCTCTACCCACACCCATTAGCCTACGAGGGTCACAATGATAGGCTAATCCCACTGACAACTAATGTCTAGCTAGAAGGGGGCATTACACATTCTAGGCATTTGTGTCATGTGGAGCCCTTGATTTGAATGTAATAGTTATACTTTAATATTCTGATTTATAGCAGCAGACTTCCACTCAAAAAAATCAGACATGCATATTATTTGATGAGTCTAATTTGTGTATTTCATCGTGTAATTCATGGTGATATGAATTTCATTGTATAGCATCTTTTGCCATCATTATTTTCTCATTGTTGGATATGGATTTGTTTGCTATGATGACATGTTAAAATCAGAAAATAAAATCAGAATCTAGGGTTTTGAGCAGAAAACAAAAATGCAGAAAATTAGGGTAGAAGTCAAAAGTTGGAAATCAAAAATTTAGGGCAATATCCTAGTTGGGATATTTCAGTGGTATCAGAGCCATGTATGTTGCCAATCTGTTGGGTATGTGATTTAGAAAGTTTTGGAGTTATGGCAACACATAGGATTGATGATGTAAAGGTTGCTTATAAAGAGTACTATACACTTCCATGACATGTTAGAGATGAGTTGTCCTTGAAACAATACATGAATCAGCGAAAGGACATGAAGAGAGCAAAGAAGGAACGAAGACCAAAGAAGTACCATGAGAGTCTTAAGAGACATGAGCAACCAAGTGTTGCATCATGCAAAAAATTATGCAAATTTTTATGCAGTCACAACGGCAGTTGCTTACATCCAATGCTCACATGTCACAAAACAAAAATTTGAGGAAAGAAAAAGATAAATCATAAGTTGTCCAAGAAATTGTTGAGAAGAAAGAAGAATTGATTCCTTGTGATTTACAGCCAACAGGTGACCCTAAGAAGAGCAAAAATTAGTTAAGGAGAGAACAATGTTCCTTCACATGCCTAGAAGTTTGGAAACCTACTCAGACATGTGGAAGCCTTATAGAAGATGAAGCCACAAGTTCACTTCAACCCTATGAAGACAAGGACGAAGGGGAGTCACCTATTGAAGCCACAAATGAAGAGCACATGAAGATTGAAGAAGATACTACCATGGAGATTGTCAAAATAGCCATGTTATATTAGATGCATGAGGTTCTTGTGATGTTTCATTAATTGAGCCTAGCATTGCTTCATCACCTTTACATCATTTTAGCAAGGAATCAAATTGTGGTTTGGGTGTCCTCAAGTTGTATGTTGCCCGTACATATGTGAGCAATTCAGAAATTTTGGTATATAGTGAACAAAGTGAATTGGATAAGATTGATTTCACATTGCAAGATTTGAACGATCCCTTGGTGGTTAAGGAGGTTATAGCTGTGCACACTCTTTCTAGATCAGCCATTGAGGAAGATCATGATGTAGAAGGCTCTACTCATTATTTTGATGGAGATCCTTTGATGGAGCATGATGATGACCTAGTTTTTACACATGGATGTATTGAAGAAGTGGCCATGAAGGAAGCCGATTTGAAGGAGCATGATCACAGAGACCAATCAAAAATCTTGCATGGAGGTGTTGGGTATCATAAGTCACATCCTTTGGGAGGTCAACTAAGGGATCATGCAGATTTTAAAGGAGGTATATCTCTTGATGACTTGCACAAACTCAAGGAGGCTTTGGTGGTAGTGAAATCAAACTACCTACACTTGCCAACAGAGATCATTTCCTCACACTTGGTGAGATATACTGGGATGCTTTGCGAAGAAAAGAAGATGAGGTGGACAAGCTCACCCTTGATCTTGAGGATGTAGTGGATTCCTTGAGGAACACTCAAAGGGCTCTTCAAGAATCAGAAGAGCATGAGGATAAGATTTGTTGGAAGATGACACAGAATGGAGTCATGGAGGAAGGCCTTGAAGGGTTCTATGCTGAAGACATGAAGTTGGAAGAGACATATATACATGAAGATTCAGTTTGCAGCCATGGGACAAAAGTTATAGCACATCACACAGTTGATTTTCTGTTGGAGATATCCCTTGGACCTACACTAATGAATGAGCACCCATTAATGAGAGAAGAAGAGGTAAGGACTGATTTTCCGATGTGTAACAATAGTCCTGTACCTTCACAATATCATGCAATGGCAACCAAAGGGATAGAGGTCTGATTCAGATTGGACGCAAGCAATTTTCAATTAGAACCACTTTTTGGAATGACACTTCTAGGAGAACATGAAGACAAGGAAGAGGACATGATTGAAGAGCTAGAGGATGGCATGATTGTAAGAATTTAGTACGTGACATAAATAGTTAATAGTTAAATAAATAAATTAACATACTATTGTTAATTTAATAAATAAATTAGTTCGGGAGTTATATTCCCGTAAATGGTTTTATACAAGAATAATGGCTTTATAATGCCAATACTTTGTGATAGTGTGCAGTGTAGGGTGAATGACTGAATTTTAATTTGAGTGTAATCTCAAATTTTCTCTTTCATTTCAATATGGTATCAAAGCAAGTTTCTTCTTGGACCTCTCTCTGATTGCCCTCCATTCATTTGTTTCTTCCTTACAATGGTGTTTGCAATGGCACTGCAGTGAAGACCACGTGCAACTGCTATTGTTTTCTACCATTCTTGCATTCGCCAACAGGTGAGCAATGTAGACCATGTGCAAAATCCTTTTGACTCCATCATTCGTTTGCATTTCTTCCCTTTCTCTCCACTATGTTCATTCTTGCCATTGTTTGACATTCCATTTTGTCCATTGTTATCATCTCAAAAAAAAATTAAATAAAAATTATATATCCCAATCTGCTGCAAGCATATGCGTTGAAAATCATGCTTCTCCATGTTTTTTTTGGGCGTAGTATTCATTAGCAATGCCAAGCGTTTGAGAGGCATGTTAAAAATTTGATATGCAGTACATTAGTTAGTGTCGAACTCCATTACTGTTGGCGTTTCTGTGGAGGCTATCGGGCTATTCATCTATACTGCCGGTCATTGGAGCATATCAAAGAGCCACTACAAAAGGCGTGGAATAAGGCAGCGATATAAACGAATGCCTAGCCTGCGCTAAAAGCAAATAACTAATGCCTAGGCTGCACTAATAGCGAGTAAGGTGAAATTTTTGTGTTGAAAGGAGGCTTTTAGGGCACAGAAGGAAGAATTTATTCCTTTATGAGTTTTTTGTTCTTTTACTTCTGAAGATTTAAGAACACATTTAATGGATAAATTAAGTCTTTATGAAAAGTTTGATGGAAATGATTTTCATAGTTGGCAAATACAGATACAGTTATTGTTAATTGAAAGAGATCTCTGGGAAATTGTTGATGGTACAGTGCCAAAGCCAAAAGATGCAGATGAACTTCAAAAACGGAAGGTAAAAGATAAGAAAGCATTGGCTATAATTGGTCTCTATTTATCTAAACCTTATTTGTATCATGTAGATTTTAAAAAATCTTCTAAGGATATCTGGGAAACATTGAATACTTTGTTTGGATCAAAAGCTAATAGTGCAGAAATAACAATAAAACAAAAGTTATATGGTTTGAAAATGGAAGAAGATGAAGATATAGTGTCTCACATCAGTAAATTTCATTCCTTGATAAATCAGTTGGCTGGTATAAATGAAGAAATAAAGGAAAAAGATGCAAAATCCATTCTTTTAAGTAGTATGCCAAATAGTATGTCTCGCAAGGTATTCACCTTAAGCAAAATCTATCCAAGTCTAGAAAGTACTATATCCACATTGCTTGATGAGAGAAACAAACATGTTTCATAAGAAGAAGTTGCATTGACTGCACAAAACAAAGCTAGTACTTCTTACAAAAAATCCAAACATATGTCAAAATTCAAACATGCAAGTGGCACATGTTTCTATTGTAAAAAGACAGGGCATGTAGTACTGAATTGCAAACAAAGAGCATGGGATCTTTTTAATGGAAAGTTGCAAGATAATGCTTTGGTAATTGAAAGAGAGGACCACACTTCAAGTGATGAAGAAGTTCAACATCAAAGTGACAAAGAATATGTGTACAAATTTTCCTCTATGTCAATACTAAGGGAGGGTGTTAGAATTTAGTACGTGACATAAATAGTTAATAGTTAAATAAATAAATTAGCATACTATTGTTAATTTAATAAATAAAATAGTTCGGGTAGTTATATTCCCGTAAATGGTTTTATACGGGACTAATGGCTTTATAATGCCAATACTTTATAATAGTTTGCAGTGTAGCGTGAATGAGCAAATTTTAATTTGAGTGCAATCTCAAATTTTCTCTTTCATTTCAAAAATGATAAGATTTAACAGCAGGTTTGACTTTCTGATTCATGATAGTAGTCCTATTCCTTCATTCATAAAAGTCACTTCACATGAAGAGAATAAGGGTGAAGAATCTTCCATGATTGGCACTTGTGATTGGGTATGGAGCATAAGGAAGATATGGAAGATTCAAACCACAAGAAGTCTGAATTTATTCACCCTACCTTAGAGGATGTCAAGAGAACTCAAGTCTTGTGTGACGGTTAGCTACAAAGAGAGAAGGATACTAAGATGTTGGCTGCCCAAGCAAAACAACACTTGCAAGAGGTCAAGGAACGTTGTTACTGTTGTGACCTTTTCACACATCACCCCATTCACAAATGTGGACCCCCTAATTTTTGCTCCATTCTAGTCTTTTGGTTTTGTTTTTGGGTTGTTTTGCGTCTCTCTCTTTCTGTTCCTCGCGGTCTTTTCGGGATGTCTCTATCTTTGACCTAATTGGAAATTTTGGCTAAGTCTGAAGCGCGTTTTGATGAATCAGGGTTTTCATTCTTCAGGCTTATTGGAGGTCAAATCGAGTTGGCAAATTGAAATATGAGCTTGGTGCTACAATCAGGAGACTTCAGGCAAGATCCCATCAAATTTTCACTGAGTTCTGACAACTTACTATTTTTAGTAAGTGCTCAATTTGGGGTCCTTTTCCTTGGAATTTTGGAATACTGACTGCTTCACCACATTTAGAGCACCTCAAAGTACTTGCACGCAAAATTTGAGCAAATTCAAACAACATTCTATTTTTAGCAATTCTGGCTTCAGAGGCAGTTTTCAGGGTTTGCATGTCTGATTTTTCAAATCCATGTCAGGATATTCTTTCTGGGTTTCTCGAGAGCTTCGCGATGATGTGACATGCAAATCAAAATGATGACTTGCTATTTTTAGTAGGTGCTCGCATGTGGACCAGTTTTTTGGGTTTTTTTGGGTTTTTTGAGATCTCTCGGGCAGTATGACATGCAAACACATCCGACAGTTGGTTGGTTACTTTTCATGCACTTACTATTTTTAGTAGGTTCACTCCAGGCAGCTCCCCAACACTTTAGTTTCACAAACAAAACAACATGCAACAAGAATCAAGTCAAACAAAGGTCACTTGAGGCACATGCAAGTCAAATTAGGGTTTCCTACTTTTATGCCTAAAAAGAGGGGTAAAACTCGAGAAAAATGAAAAACTGATGTATCCCACTGCGATCAGCATCATTTAGGCAGTCTACTGGTAAAATTTGAGCGCAATCCGAGCACTTACTATTTATAGTAAGTCACCTCTAGAACAGGGCCAAAAATAACCGGTTAGCACGAGGGGCAGGTGTGAATAGGTCAGTTAACCCATGAGGATCATGTGGAGCAAGTTTCAAGTCGACAGGAGTAGGAAGGGTCCGAAAATCATGGACTTACTAAAAATAGAAAGATATGGCGAACCAGTTACAAAATTGACTAAGTGTTCAGACATGATCAAGTCATCAAAAATGGAAGCATCACCTGTTATATGCGCCCTAGGCATCATGGAAGCTTGAAAACTTTGTAAGGCATCGAAAATTTCTTCACCCCACCTCAAATGCGCCCTCAAGAAGAAGAGGTATGGAAAAATCTTCTAAGTCAATGAAAATAAAAGCACATCCCCCTCACATGCGCCCATCTAAGGAGGCAAGGAATTTTTCTTTCTCTAAGTATTTGAAATTAGAAGTTCCCCCCTCAAAATGCGCCCTAGGATGCTCAAGTGGAGATTATCTAAGTGGTAAAAAAAAAGCACAAGAGGTGGTGTGCGCTTAAAGGAGGTAGATGAATTGAACAAATGCTAAGGCAGGAAAAATGGAAGTACACACCTTCGAATGCGCCCTCAAGCAAAGACAAGTTGAAAAATCTCTAAGGCATTGAGAATGAAAGTTCAAGGGGTCATATGTGCCCAAGGCAAGAAGGAGATAAATGACTTAAGAATTTTTCTAAGGTGTTAAAATAAAATGCCACTGGAGGAAATATGCCTAGAGATAAGACGCTGATGGGGAAATTTTTCCAAGCTATGAAATAAAGGTTGACACTATCATATGCGCCCAAGGTAAGAAAGATGTTGGAATAAACATTAATAAAAAATATTTTCAAAGGTGAAGATATTAAACTCCCCCCCTCAAAGTGCGCCCCATGAACAAATGAAGTTAGGAAATATTTTCTAAGGGGATTTTTGATATTCTTCTAAGGGGAAGTATGTTTTTAAAAGTCGGAGGATCTTGAAATATTTCCTAAGGGGAATAAAAGGAGAAAATAAAATGCCTTGGCTTATGATTTTAAATGCAGTTGATGAAATTTCTAAGACAGAGAAAATTGTCTAAGACTCAGAGGAAAAGGGATTCTAAGGCGTGGAAATTCTCCAAGTCTCTAAATGCGTCCATAATGGAAAGCTCCATCAGATCTAGAGATCAATCGGACCTTGGAAATTGGAACATGGAAATTAGGTAAGTGAAGTGAATTTATATTATAAGTGTTTTCATGCTCTTCTTTTTGTTTGTTTTGCAGGATGAACACCAGGGCCAAAACATGATGACCTGGGGTGATGGAGAAAGTACTCCGTGGCAACATTGCAACCTTGGAAGGAGGAAAGTTACATGTTCAAAATTCCTCCATGATGTCTCATTTGCACCCAAGCCATGAAAGAAGATGTTGGAAGAAATGGCTAAGTGTTGGGATTTCTTCACAAAGACCTAATATGTACCCAACTCAGGAAGGCACGCAACAAGGTGAAGATGAGAAGTTAGGTGAAAAGGTTCCCAAGGCAAAGGGAAATGGCAGGGAAAATTTGTCTAAGGCATTAAGAACGAGGCTAATTGCGCCCAAGGCAGTGGGCTAGAGAAATGTGAAAGTTACAAGAGAGAAATGCGTCCAAGAATTAAAACAATAGGAGGGCTTGAACTGAGTACGCTCACCTCCTCCTAACGCAACAAAATTGGCAGGCAGAACGGAGGAAAATCATCATCAAACAGGAGAAAGAGGTCGCAATCTTGGAGTTTTAGATTGAGAACATGTCTGCCATATCGGTTCAAGAAGTTGAAGTTGTGATGATCAGATTGATCGAGGTTGCAGTCAAAGAGAAGAGCA
>CM021106.1:87607351-87646657 GCA_007115665.2 Sequoiadendron giganteum | reverse complement strand
ATCTAAATTGTCAAAATTCATTGAATTTTTGGACATGCGAATAATACCTAAGACAAGAATAGAAGAATTTAAGACAAAAAATAGAAGTTTTATGTTTTTTCTTCTGTAAAAATTGCCATGCTTGTCTCAAGTCTGTTGATTATTCTGGACTTGTATCTGCAAGGAAATCTGAAAATAACAACTGTGGTGCCTTCAAATGCTGCTTGCACAAAAGAAAACTCATTTGCACTCAACCTGTTGTGAGAGAAATGGATGTTATCTTGAAATAAATAAAGAAATTTTAAGTTCATGGCGCCAACTGCAAGAAGAAACCCCGATTTCAAAAGAAATTATCTGATTGGACCCCACTTTGTTCGAACAAAAACTGACTTGAAGTCTCAAAAATATTAAAATATTAAAATATTCAGTTCAACTCAACATGCGAAACTCAATGAGTCTCAAAATAGGCGCCAATATTAAAATATTGAAGAAATTCACCCTTTGCAAAGTTGACATGCGGAAACTGAAATTTAACATTATTTTATTTGAGTTAACTGAAATCTTTCCTTCTGGGTTATCTTAGAATATTTTACTGATTCCGAAAAGTCAAAGTTTGACCTTCTAGGCATCCCCCTCTAAAGTTGATATTTTTAGCTAACTTCCTATTTTATAGCTCATTGAAAATGTCGCAATACCCTCTATTGAACTCTAATTTTCGGGTGCCTGGTTGATGCTCGAGCTGAGCTGACACATCCACTGCATAGCCAGATCAAAACTGACAAACACATTATTGGGTGTTGCAACCTCAAAAGAGTAAATCTGGTGCCTCAAAATGAAGGGCGCCTTTCTCAAGGAGATATGTAATTTCGTAATACTTAGCCATTTTCTTGGTTTTGCCATTTGACGCTTCAATCTACCGCTTTCGGTGAACCATGACTCATTTCGATTGGATGCTGGATCCATTGCGTAGCTAGAAGAATTACACACCCGATGACTGCATGTGCAAAGCCTACATGCTGGATTAAGACCTCCTAATGCAAGGGCGCCCCTAGCTTGCAGAGGAGTAGAAACAAAAATTAACATGATTTTGCATTTTGTCAATTTCAACCAAGTGCTCTACTTTGACCTTCACTACCGAGAGCCGGATTACTCCGATTTGCGTGCTGACAGGCTTGTTACGTAGCTGGAACAACTTGGAAGAGATGTTCTTGGGAGAGACGAAGCAAAAAGACTACATTTAATGCCTCTAGAAGAAGGGCGCCTTTTTCAAGGCAATGTGTAAAACCCTTAGCCATTTTTCCAACTGTCTTCATTTTACACAGATTCTTCGATTACGAGAGATTGACAGATCCTGAAGGCTGGAGGATAGATTCACTGCGTAGCTAGGAGGATTCTGCACAAGTCTCGTGAAGACGACAGTTGCAAGAAACCTCATCTGATTGGCCTAAAGGCAAGGCGCCCCTAGCCAACAGAGGTACAATTTGATATTTTCACTTCATACTACCTTTGTTTTACGTGCTCGCTAGAACCACTGTCACGGTTACTCAGCTTATCTAATGATCTTGTGAACAGGTGCATCGTGGAGTTGGACTAAATCAAAAGAGATCCCCTAGAAACGAAAACTGCAAATTCAATCATCTGAGGGGTCTAATTGAAGGGCGCCCCTGAGCTACAAGGGCACAAAAACTACAAATTAGACTACCTCTGTGATGTGTATACTCTCTGTAACTTCTGCTTCCGCCTTCGACTGCCAGAGTTTTGAGAATCGGATGAACTTGCTTGATAGCTTGTCGAAAAGCTGACTGAAAATTGAAGAGAATGAATATATTTGCAACCCAAAACAACTGAATCTTGACCTCCAAATTGAAGGGTGCCCTTGAGCTACAGGGGCACAAATTTGCTCTGGATTTGATGTTTCCTCCATTTTGCGCTCTGCGAACACTATGTCGGCTGCTAAGTTGACCACGTAGAAACATTACTGCTACTGACGCGTGTGTGACTGTATTTCACCATTTTCACATGTACGGACATTGTAAAGTTGATTTGCACGTTGATTGTGCAAGCGTCTCCCATGTTACAAAGTGAAATGTTTCCAAACTTAATATATTTTTGGGTCTTTTTGCCATTTGAAAATCCCCTCCGTCGAGAAGCATCTTTTTCAGCACCTTTCATCATAAAATGTTTTGCTTTGAGTTTCAGGCTTAGATTTTGACACCTGGTACTGGCCAACTGCCATTGACGACCTCAGAGGTCCTAACTTTTCTCCTGAAAAAGTGAAAACTACCCACCAGGCTTAAACTAACTTTTAACTAAAACAGACTTCACCATTGTGATCGTGATGCAAAATAAACCAATCAAAATTAATTTCAGCCAATTTTGACAAGTTTCTATTTTTAGGGTTTTTGACCTAAAAACAAGGTTCGAAAACCATAATTTTCAAAATTTTCAATTTTTTCTAGTATCTTCCTAACATCACACTGACCAAAAGCCCATACTTGATTTTCCCAAAAACTTAGTTTTGACATCATTTTTACAAGGTTTAGACCATTTTAAGCAAAATGCCTTAACGAAGCAAAAAAATTGGTTTGGGTACAACATTCACCTTATTACTTGTCTCCATTAATAACATGTTCAGGAATTTATATATGCACTGTTGATATACATATATGTAACCAGTCAATTGCTTATATCATTATGTTCATGTTCCACCATGGTGGGAAAGAAGGATTACAAAGGGAATGCAACAAAGGGGTCTCTCCTAGATACACTACCTGGGGGGGCACAAGATGAACCCACATGGGCCAGAGGGGTAATTGCCTTTGGGTCTAGATTGATCACCGGAGTAACCATTGTAACCTCACCTCCCTACCATGGTGTAACAAGAGCGGAGGCTTAATTATGGGAAGTGGAAAAGGATGGTGACAAGGGGATTAAGGATCTCACTAGATCATCTCATATGAATGGCATTCGCCGCATGAGGCCTAGGGGTCCCCCTCATATGAATGGCATGTGTCACATGAGGAGGGAGAGACCCAGATATCCTATCAACCTCCTCTTTCATGTGGCCCATAATTGAGCAACCCCAAGGTAAGTTAGTGAGTAGATTAGTTAGTTCATTATGAAGGTGCTAATGTTAACTATGATATCTAATATAGAGTTGATCATGCTTAATTCCAATGTTCAATGTGGAGTACTAATATTCTACTTGTTACGCTATTTTGGTGATTGATCTCTAATTTGTTTGCAGGGACTAAATCAATTTTAGGACCCATTGCTTGGAAAATTGATAATGTACAATAGATTTGGTATAATTCCTATTAAGGACATTACATGCCACCCTGGGGGGGACAAGATAAGCCCACAAAGGGCCAAGGGGGTACAGCCTTCATTGTGGAGGGTATTGCCCTTGGGCCTAGGGGAGTTGGCTACCAGGACACCTTTCACAATCCCGCTTCCCTTGTCGTGGAGCAGCAATATAAAGGGGTCAATCACGAAGGAGTGGAAGAAGATGGAAGGATAGGGGATCCTCATTAGGCCACATCATATGAAAGGCATGCGCCACATGAGGTCAAGGAGGTTAAGATACCCCTTCCAACCATCCTCTTCCATGCGTCCTTCATGATTGAGCATCCTCAAGATGGAGTCATAATCAGATTAGCAAATTTACTTTAGAGTTATGATATCCTAGTTGTTAAGTTATTATTGTAATTGATTTCTGACTTGTTGCAGGGGTTAAATCAAGCCAAGGTACTCTCTAAATCCTCTATTTGTTTGGAAAATTGATAAATTACCATTAATATTCCTATTAGGGAGATTACAAAAGAGGATTGTTGGCATAAAGTTTAAGGAAAGACAAACAAATAGTAAAAATCTGCCACATCAGAAAGGTTTGAAAAGCCTTAGAGGGAGCACAGCAATTTGATGAAAGTCAGCACAACAATTTGCAGCCTTGGAGAGCAGTGTGGAACTCTACAAACCAATGAAGGGAGAATAATCAGAAATTTTGGAGACCTGGCAGCCATTCCAAGTACAGGTTTTTTATTATTTGAATTTTCAATAAAATGTTATTTGAGTTCAAATAATTATCTTATTATTGTTGTTGTGAATATTTATAATGAAGACTTTATTCAAATAAAAATAAATGCCAGCCGATATTCATTTATTTGAAAGTTGTATTGTTGGAAGATGAAACAAAAATTAATAGTAGGACCAAGAATTTTAAGAAAAAGTTCTTTCAATGGAAAATTGTAGAAAATTGTGAGGAAGGGATATTTCAAGAAATGCAAGTTGGAGAGTGCAAAGAGCAAATCTTTAGCTTCTTTCGCACCCAATCAGCTGCACTTAACTAAATGGCTAAATGAGTATGTGCTCCAATTCTTCTTAGTTGAAGAACTGACAACATGTAGAAATGTTTAACTTCGGGCAAAATAAGCTACATTCCATGAAGTCTTGGGATGAGGGGATGGGTCTTGAGGATGGGGCGACTAATTGCCTAGATTTGGGGATGACAACTAGTGGGGGTTAGGGAGTGGAGATCCCAATGGGTTTGAGGGGTAGTGCCCATTATGGAGGTCTGGGGTTCACAATATATAGTGGGGTTGAGGGGTAGAGCTCCCTCCACCAAGCCCAAATTAAGGCCTTCGAAACCACACACCAGACCCATACGAGTATGGGGCGGAAATCTGTCAAACCTTGCAACATAGCTTTATTTTGTTTCCCTAGGTTGCAACATAGCTTTGTTTTGTTTCCCTTAGATTTTCTCTTCCTAGAATTTTCTATAGAAAACTGATGTATTGTTGAGTCCCATTGACAAAATTTTGGTCACTTGTGTTCATTGATATACGTATCTTATTTGCATCCATTTCTTTCAACAACAATAAAGAGTTCTGGTTTGGCCTTCCAGTTAAAGAATTAATTTCAGATTATCAATATGTATGGTTTGAATAGAAAATTTATGTATATAAGCATTATCATGGTCATATATCTAAGTTTACTGTGACACTGGGCTATCTACACAAAAGTGGAATGGATAAGTTAGAGTAAATATATTAAGCTGCATAATACCTTGTGCTACTCACAAGATCATGTTCCTTCCAGCTACTACTTGATCCATGTGTATCTTTCACATGGGCATTATCTACAATGTAATGTCCCTTACCCGACTTTGCCCTAGATTTCACTTGTTGATCGGGTTGAGGGTTTCTTCTTTTTCAAATGAATGTTCTCTTTGACTAAGTAATCTTGGATTGAAGTTTGCATTTAATATTTCCACATGTACATATATCTATTAGCATTAATATCTAGATATCCAAATATAAATATAATCACAAATCAATAATAAAGACATATGAGGAGTGGCATGGGTAGAGCCGCACAAAGCTATCCATCTAAGCCCAAGAGCACAAGCGTCCTATCAGGACAACCCACCCCTTGGCCCCGAGCGATATGAATGTCTCAGAGTGGTGTGCTTAGAAGAAACACTTGTACCTAATTTCTCTACCTGTGCCATCACCTCGAAAGACACTCGACCTACTGGGGGAAGCCAGCAGAGCCTATAAGGGGTTCCGGGCTGTCATGTCCCCTTCCAGTTGACATCTCTCAGAGCTGATGATTAGCCTATTATGAGACCCTCGTAGGCTGATAGGATGGATAGAGGGTCTTGATGGAGCGTGGCTTGGCTTCAGTTGTCAGAATTTCTCCAGTTGGCTTTCGTTCGGGCTCATTCAGACACTACTTGCCTGAGTTGCTATTTTTAGCAATATTTGACACTCAGCGAGGCACCCTTGCTATTTTTAGCAGTATGGTTTGATCATGTGCAGAATCATTCACTCTTTCGCCAGCTTCAGACGGTTCGTGAATCGAGCGCTTCTTGAGGGAGATATTAATATTTAATTGATTAATTAAATATTAATTAATTGGAGCATATATTATAAGGTTATAATATTTTAATATTATAACTTAAGTGAACTGCTGAAGGGGGTCGCCCATCATGGAAGGGGTCATTTTTAATTATAATTTATAATTAAAAATTTGATTGAAGACTATTGAAATAATTTAAAGAAAAGTTCAAATTTATTTAAATGATGCTCAATTGAGAAAAGTCGCACTTTTCAAGAATATAAGGGTTTTGCCTTGGGATTCGAGCCATGATAATGATTATGAGATTTTTGAACAAGTCTTCTTCCGAAGAACGAAGCCTAGGGTTTCTGTTGTCTATAGACATTGGAGAACGAGCCATCTTCAGTGTTGCGATTCAGAGGCTGTGAAATATCAGCTGATCTATTGCTTTTCAGAGAGATTTCTTCATTCAGAAGTGATCACAGAGCATTCACAAAGTATTCACCAGTCAGGGTTTTGATCTGGATTTTATCTGGCAGCCAACAAACTGAGGCGCCTATTCTTTGCTTCATATTTTGCACCTCTTGCAAGGGCCGTACCAAATCTTTATTTGCTGTCCAGATCCGTACATCTGCTATACCAGGCCGTACCATTGAGACAAGGGCCGTACCTTCTTGTAAAAGGCAAATCGCCTATTCTTTTAGTTTCCAGTCTTCTTCCTTGGTGGCGCCTAATCCTCTGGAGCATTTCTGGAGCATCAGACAGAGGGAGAAGTAGCTGTATGTGAAGGCCGTACCATTTTATGAAGATTACCAGCTTGCTGCAATATCAGGTTTTCATCAAAAATATCATTGCCTTTTGATTGCATGTTATTGGATATTATTTGTAATCATTCTAGAAGATAAATAAATAGTCTGGCATCAGTATTTTCAATAGTTTCTATCGTTTCCAAAGTTGAATGATTTTATTTGAATTTATTATCAAACTCTTGCAAAACCGCCACTTTCTTTATTCATGCAAAAAACCACAAAAAAACCAAAATACACACAAAACAATAAAAAACAGTCAGATTCAGAAGTTAGCGGAAACAGGGGTTTCTACAGTGTTGTACCCAAACCGAAATTTTTGCTTCATTAAGGCATTTTGCTTAATATGGTCTAAACCTTGTAAAAGTGGGGTCAAAACTCAGTTTTTGGGCAAATAAAATATGGGCTTTTAGTCAGTGTGATGCCAGGAAGATACTGGCAAAATTTGAAAAATTTGAAAATTAGGGTTTCTGAAATCTATTTTTAGCTCGAAACCCTAAAAAATAGAAACTTGTCAAAATTGGCTGAAATTAATTTTGATTGGCTTATTTCACATCACAATCACAGTGGTGAAGTCAATTTCAGTTAGAAGTCAGTTTAAGGTTGGTGGTTAGTTTTCACTTTTTCAGGAGAAAAGTTAGGATCTTCGGGGTCATCAATGGCAGTTGGCCAGTACCAGGTGTCAATATCTAAGCCTGAAACTCAAAGAGGAACGCTCTACGATAAAAGATGTTGGAAATAATGCTTTTTGATGGAGGGGATTTTCAGATTGGCAAAAAGTGCTAAAATATTCTAAGTCTAGGAACTTTTTCTATGTAACGTAGTAGACACTTGCGCAATCAACGTGCAAATCAACTTTATAGTGTCCGTACATGTGAAAATGATGAAGTATAGTCATCCACACATCTCAGCAGTCACAACGCTTTGATATGGTCAACCGCAGTGATGGATACAGCGTTTGCAAAGCATAAAATGGTGAAAATCAATGAATTCAAAACAAATCCGCTCCCCTGTTGCTCAGGGGCGCCCTTCCATTTGAAGGTCAAGATTTGAGTGTTTTGGATGAAGGATACATTCATTATGTTCAGTTTTCAGTCAGCTTTCCGATTAGCCACAAAGCAGGATCATCCGAGTTGCAAAACTCCGGCAAACGAAGACAGAAGCAGAGATTACAAAGAGTGTTTTCATCAAGGAGGCAGTCTAGAAATGCAGATCCGCTCCCTTCTAGCTCAAGGGCGATTTTCTTTTTGAAGGCCCAGGTCTAGATGCATGTGTGTTTTGATGGTTTTAGTCTTTGCAGAATTAGTTTAGCTTTTCAACGAGCTATCAAGCGAAAGCGTATCCAGTATAGAAATCCAGTTATTAGCGTTAGAAGTGGAAATTGCAGGCAGGATACATGTCAGAAGAAGTTTTTCAGAATGCAAATCCGCTCCCCTGTAGCCCAGGGGCGATCCTGAATAAGACCTGTTTGATGGATGGATTTGCAATTGAGGTCTTCCTGAGATCTCTTCCAGCTCAGTTTAGTTTTGCAATGTATCCGTTCACAAGACGATTCGATGTTCTGAGTGACTGTGACAGAGGTCCTTCCGAGCACGTAAAACAGAGGATGGTGAAGCGTAGCTACACAAAGCTGCACAATTGTAGGCTAGGGGCGATTCTCCTTTAGGCTTGCCAGACGGGGTAATTTGCAATTACAGTCTTCACAAGACTTGTGTGCAATTACTCAAGCTATCCAACGAGTCTAGCCGACAGCCTCCGGGATTTGGCGAATGCTCGTACGTGCAAGGTCAAGATGATAATGCTATGAAGAAGAGGTGATTGAAGGCAGTTCAAAAAATGACTGTGTAAGAATATAATTTTCTTTAAGGCGATTTTCTTTTAGAGGCCTTAAAAGCAATTTTCTAGCTTTGTCGTCTCCAAGAACATCTCTTGCAAGTTGACCAAACTGTACAGCAAGACAGGCGGCACGCGTATCGGAACATTCCAGTTCCCGGTATCAAAGGTCAAAGTATGGTGTTCAGATGAAAATCACACTTTTGTCAAAATGGTGTTTGAGCTATCACAGAATAGGGGCGCTCATTCTTTTGGGGTTCTTAATACAATTTTCAGATCCCTCACATACAGTCATTGGATGCAGAATACTTCTAGTCATGCAATGAATCCATTATTCAATCAGTGGAGTTCATTATTCATCGTCAGTGGCAGTTTGAAGCATCAGAAGGAAAAACTAAGAAATGGCTAAGTCTGGAGTCAAAATATCAATTTAATCAAAGGCGCCTAATTTTCTAAGGTATCAGATGATGATTTTAGCAGTTGTTGCTTCCAGCAGACATTTCATCCTTGTCATGCAAGCTTCGCGGTGGATATCTCAGCACGGTCGCAGGATCATTCAATCATCTGGAAATCAGAGTTGAACAGGGTCAGTTGTAACTTTGCAGTCAGCTACAAAATAGGAGATTCTCAAAAATCTCATAACTCTTGCAAATGGAAGCCTAAAAGATCAAAATTTGACTTTTTAGAATCAGGGAAGTGTGTTGAACACAGCAAGATGCTATTTTTGGCAAAAATGAAAAAAAAAATATTTTGCATGCAGAGCATTGAAAAGTGACGAATTTCTTCAAAGACAGATATTGGTGCCATTTTTAGTTTTTTGCATGTTTTAAAATTAAGATATTATTTTAGTCTAAAGACTCAGAGACAGTGGCAGTTCAACTAGAGAGAAGCCAATCAAATTCTTTTTTCTAAATTAGGGTTGCATTATGCATGCATGATGGTACGAATTGTTTATTTAAACAAGCATGGCGCCTTTCATCATTCACACAGCTTTGAAAGTTCGAATTTCTTCAAAGAGATTGGCGAATTTTCATCAAAGGATCAAGTTCGAAGGTGATAAAATACTCTTTTGTAGGTACAAGTTCAGATTCAGCATCAGATTCAAGGCAGAGTGGCGATTTTGATAGAAGAAGATAATAAATAAATAAAAATTAAGAAACATCTTTCTTTTTCTCTATATTTCTTCCATTTTCTCGTCTTAAATTCTCTTGCATGTTCGAAGTGTTGGCAGATTTTGGCAAAACAAAATATTTGGGTTGATTCAGAAGAGCTTTCTCAGCAAGACCCATGTGCCAGAATTTTTCAGGAAAATTTGTTCTAGAACATCTGTTCTTGAAGCTTTAATTTTCTCAACCGAAATTCTTTTGCATGGCTGAGTAAAGGGTAAATTTTTGCATTTCTGACGTTCTGGGTTGTCTTAGAATCATTTTTTGGACAAAACCCATATCTCAGATTTTTTCGTAAAAATTCTCATCCGACAAGCTATTTTTAGCCTCAGCAGGCTATTTTTGGCTTTCCAGAAAAGTTGTCAGAATATAGCCGTGTGCACAGTCAACAGGCAAGTTTTTCAAAATGCAGTTCACTCAGCTCGAATTCAAGACCAAATTGGTCTTAACCCACGACTTCATCGGAACAGTTGATACAGATCTACATAAGGTGTTGCTGGAGGTAGTTTTGGATCCACTCAAAATCAGGGATTCAGTTATCAAGAATATTCAGCAATCCGGGTTACTTGAGGCCGCTTCCATACCTATTTCGGTGCATTGCGTGGAGTTTGTAATATCTTGCATCAAGCATTACAATTCCGCTACACGAGAGATACGGTCAATAGATGGACGTGTCATATGCAGTCTCAAACCCCTTGATATCGAGCGAAGTCTGGATATTCCTCAACATTCGGATGGGATGGTCATTTCCATGAGTCAGAGCGAGCAGGCATTCAATGCTGGACTGGATAAGTGTCAGAACAAGATGATAGAGAGGTGGCTGAAACAAAAGAAGAGCAAGTTGCCAAACAACTTGGGTCGTGGCGAGTGTAAGGATGAATACAATATTTTGATTACACTGCTTAATCGTGTCTCAGGTCATGCAGATGCAAATAAATTTCACCCGTGGATGAATTATATCATTGGTAGAATCATCTCTGGACAAGAGCATTATGACTGGGCATCCTTCATCAGCGATGCTATTCACGAGCAAATCACCGGTTTCCTAGGTGCGCATCAATTTCATATGTGTTCTTACCTGGTGTACTTGATTGCTTATCAGAATCAGTTTAACGATTTGAATATGGTGGGCATACTCAGTGTATAGAAAGTCTATCGTTACTATGACCAGCTTGAGTTCACGAAGGCTGAAAATCATTTTAAACGTGTACAAGAGGCTTTCTTGACTTATACAGTGAGAAACTTGAACCGGGAGTTGCATATTCGCATCTCGACAGTTGCTAGAGCAGCAATGAAGAATTGCGCAGATTGGTACATTCAGTTCCCTACATACACCTATATCCGTGTCTATGGATACACAGGAAAACCAGCTATGTTACCATGTTATCCTTCGGATAAAACAATATTCATGGAGTTCCTGAAGCAGCTGTACGAAGTTCACAAACGTTTGCGCATCAAGTGTAAACCAGCTGCCGAGTTTCCTTTGCAATTCGGGATGTATTGGTGTAAGACGGCAGTTGATGCCAAGACCGCAGGTCAAGAGTTAGAAAATTGCAAACTCAAGTACCTGGTGGATACATGCACATATGATCCTTGGGGTCATTACGCAGCTCGCCTAGGTAATCTCTCTTATCACAAACCTTCGATGGAAGATTACTAGGTGCATTGTGAGGATGATTTCGAGGTTGCAGACATAGCTATAGCAGGTTCTCTCTTCTGCAGGTTTCTGTTTTCTTGGCAGAAGATGTGGAAGGATTGACAGAGGATGAGGGGGATACATTTCCTCAATTTTACAGAGAGCCCCCACTAGAACCACTGCCGTTAGTGAACTGGTATGCCAAAGAATTCACATCAGTAAAGGAGAGGTCGAGCAGGGTCATCCAAAATAGTACGCTTTATTTAGAAAGCAGAAGGTTGAGAAAGGCATCCATGCCTAGAGCAGAGCTGCCACCAGAAGGACTTGTATTGCCTTCTTCTTCAAAATCTAAGCAGAAGAAGCGGAGTAATCCTCCTAAAAAGAATCCAGTGCCTAGTAATTCGAAGGGAAAAGCATCTGTTGCGATTCCAAATGTAGAGCCAGTCAGAGAAGTTATTCAGACTTCTCCACAGCTTGAGGTTCAGCCCCGTATGCCGTCACCGACACCATTAGAGCAGCCTCCCATTCGAATTCACATTGATTTGGACATGGATTCACCTCCTCGCAGCGATTCTTTTACACATTCACATTCATCAGATCCTCTTGCGACTAGTACAGATCATTCCAGTGGGATTAGTCAGGATTCATCTTGGCTTGAGAGTCAACTGGGAAGAAAAAGGAGACAACCATCTTACATACTTGATCATTCAGATTTCGATCATGACCATCAAGATGTGCCTAAAAAGAGGATCAAGAAACAGATACATATTGGGAGAAGTGCAGATAAGGAATTTATTGTTGAGATTGCTACACCTCCAGAAGATAAGAGTTTAGACGAGATGGAAGCTCAAAACTTCGAAGTTATCACAGTTCATTTCGGTAAGAGTACTCGTCAGACAGATATTGATCTCCTACAGGTTGCTACAGATAGCGCCAAGGATAGGATGGTGAAAGATGGTGAAGATAAATCAGCTCTCAAGGCTGAAATACAGCAGCTTCGCCAGTACATTTCTAGCCTTGTACACAGGACAGGGGATGTTGTCATCGCGTTTCCACATATGTTAGAACCACCAGCAGAGCAGGGTCAGATTGATCTCTTGGTTGCATATGGTAAGCGATTGGAGGAATGGGAAGAGGAGTTTGTTGCTAGAGGCCGCCTTGTAATTACAGAATTGTATCAATTGCGGTATAATGCACGTGAGCTTCGTCT
This sequence comes from Sequoiadendron giganteum, assembly GCA_007115665.2. Classification (NCBI taxonomy): domain Eukaryota; kingdom Viridiplantae; phylum Streptophyta; class Pinopsida; order Cupressales; family Cupressaceae; genus Sequoiadendron; species Sequoiadendron giganteum. The sequence goes on along the minus strand of CM021106.1, from coordinate 87,634,189 downwards.
ACGACTTCAAGATGAGGAACGTGATTTGGCCATTAGTAGACCTAGGGATGAGATTCTGATTGCCAACTTGGGAATGTCATTTGATTTAGTCACAGAGGCAGAAGATAAAGAAGAGGTCTACATTTGGAGAACACAGTTGATCTTCAAGGCAGAGATAGAAGGAAAGATAGCATCTGAGGTGGCTGAGAGCAGAGAGCATGTTACTAGTGCACTCCGCTATATAAGAGACTTTGTGTCTCAATTACCATGTGTATATCAGCGTGTGGGTGGTGACTATGTTGAGCTTGCTGACATCCAGTTAGAGCTCCAAGCACTTATTCACGGTATTTTCAGTGGTGAGACCGTTGGCTGTAAGATGAATCAGCTTACAGCCATGTCAACATTGTTTGATGAGGCAATCAGGAGAAAGGGTGAGTTCCAGTGTCAGATGACTAATGGAGAAGACATGCTGCACAGACATAGGATTCTTCGCCAGAGCTTCAGTTCCCCAGATGGAGATGCAGTCAACGACCTCGTAGATGGGTTAATTTCTCAAGATCAGGGCCAGTAGACTTCAGTTAAAGGCGTCCCACCTTTTCCAAGATAGACATTAGACACAGGAGTTAAACTCGAGGCCTCTTTCCGAGTTAACTGGTTGTTACACATTGCATGCCATGTCTTTCTTGGAAACATCTACATATACTTGGAGATTAGATTAGATCTTTCAGTCAACTGATGATAGCATTCCAGTTGACTTGCTTTCAATAAGGACGTGCATGTTGCACCTTGTCCATTTAGATTAGATGTTTCAGTTAACTGATGATAGTTTCCCAGTTAACTGTATAGTTTCATTCAATTAGGGTTTAGGAATAAGATCTTGCATGCATTGCAAGACTTTAGTTGACTCAAGGTGATTTTAGGGTTGCCTACACCTTGAAGTCTATAAATAAGAGCTTTAAGCTCATTTGTAATTTAACTTTTGCTTGATAGCATACATGCTGCGCCTACCTTGCCTGTAGTATTGCTATTATTGTATCTGTTCAAAGAGTAATTGCTGTTATAATAAATTGCTGCGCCTACCTTGCCTTCATGTTATTGTCATGGTGTTTATTCGACCTTAGTTAAATGGGGTTGCTGGTTTGATCGTTATTGCATGCGTGTTGCGTCTATACAATCTACTGTCCCAGTTGCTTACCTTTTGTTTTGTTTATTATAAGCCTATTCAAAAGAGCAAATAGTTGCGCCTACCTTGCCTTCATGTTGCGAAATTGTACTTAAAGCTTATCGTTTGATGTGTGTTATAGTAGACTCATTCAGCCAAGCAGATAATTGCGCCTACCTTGCCTTCATGTTGTGAAGCTGTACCAAGTTTACCGTTCATTTTGTTTGTTCTAATAAACTTCTTCCCGGATTAGCAAATAGTTGCGCCTCCCTTGCCTTCATGTTGTGAGCCCGCACCTGGAGTTTATCGTACAATACATTCCTGCTCCATTTCCTCATGCTCTGTTTCTTGAGGAAATTGGATAGATATTAAAGAAGTTAGCTTAGTTGTAGTTACATGATCTGCGAAACCAGAAAATACTTAGCTGCAACGTTCTAGGTTTTCTTAACCTTGTGCCTCTACCAGCTGAGAACAAAAAGATAGGACATTAGTTTAGTTTTCTATTTCATGCATTCCAGCACAACGAGGGAGCTTCCCCTCCTAATTTGAAGAGCACTCATTACGTAGTGTGCATAGCTGTCCGTACAAACTCACACTCCAGAGGTGTTAGTTCTTACGCCAACATACAGTGGTATCAGAGCGGTTTCCTGCCATCCTTGTTGGGTTTGAAAAACCATTTTGTTCATGCACCAGAGTGATAGAGAGAAGAGATATTATCAAAGGGAAAACAGAAAAACTTCGCAGCCACCACTTATTCCGACAGGTGAGATGGCTACAGGTTTGATAGGTGTTCAGTTTGGTTCTTCGTCTGGAGCGTCTGTACAGGATACAGGCATGGGTGACAGAACAGAGATTCCTCGAGATCCTCAGGAGGAAGATGCAGAGGTTAGATAGACTCTTAGAGATTTGCGAACAGGTCAGTAGTAGGTAACTGATGTATTACAGCAGTTGACCATGGCTATACAGAGGATAGGTACGCCTAGGAGACCATCACCACATCGTGATGAGGACAGGAGTGATGCAGGTTCATAGAGGGTACCCAGGACTGTTTCACGAACAACAAATAGACCTACTAGACCCACTTTCCTAAGAGGAGAACAGGTTGAGGAGAATGTTGAAGAGGTTGGGAACATATTATATGCTGATGCAGTTATGGCAGCCAACGAGGAGTGGGAAGCGCATGCATTTTGATCGATTTGTGAATTCGAGAGTTGAATATTATAGGTCTCGACAGGGGAATAGGCCTCGAAACCAAAATAGAGACTTGAAGCATGCCTCCAGCAAGATCAACCTACCCTATTTTGATGGCAGTGGCAAGGTAATAGCACAGTCTTGGATTCACAGGCTAGACACTTTCTTGACACTTCGACCTATGTCTAAGGAAGAGGCAATCAAGTTTGCCACGTTACATTTAGAAGGAGCAGCCCATGATTGGTGGTATCAGGGAATGGTGACACTGCAGCATGATCGTATTACCACTTATCAGGAGTTCGTGGACAGATTGGTGGATCACTTTGATAAAAAGGACCCAGAAGTTTACTTCAGAGATTTGGCCCAACTTAGGCAGATTAGCAACCTGGAGAGTTATATTAGTGAATTTCAGAAATTGTCCGTGATGGTTCCCGACATATCAGAGAGGCGTATAGTTGTCCTCTTCGTTGAAAGATTGTTGGAACCCTTGAGAGGTTGGATCAAGGCATTTGATCTGCGTTCGCTACAGGAAGCTATGAGGAAGGCACGCAGTATGGAACTTGCAGCACCATCTAGAAAATTCAACTCCAGAAACAATTCTTCATTCAGGGACAATAAGGGCTTCAACAAAAACAGAGAGAAATCAAATTTTAACAAAGAGAAATCAGATTTTAAGAATGATTCAAAGGGAAAATCAGCAACACCACCCTTGGATCGCGAGACTCTTAATGATCTATGTAGGAATAAGCTTTGCTTCTACTGCAAAGGTCCCTATGATGCCAACCTTGATTGTCCTTTGCGGCCTAAGGGCAAGGCAAATCGAGTGATGTGGGCTTATTATGAGGAGTCGGAATTTGAGAGTTCCGAACAGCAGGAGAGTTCTGAGGAGTCAGAGTCAGAGGCTTCAGAGACTAAGGAAAAGGCAGAGTCAGAGCTTCAGATTCAGGAGGCACGACTATCTAGCATTCAACAGGAAGGTTCATTCAGACTTCGTGGAGTTTTGGCAGGACAGAGGGTCATTACCCTTCTTGATACAGGAGCCACCCACAATTTTATCGATGCTAGATTTGTGGAGAAGCGTGGACTCATCACTGAGGAGTTCGAAGGCATTAGGGTTAAGGTGGCAGACGATTACACTCTCAGGTGTGAACACATGATTAAGGATCACCCCTTGCGCTTGAACAACTATGAGTTCAAGGCTGATTATTACATGGTGAACATGGGGGATATCGATTTAGTCTTGGGCATGAAGTGGCTTCATTCACTTGAGGAAGTCACTCTTCGTCTCAAGGACATGGAGATTCGTTTTGATGTGGATGGGAAGACACATATTCTTAAGGCAATTCGGGACAGCAACATGAAAACTATTTCCTTTCGTCGGATGGAGAGACTCATGCAACACGACATGGTAGAGTGGGCTGCCGAGTGCACATTGGCACCTATACAGGAGGGACAGCAGAAGACTGAGTATCATCCTGACATACAACAGTTGAGAGTCAAGCATGAGAAGGTATTCAGTGATATTCCACCAGGGAAACCTCCAGACAGGGGCATTGAGCACATTATAGAGCTCGAGGAGGGCGCTAAGCCCGTTATGATTACTCCTTACAGGCATCCTAAGAGGTTGAAGGATGAGATAGAAAAGACAATAAAGGAGTTGCTTGCTATGGGTCACATTCGGCCTAGCAAATCACCATTCGCTTCTTCGGTTGTTCTGGTGAAGAAGAAGGATGGCACCCTTCGCATGTGCATAGACTACAAAGTCCTGAATAAGAGGACTATCAAAAACAGGTATCCAATACCTCGTATCGATGAGCTTATTGATGAGCTCCATGGTGCATGCTACTTCACGAAGATAGACCTAAGGTCAGGATATCATCAGATCAGGATTCGTGAACAGGACATTGAGAAGACTGCATTCCGTTGTCATTGTGGACACTTTGAGTTTGTGGTGATGCCATTTGGGCTCACCAACGCACCAGCGACATTTTAGTCCACCATGAACAAAGTCTTCCATTCACTGCTGAGGAGATTTGTACTTGTCTTCTTCGATGACATTCTTATTTACAGCAGGACTTGGCAGGAGCATTTGGCTCATCTGGAGACTGTGCTCAGTATCTTGGAGAGGGAGTCATTGTACGCCAAGGAGTCCAAATGTGATTTGGGGATGACCGAATTGTTATACTTAGGTCATATCATCAGTGCAGAGGGAGTGCGGATGGATCCTGAGAAGATCCGCACTATTATAGACTGGCCCACTCCGGCGAACCTTACACAGCTGCGAGGATTTCTTGGTTTGTGTGGGTTTTACCGCAGATTCGTGAATGGTTATTCACGTCACGTAGCACCTATGACGGACTTGTTGAAAAAGGGTGCTTTCTGTTGGACCCCTGAGGCACAGGAGTGTTTTGTGAGGTTCAAGGAGTTGATGACTATGTGTCTAGTGTTGGCACTTCCAGATTTTTCGAAGCCTTTTGAGCTTCAATGCGATGCTTTCGGTGAGGGCATTGGAGTGGTGCTTATGTAGGACAAGCACCCTATTGTGTATGAGAGCCGTAAACTCAGAGGGCCAGAGAGGCTCTACAACATTTATGATAAGGAGATGCTCGCTATAATGCACGCCTTGGCGAAATTTAGGCAATATCTTGTGGGCAGTAAGTTCTGCATTAAAACTGACCACAACAGTTTGAGACATTTCCTGGGGCAGCGAAATCTCAATGATCGTCAGCAGAAGTGGGTAAGTAAATTGCAGGCATATGACTTTGATATCTCTTATATCAAAGGTACCCAGAATGTAGTAGCTGATGCTCTTTCATGCAGACCTTATCTGAGCTCGATGGTTCACATTTCAAAGGATTGGAGGCATTTGATTGTGGCAGAGTATGCCAAGGATACTTGGGCTTCCAGCATTGTTGAGGGATTGACGATTGACACCAGGTACACGCTTGTGAATGACTTGATCATTTACAAGAACAGGATTTATTTGGTCCCAGGTTCAGAGGTGAAGAACATTATCATGCGAGCCTTTCATGATGTACCTACAGCAGGACATCCCGGGTACTTCAAGATGTATAGACAGATTCGGGAGAGATTCACATGGAAAAGACTTAAGGCAGATGTTCTTCAGTATGTGCATGAGTGCCCTGTTTGTCAGCAGAACAAGCAAGAGAACATGTACCCGATAGGATTATTGCAGCCACTTCCGATTCCTGATAGGAAGTGGGAATGCCTGTCGATGGATTTCATTACGGGCTTGCGTAAATCCCAAAGATGGGATTGCATATATGTAGTTGTGGATCGGTTAACGAAGTATGCCCACTTCTTTCCGATTACCACCACTTACACAGCTACACAGGTAGCAGAGGTCTTCTTCCATGAGGTATTCAGATTACATGGGTTGCCTCGGAGCATTGTGAGTGACAGGGATAGTCGGTTTTTGAGTCACTTTTGGCAGGAGATGTTCAGACTCTGTGGGACTGAGCTTACACCGAGCACCAGTTACCACCCGTAGATCGATGGGCAAACGGAGATAGTGAATAAATGGGTGGAAGGTTAACTCAGGAACTATATTGCAGGGCAGCAAAAGGCATGGGTCAAGTGGATTCATTTGTGTGAGTATTGCTACAACACGACATTCCATATGACCATTCAGATGTCCCCTTTTATGGCGTTGTACGGTTATGAGGCGTCGAGTTTCCTGGATTTGCTACTGAGTGACAGTAGAGTGCCGAGTGCTGGAGATTTGTTGCAGGAGAGTCAGGACACTATGAGGGCTCTCAAAGAGAATATCGCTAAGGCACATAATCAGCAGAAGCAGTACACAAATCAGAAGAGGACAGAGAGGTCTTTTGAGGTGGGTGACATGGTTTATCTTATGCTGCGGCCCTACCGTTAGTCTACTCTTAGGAAGAGTGGTTCAGAGAAGCTTAAGCCACGATATTATGGTCCTTTTAGGATCCTGAGGCGTGTTGGAGAGGTGGCTTACGAGCTAGAGCTTCCGGCAAAGAGCAAGGTCCACAATGTTTTTCATGTGTCACGTCTCAAGAAGGCGTTGGGACACCGTGTGGTGCCTTCTGTAGTTTTACCTCCCTTAGATGATGAGGGAAAGTTGATTCTAGTACCTGAGTCTATCCTGGAGTACAGAGAGAGACAGTTGCGTAGGAGGACTATCAGGGAATATTTGGTGAAATGGAGAGATTTGCCAGTGGAGGATGCTACATGGGAGAGCGAGGATATTCTGCAGCATCCAGAGTTGAGATTTCTTGAGGACAAGCAATTTCAGGAGGGGCGGACTGTCATGTCCCCTTCCAGTTGACATCTCTCAGAGCTGATGATTAGCCTATTATGCGACCCTCGTAGGCTGATAGGATGGATAGAGGGTCTTGATGGAGCGTGGCTTGTCTTCAGTTGTCAAAATTTCTCCAGTTGGCTTTCGTTCAGGCTCATTCAGACACTACTTGCCTGAGTTGCTATTTTTAGCAATATTTGACACTCAATGAGGCACCCCTGCTATTTTTAGCAGTATGGTTTGATCATGTGCAGAATCATTCACTCTTTCGCCAGCTTCAGACGGTTCGTGAATCAGATGCTTTTTGAGGGAGATATTAATATTTAATTGATTAATTAAATATTAATTAATTGAAGCATATATTATAAGGTTATAATATTTTAATATTATAACTTAAGTGAACTGCTGAAGGGGGTCGCCCATCATGGAAGGGGTCATTTTTAATTATAATTTATAATTAAAAATTTGATTGAAGACTATTGACATAATTTAAAGAAAAGTTCGAATTTATTTAAATGATGCTCAATTGAGAAAAGTCGCACTTTTCAAGAATTTAAGGGTTTTGCCTTGGGATTCGAGCCATAATGATGATTATGAGATTTTTGAACAAGTCTTCTTCCGGAGAACGAAGCCTAGGGTTTCTGTTGTCTGCAGACATTGGAGAACGAGCCATCTTCAATGTTGTGATTCAGAGGCTGTGAAATACCAGCTGATCTATTGCTTTTCAGAGAGATTTCTTCATTCAAAAGTGATCACAGAGCATTCACAGAGTATTCACCAGTCAGGGTTTTGATTTGGATTTCATCTGGCAATCAGCAAACTGAGGCGCCTATTCTTTGCTTCATATTTTGCACCTCTTGCAAGGGCCATACCAAATCTTTATTTGCTGTCCAGATCCATACATCTACTGTACCAGGCCGTACCATTGAGACAAGGGCCGTACCTTCTTGTAAAAGGCAAATCGCCTATTCTTTTAGTTTCCAGTCTTCTTCCTTGGTGGCGCCTAATCCTCTGGAGCATTTCTGGAGCATCAATCAGAGGGAGAAGTAGCTGTATGTGAAGGCCCTACCATTTTATGAAGATTACCAGCTTGCTGCAATATCAGGTTTTCATCAAAAATATCATTGCCTTTTGATTGCATATTATTGGATATTATTTGTAATCATTCCAGAAGATAAATAAATAGTCTGGCATCAGTATTTTCAATAGTTTCTATCGTTTCTAGAGTTGAATGATTTTATTTGAATTTATTATCAAACTCTTGCAAAACCGCCACTTTCTTTATTCATGCAAAAAACCACAAAAAAACCAAAATACACACAAAACAATAAAAAATAGTCAGATTCAGAAGTTAGCGAAAACAGGGGTTTCTACACGGGCCTACCACCCCTCCATGGCCGCAGCGGATTGTTAAGTGGGGTTTTTAGGCACCACCTGTCTCAGGCCCTTCCACCCTAGTAGGCTTACAAACACAAAGAAGACAATCTTTTAGCAATCAAATACATTTGCATTTATTACTAATTCTTTTAGTTAATATCAGCATCATTATCATCATGATAATACTAAAGAAAGCATTACACCAATAATCAAATTAGAAATATCTATTTCCTATATTCAAAATATGCTAAATATTATTACTAAGTGAGTACATCACCTGAGTTGCTATATCTCCCCATGTTTCCTTACTCGCTTCCTTCAGCCTTGTACTAAATTGATCATAGGATGAGGACAATTCATAATCTACTTATGTTTATATTAAAGAGTCATCATTACTTATAAGTATCATTATTGCATAATCATGTATATGTATTTATACATATATATAATTATGCTTTTACTTATATCCATTAGTAGTTATATAATTATTCTTTCCTTATTCATTGCATATTATTCATCATAAAATTTATCTATATCTATGCATATATACTTGCATGCATATTAAATAATATATATATTAAATGGCTCTATATTCCAATGCATAACAATAATTGTTGCTGCTGTTCTAAATTGCAAATCCTATTTCTCCATGTCTTTTTCCCCCTTCTTTATTTTCCTTCCTTCTATTTATACCATTCAAGGTAGGTGACTCATGGGGGGGAATGTATTGTTTGGTGAAAGAGGTGACTTTTCATAAAATACATCCCTTTGTTAGATTTAATTGCTACCTTTACTATCACAATAATATCTATTTTTAAAATAATATATTATTACTATAGTTAAGATATTTCAGATTTCTATTTATTTTATTATTTTATTTTGATATTTTATTGAACATATTTTAACATTAAAGTATAATAATAAAACATTTTGCTAATATCTTATTATTATTTTATTCTAATGTATTACAATCTTTGATGTGTAATGCTTATAATATTTATTTATTATTATTTTTTGATACTAAGTTATTTAATACTAGAATGTAATAACAATAATTTGTCTATATATTATTATTATATTTGTTATTTCATGTTTATATATTTTTATATTGATATGATACACATTTATTTTATATTTAATATTAATATTGCTATTTATTTTATTTATTAATTGATTTGTTTTTTAACACTTGGTTTTTATGGTTTTGTTATTTCGGGGACATGACAGTCCTCCCCACCCAAGATTGCTTGCCCTCAAGCAATCATTATCTAAGATGTGTGATTTTAAGATGTTTCTTGTGGTGATGCTATTATCTTTGATAGGAGTTGGAAGTTCTAATCCCAAGTGATGGTTCCTCTGGTTATGTTTCTTGTGGTGATGCTATTGTATTTGATAGGAGTTTGAAGTTCTAACCCAAGTGATGGTTACTCTAGTTATGAGGACAATATATTGACTAATATTCTTAAGTTTTACTATTTCTCCATTCTCAAAAGTGACGGCAAACAAGTAGCTCAACCAAGCAAGCAAGTAGCTCAACTAAGCAAACAAGTAGCTCAAGTTCAAGCACACAGGCAAGTAGCTCAAGCATACAAGCAACCAGCTCAAGTAGACAAGCAAGTAGCTCAAGCACACAAGCAACCAGCTCAAGTAGACAAGCAAGTAGCTCAAGCACACAAGCAACCAGCTCAAGTAGACAAGTAGGTAGCTCAAGCACACAAGCAACTAGCTCAAGCATGCAAGCAACTAGCCCAAGTGAGTAGGAAACCAGCTCAAGCACACAAGCGACAACTCAAACAAGTAGGCAACTAGCTCAAGTAGGCAAGCAAGTAGCTCAAGCACACAAGCAACCGGCTCAAACAAGTAGGCAACCAACTCAAGCACACAAGCAACCAACTCAAGCAAGTAGGCAAGTAGCTCAAGCAGACAACCAAGTAGCTCAAGAACACAAGTAAGTAGCTCAAAAAAGTGGGCAACTAGCTCAAGTAGGCAAGCAGGTAGCTCAAGTACACAAGCAACTAGCCCAAGCACGCACAGGATGGCAGGAAAGATGCTCTGATACCACTGTAATGTCCCTTACCCGACTTTGCCCAAGAATTCACTTGTTGATCAGGTTTAGGGTTTCTTCTTTTTCAAATGAATGTTCTCTTTGACTAAGTAATCTTGGATTGAAGTTTGCATTTAATATTTCCACATGTACATATATCTATTAGCATTAATATCTAGATATCCAAATATAAATATAATCACAAATTAATAATAAAGACATATGAGGAGTGGCATGGGTAGAGCCGCCCAAAGCTATCCATCTAAGCCCAAGAGCACAAGCGTCCTATCAAGACAACCCACCCCTTGGCCCCGAGCGATATGAATGTCTCAGAGTGGCGTGCTTAGAGGAAACACTTGTACCTAATTTCTCTACCTGTGCCATCACCTCGAAAGACACTCAACCTACTGGGGGAAGCCAATGGAGCTTATAAGGGGTTCCGGGCCTACCACCCCTCCATGGCCGTAGCGGATTGTTAAGTGGGACCCCCACCCCTCCATGGCCGCAGCGGATTGTTAAGTGGGGTTTTTAGGCACCACTTGTCTCAGGCCCTTCAACCCTAGTAGGCTTACAAACACAGAGAAGACAATCTTTTAGCAATCAAATACATTTGCATTTATTACTAATTCTTTTAGTTAATATCAGCATCATTATCATCATGATAATACTAAAGAAAGCATTACACCAATAATCAAATTAGAAATATCTATTTCCTATATTCAAAATATGCTAAATATTATTGTTAAGTGAGTACATCACCTGAGTTGCTATATCTCCCCATGTTTCCTTACTCGCTTCCTTCAACCTTGTACTAAATTGATCATAGGATGAGGACAATTCATAATCTACTTATGTTTATATTAAAGAGTCATCATTACTTATAAGTATCATTATTGCATAATCATGTATATGTATTTATACATATATATATACTTTATATACATATATATAATTATGCTTTTACTTATATCCATTAGTAGTTATATAATTATTCTTTCCTTATTCATTGCATATTATTCATCATAAAATTTATCTATATCTATGCATATATACTTGCATGCATATTAAATAATATATATATTAAATGGCTCTATATTCCAATGCATAACAATAATTGTTGCTGCTGTTCTAAATTGCAAATCCTATTTCTCCATGTCTTTTTCCCCCTTCTTTATTTTCCTTCCTTCTATTTATACCATTCAAGGTAGGTGACTCATGGGGGGGAATGTATTGTTTGGTGAAAGAGGTGACTTTTCATAAAATACATCCCTTTGTTAGATTTAATTGCTACCTTTACTATCACAATAATATCTATTTTTAAAATAATATATTATTACTATAATTATGATATTTTAGATTTCTATTTATTTTATTATTTTATTTTGATATTTTGTTGAACATATTTTAACATTAAAGTATAATAATAAAACAATTTGCTAATATCTTATTATTATTTTATTCTAATGTATTACAATCTTTGATGTGTAATGATTATAATATTTATTTATTATTATTTTTTGATACTAAGTTATTTAATACTAGAATGTAATAACAATAATTTGTCTATATATTATTATTATATTTGTTATTTCATGTTTATATATTTTTATATTGATATGACACACATTTATTTTATATTTAATATTAATATTGCTATTTATTTTATTTATTAATTGATTTGTTTTTTAACACTTGGTTTTTATGGTTTTGTTATTTCGGGGACATGACATACAACATTATATTTTAATCATTACTCATGAATTAGGCATGGAATTTGTATTGATTCTTGTTGGCCCTTGCATATACATAAGTTTATATTTTTTATGCATGATCATTGAGTTTTATACGTGGTTAGTGCATAGTCTTTGTATGTACATGAAATATAAAAGAAATTACATGTGAGAGAAATCTAGTTATCATGATTGGTATCTGATTTTAAGAAACAATGTAACTAAAGAATCACTTACACATATTTTCAGTGGATGACATGTAGAGAAAATAGACACTGAAATTCAATAACATACAATGTGGACTTGTAAGTACTCTCAAGTCTTAAATGCTAACAAACATTAACTTTCACATAGTGTGAGGCCAACTCTGATATTATTATTCAAAAAGGAAGTTTTATGCATACAATCAAAAGAATTGGAAGGAGTGAGAATAAGAACCTTTGCAAATAGTTTTCCAAAAGCATTTCAATCTCTTCCTCTTCCTCTGCACATGACAAAATACAAAAAAGTTCAGAGGATTTTGGAATTAAAAGAAAATCGCACTCTCCATATTTGGTTGCATGAGAATTATGGAGATTGACAGTCTAAAGTTTTCTAGCTAGAAATGATTTTCCATTAGAACAGGTAATTCACACAAAATGGTAGATTTTTTCAAACATTTCTTACCATATCCTTGACATGAGATAAAGAACCAACGAAAATAGTAAAGATTGTATAGGAAGGTAGTATCTTATCATAGAAGTTGTCCTCTTTTTAACTCTCGACACTTTTGATGTAAGGCTATATATTATCATACATTATGTCCTTGGAAGAAAAATGTGCTATGTTCCATAGTGTTTCTATGACAGGGATAGCAAGAAACATGGGGAAGCATTTCAGGGATGTTAGAAGACCTGAAGCCTTTTTTGGGGAACGACAATTAAAAAATAAAGAAAATTTCAGTTATGCATATGATAAGCATTTACCATATTCATTATATAACCATATTACTTAACATTAGAGCTGACTTGAGAATTCACATACAGATTAACAATTTTAATTTATTTATTTAAGTTTTCATTATCGATATGCATATACAACTAAAGGCCATAAGGATACAACTACAAAATGTAAAAAAGCTGAAAAACAATATAGCAACTAATCTTGCTGCTATGTATGCAATTTGAAACCTGATTGTGTTACAAGAAACTCCTTTATTGTCATTTTTGTATGTCAAAATTGTGTTTAGTTGAAAGATACGTTAAATTTTGACCAAATTAAAAAAAAAAAATTGTAAAAAAATAGCGATTTTGTTGTTCTTTTGTGGTCTCCCACAACACTCTCAGCCCTAAATGAGATATTTCAGTCTGCAAACCAACAAATTTTCAAGCTCTTTTATGGTGCATGATAGTCACATTTTGTTAGGGTTGACTTTGCAAGATTTGAAAGCAATTTTCAGCCATTATGGTTTTGAAATAAGGCGCCCAACATCTCTAGACTCAACCATTTTTTTAAGATTTTCAAATTTTGCTTCCTTCGTTTCGGGTGAAGCTGGCAACCCTTGTTTGGACATAGTTTTTTTGCCAGCTGGTGAGTGGTAGAGACTGAAAGTCATTCTGGCAAGCCTAATCATATATGAGTTGAATGGTACCTTCTACAAGCCTCCGTTGATGCATCTGATTGATTCTGTGAAAGCCAAAACCAAGCTGACGAAGGATTTTTAACATTTTCTAAAATAATGCAAAAAATATTCTAAGTGTTGAGGACTTGGGTGCCTTCGTTGAAATAAAGCACCCAAGCTCTCCAGAGATAGAAATTTTTTGAAGATTTTCAATTTTTTCTTTTACTTTCACCGTTTCTCACAAAACGCCTCCATTTAATTTGCAATTCTTGCTGTCCCGCAAATCCTGTGGACTGGATGATGGATTCATTGAAGAGCTTGAACATATCTGATGACGACCTCCAGCTTTCCAAACCCTAAAAACTATTTTTTATTGCATTTGACTAATTTTGACCTGGGTTGAGGAGTCAAATTGCACATTTTTCGAAAAATGCAAAAAAAATGCTAAAGCATGAAACCCTAGGCACCCTCCTTGAAATAAGGTGCCTAGGTTTCCCAGAGATAGTTTATTTTTTGATTTTGTCAACTTTTTTTATTCTCCATTCACCACCTTCACCTACTGCATTGACCACCTTTGCTAATGTGTTCACCGTTGTGCGTGCATGATCTGCGAAAACTGAAAATTTGGCTAAGGCATTGACTACCCAACGCCTCCCTTGAAATAAGGCACCATTCTTTTCTAGTGTTTGAATATTTTTTACAAGTTTCAACTTTTCGAATTCCCCTACTCCTTTCACCATTTTTTGAGCATCTTTCAACGTAGATCAATCTGTGCAACGTTTGAGACTTTGAATCCGACACCTGGCAGCTGGTTATCCTCCATTGATGACCTCCAAGGTCCTGATTTATCTTTTGAAAAAGCTAAATCGACCCACTACAAAAAAATTGACTTTTTGATGATTCTGACTAGACCTGCCTGATCCTAATGTATTTTCATCAAAATCAGTTTGAGCCCTCCATGCAGAGATTCTATTTTTAGACATTTTCTAAAACTAGAAATTTCTATTTTTTGAAAATTTTGCCAACATTTGTTTGACAACAAACCCAATATAACCCTAATTAATTTCTAAAAATAGAAAAAAAATATTTTGAATTTTTTTGACTTGATGACAATTTTTACAAGACTTTGACCATTTTTACCAAAATGCCTAAATAAAACAATTTTTTTAATTTTGGGCATTACACTTTGATAGAAAATCACGAGCTTCATTGTGGATCAATGAAGAATTTTCTCAAGTTCTATGGTAGCCGGAAGCAACATCCCGACAAACACATTTCAGCCTTCATCACTACATGTGGAGTTTTGAGTGTTGCACATGAAGATGTTGCAATTCACTTATTTGTGGAGGCATTGCAAGGTGTAGCAGCTAATTGGTTTTGGCAACTTGTTGCTAGTTCAATTACAAGTTGGGAGTCAATGAGTTAGAAGTTTCTTGCATGTTGCAAGTTGGCTTAGGACAATCATATCTTGTTTGTGCAACTCTCAAATGCCAAGAAAGATGCAAGCGAACTAATGAGATTTTGTTGAAAGATTCAATTGTTTGGTTACCAAAGTTGCCAAGATTCTAAGTCCTTATGAGATTCTTTTAAGCTATTTCATCTATGCTCAATCTTCAAAAGTCGCTTTCTTTCTCAAGCAAGGAAACACTATAGAATTGAGAAAGGTGAAATATCCCACCCTTGATAAGATATTTACTATCTGATTTTTGCTTTTCTAATTGTTTTTTTGGTTTTATAGTTTTTTGCTTTTTTGTGTTTTTTGAATAATTGCCAGGAAATGCAAAACACATGCAAATAGAGAAATGCTAGAAGCAAATATATAAACTATTAACTCAGATTAATTTATGCTTTTATATGTTGTTGTACCCAAACCTAATTTTTTGCTTCATCAAGGCATTTTGCTTAAAATGGTCTAAACCTTGTAAAAATGATGTCAAAACACAGTTTTTGGGCAATTCAAGTATGGGCTTTGAGTCAATGTGATGCCACGGAGATACTGGCAAAATTTGAAAAAAAAGAAAATTAGGGTTTCTGGACCCCTATTTTTAGGTCAAAAACCCTAAAAATTGAAACTGGTCAGAATTGGCTGAAATTTGTTTTGATTGGCTTATTTTGCTTCAAGATCAAAATGGTGAAGTTAGTTTCAGTTAAAACTCAGTTTAAGCTTGGTGTGTAGTTTTCATTTTTTCAAGTGAGAAGTTAGGTTTTTTGAGCTCATCAATAGCAAATGGCCAGGAGCCAGATGTCGAATGCTAAGCTCAAAACGCTTCGATGATGTTTCTATGGCGAGTTTTGTCTGAAAAGTTACTTCATCTCAGAGGGGTTTTTCAACGAGGTGAAACTGTAAAAATGGCCAACTCTGGAGTGAAAAAGCACAATTCTAAGCTAAGGGCGCCCTTCATTCTGGAGGCCTAGATCAAATTTTCGTGATTTGTTTCTTCCAAGATGTCTTCTCCGGATTCTTGTCAACTTCGCGATGAGCTAGCCAGCCAGTCCAATGGATCAGTATAGCTCCTGAAATTGGAGATTGAACACAAAACGAGGGAAATTGAAAATGACTAAGTTTGGAGTGAAAAAGTGCGCCTCTCAGCTAGGGGCGCCCATTCTTTTGAAGCTTCAGATGAAGTTTTCTAATCAAGTGACACCTAGGAGGTTTGTTTCCGTCTTGGTCCAGCTTCGCAACGCATCTGTCAGCAGGTGAATTAGAGTTGTCATGTTGTCGTGGTCAAAGGTCAAACTTGAGGTTCCAAACATGATTAGAACTATCCAGAACTATCAAAAGCGCCCCTGGAGGCCAGGGGCACCTAAGGTTTTGGAGTCTTCAATGAAGTCTGTTTGATGATTTCAGATGCTCGTCCTGTCTGTGTCAGCTCCAGCTTTTTGTTACCTGTCTCAGTTGGGTCAGAGGATGTCTCAGCAACCCGCAGCCAGAAGATTAGTAGATTTTAGCCAGTTATGAAAATGGCTAAGTCTGGGAGGAAAAAGCTCCAGGGGCGCCCATGTTTTAAAGCTGTCAAATGATGTTTTTACAGGAAGTGTTCTCCAGGAACTCTTGCTTAGAATCCAATCTGCTTTGCAGTGAGCCAGTTAGCTAACTCTGAAGTGTTGTCGTACACCGGAAAACGTTAAGTGAAATAAGGTCATATTCACAGTGAAAATGATGGAAAATGCCTGAAATTTTTCTAAGTCTAAGGTCAAAAAACGCCCCTAGAGGCCAGGGGCGCCCATCATTTTGAGGCCTTAGATGGATGAATTATGGGTTGTCACCTCAAGGAGTCTTTTTGTCAGATTTGATACTGCTCTTCAACGAAATTGTCATCTAGTTGATCCGACATGGCAGTCAATCAGAATCAGTGGTCAAACATGAGCTCTAGTGAGGTTTTAGATTCAAATTTTTAGAAAAATGTCCATGTCTGGAAAGGATGCCTAAAGTCAAAGGTTGACTTTTAAACTCAAGAATAGAAGTGCGCATGAGAGGTGAAGTAGTTAACTGAAAATAGATCTTCAGTTCAGCTCTTTCCAAGTCGATTTCATCCAGAGCCTATTTTTAGTCTGTAACTGGCTGAAATTAGTTTGCATGCAGCAGTTAACTGAGTCTCTCAAGGCGGCGCCCTAATTAGGGTTTATTCTTTATTCAGTTAACTGATTTTGAAGCCAGTTATAGGCCATTTGTGAGTTTTGAAGGTCTAGTTGAAGTCTAAGCGCCATTTCCAAGACATAACATGCATTCAATATGCCTCTGAAGTTAATTTCTTATATATTTTACCTATGGCATCCATTATTTCTCATTGTCAGCTGAAGAAAAACGTCTTTTCTTGAGCATGAAAATGATCTGAAGGTGCTACAGGTGCCAGATTTCAGTGTTCTTCGTAGCTACAGATTCAGAGTGTTCGAGAGAAGAATATTTCAAACTTTGTTTTACATTTGCATGCAAGTTTCATCAGATCTACTTCAAGCATAGGCAAATTTCTACAGAAGAAGATTAAAACAAACAAGATAAAAACTTCTATTCTTCTGTCTTATTTCCTCTATTCTCGTCTTAGATTTTCTTCGCATGTCAAAGAAAACGGCAAGATCTTCAGAAAAGCATAATATGGGTTTGAGTATTTCAGCATCAATGACAATACCCATCTCTTAGATTATTTTCTAAAAATTGTCCCGCTGCCTCTATTCTAGAGAACTGTGCTTTTTTCTAGAATTTTCTTTGCATGTGGGCCTAAAACACGGTTTTTCACTTGTTCGTCATCTCTAGGTCCACCTTTCTCACCGCAGTCGTCTCCTATAGATATTGATTCGGAGCCTAAGTCTCCAATACATGAGACCTTCGTACAAGTGGATCCGCCAGTGGCTGACACAGTTGAAGCAGCTTCGCCTCGAGAGGATAGCGTTGCTTATTCATCTTGTCTCGGGAGGTCGTTGGGAAGAGAGAGACATATGCCTTCATATGAGCTTGACTTGTCTGAGTTCGGTGAACCTTATAAGAACAAAATGAATAAGAGGGCCAGAAAGCAAGTCAACATTGAGAGGAATCCCGAGGCCGAAATCATCATAGAGGTTGCTACACCTCCACAAGGCAAGGACTTGAGTGAAGTTGATGTTGGTGACTTTACCTTCGTCAAAAAAATCTAGGTAAGAGTACTCGACACATCGACGTGAGCCTATTCAGGGTCGTCGCGAGTAATCTGGAGGAACGTGTCATGAAGGACGGTGAAGATAAGGCAACACTCAAGGCTGAAGTCAGGCAACTCCGCATGTACATCTCGAGTTTGCTTCATGGAAATGAGGGGCAAGCACCTTTACTCCCGTAGCTTCGAGAGACCACCACAGATCAGCAAAGGATTCACTACTTGATTAATCGAGGAAAGCTTTTAGATACCTGGATTGAGGACTTCAACATTGCTGGTCGACACCTCCTTACAGAACTATATCAGTTGAGGGTTGACGCACATGATCTTCGCCAGAGGATTCAGGAGCTCGAGATCTTCATAGCTGAGCATAAGTCGAAGGATCTGATTCTTATATCACAGCTTGCAGTTGCCTATGACGCCCTTGAAGCAGCAGAAGATAAAAGGAAGGTTTTCACTTGGAGAGAGTTGTATCTTTGTAGGGTGGAACATATGACAGAGTTTCTGCTAAGATAGGCATGATTCAGGAGAAGGTTGCTACTGTAATGAACCGGACCAATTTTTTTTTTGATTTTTCACAATTGATTACAATGCAACACGCACCCGTTAAGGTTAGCACAAACCAAAACGTTGCGAAAAGTAACTCTAACCAGAATGTACACCAGGATCCCGATGTGGGCAAGGTGTGAGCATTGGTCAGAGGATCTATGCGATGCAAACTGAAGGAACTCTAACCAAGAATGGCGCCGAGTGATGGCGAGCATATGGTCAGAGGATCAATGCAATGCAAACTGAAGGAACTCTAACCAAGAATGGTGCCGAGTGATGGCGAGCATATGGTCAAAGGATCAACGCATGATGACAGAATGTAACCCTAACCAAGAATGGCGCCGATGGATGGTGAGCATATGGTCAGAGGGTCCCTAAACTACTCAACTGAAAGCAAATAGGCGGCAAGCCAGCCTCTTCCACTTATTCAGTGGGGATTACATGTAAATTCAAAATGAAGGGAATGAATTGCTGACGGTACTACTGTTCAGCTTACAGCAAATTAGAGAGCTTGCCAAATATCATAAGAGTAAGAGCTTCCAAAGCTATAACAAGATAAGATCCCTCTTCTACAATCACAAACTCTTTGAATATCAACCCCTCGCACAACTAATGAACTTCCTTAAGTCTGGTATTGTTGACGTGCTTTTTATGACAGCGCCAGCACAGAATAAAGTTGCCCAACGGTCACTCTATTCTCTCTTGATCAAAGTGTCCCACATGCTAAGATTGCTTGAAAGTTCATGTGTTCGACTCCAAGGTTCCTTTTATCGCGAATAGACTCAGTTGGTTGATGTGTTTTGCTGGTTATTTCAAGGGGACTTACGTAGTTGTTCAACTCTGTGAAGCAATTAGGATATGAATGATTTGGCAATATGTTCTGGTATCTAGACTGACTCGAAAATGCAGAATTTAAAGGGGATAGGGATAGGGATTCTACAAATCTATTTCTAAAGGGTGGAGGACGAAGATCGACTTAAACAATCTTCAAACCAAACTTTGCTTTGTCTCCTTTCGAACAACTCCGACAAAGTTGGTGCAATCTTCAAAGGATGAGAAAAGTGTTCAAACTATGACGCAACATGTTCATACCGTCAATACGACGCATACAAACATATGAACCATAATCGAAGTTAAGTGCTGATACTCCAGTTGACCACGCAAGGCGAACTTACCATCAGTAAGCCCGCTAGTGGTATGGATGAAAGAAGATATGCTTAAGTCACAACGCCACACTCCACAATTAACAACTATTTGCATGAAATAAAATCTATTTTACTCTATCTACCTTGAATTGGAAAGACGAAATGGCCTTGCTAGCTACTCATAACAAAGAAGAAATCACCAAGCAATGAAACTCTTTGTATTATGAAAAGTGTTCACAACAACCTTTTACAAAACTTTCAAAGGAAAGTTTTCTTCCCTCCTCAATCTAAAGCTAACTTCTAAGCTAAATGCTATATGCCTTCTACTCTCTAGCTCTGATTCAACTCTTCATCTAATCTCTAATAAATTACAAATGAGGGGGGATGCCCCTTTTATAATAAGTCCAATTCAGTGGACGGTTCAGATCAAATTACAATGAAGGGCTTAGATCGAGCCACCTATGCCCTAATTAGGGTTTCTGCCCTAAAAACCGCCACAGAGAGGAGTGGGCAATGAATGCACAGAATATTCTCCACTCCCCTGCAGGAATCATAATGAGCAATTAATGCCCATTACCATCATCAAGAAGATCCTCATCAAGCAGCGCATTCCCACTGGCCTTCTCCCGGATAGCAAACTCGATCAATCGGGCCAATACTGCTTCAACCTCCTGTGTAGAGATCGGTGGAATATGGTTGAGTTGGAACTCCAAGACTGCTACCGTCTGTCCGTATCTGATGCAAGATTTTCTCCATGTCACCAAGGCGTCCTGGGTATGCTGAATTATACTAGAGAACGTGGAGACATTCTCAAAGTCATCCAGGACAAGTGACCTCGCAGCTGAGAAGAATGGAGGCAGTCTACTTTTCAAGCCATCAGCAGTTATCTCCTCTGGGACTAACTTTCTAGCCAATATGGCTTCTAATGTATTGAGGACTCCCCCCAAGATGTTGCCCATTGCTTTCCTCACTTTAGCTGAATCTGCCCTTGCCGTGTCGTGAAATCCACGGCCTGTGACCACCGAGGAGTACCAACTGGTGAAATCATACCTATCACCCCTCTGAATTACACCTCCATCCACTAAGGTTTCTAGAGGTATATGCATCAAAGCCCCTAAACGAAGTACAGTCTTCGTTTGATAGGTGCGAGTATCACCCCAGGCCTGATCTACTATATCCATCCGTGCCAAAATACTTGAGGCCTGTCGATAAGCATCGGCGAGGTCCTCCATGAATTTCCCTGTCTCAGTATGAACACGGCTAACCCACTTGTCTGCCTCCGTTTCCATTTTCTTCAAATCCTCTAAGGCAACAACTGACTCCTTCGGAAGCTCTGATGGACGTTCCACTGCTGGGTTTGCTGGTTCACCTAGATGTGCTAGATTTTGTACGTATCCTATCAAAGTTTTGTGCTCCTTCTTCAATTTCTTATACTTCCCCTCCGTGCGGAGCAACTGATCCTTCAATGCCCGATAGGAGTTATCGAACTCCTCGATAACTTGGGCTCCCGTAGGACGACCCAACTCTACTGTGGTGATCACATAATTTTCAGGCCTCTCCTCGGTTCGATCACAATCTTCCCTCGGAATAGCCACCTGAAGCGTGCGAGAGCCTGACTCGTCAGTCGAGATCTTTGAAAACTTTCGGGCCCTTTTCTTCTCTGGTGGCGCACTGATCCTTCTGAGGAACTCTTCCATCTCAATGGCTGGATCCGTATCATCCTCGGGTTCTCTCCTCATTCTGTCGGAAAGCCAATCAGGCACTGTCTGCTGTGGATTACAAACAACAAGGGGCTGTTCTTCTGTTGCCTCCATCTCATGCACTTCCTCTCTTCTTGCACTGGTCTGCTCAGGCTCATCTTCCTCTATAATCTGGGTATCTCCCGACCCTTGGGTCCCTTGTTCTGTGTTTTCTTCTTCTTCCAAAGCCGTGTCCAACATCTGCCGAAAATGGGTGTCGGCCATTGTTTCCTCTTCCTCCTCCTGTTGGCCGCCCCTGGATAGACTGACACTAGCTGATTCCCGGGCGTTGGGTTGATCTACCTCCTCAAGTCCCCGCTCTTCCTCCAATCCTGCCCTCTGATCGGCAAATAATGAAACCACTCTCAAACTCGAAGACTGAGTTTGTGAGTGCACGGGTGATGCTTGTTCTATCCTCAACGGTATCGGTTGGGTTGGCACTTCCACTTGTGCCCTCGATGTCTGAGCAATTTGTTTCCCTCTTTTTACCGATAACGGCCTTGGGTCACCCATCAAGCTATAAGTAAGGGCGATCGACTTGCTCTTAAGTCTGCATACATGTCTGTCGACCCAAGTCCTGGTAAAAGTCATCACCGGGATAGAAAGAGTGTCCAAGTCCATGATCTCTGGCTCGGACCAATCAGGTGGTGGGACAGGAGTATCCCTAACTGACCCATAGTCGGGTTGCATGACGTTGACATCCTCCTCCACCTGGTCGGGAACTGGAATAATCTCACATTCTCTAATCAACTTGAGAGGAAGTCTGGAAAACATCCTTCTTCTTATCTCAGCCTCATCCACTCATTTGCCCAAAGTCCTCCAGATGAGCTCTGTGCCGGTATTCAACGTTCTGTATCATCCGGATGTTCCTGTAAGGATCGAAATCCTGCCTGCCTGTGTGATATGACAAATGATAAGATTGCAGCTCGTCCCCTGCCTCTCGGGCTGCCTGCAAAGAGGGACACATCTCAATGGAATTTCCCATGGTGATAGGGAAATCAAGTCCACCCTTCTTTTTCCTTTTCTGAATCTTATCGTAGGCAATCAATTGCCTAGATATCTCAAGCATTACTATGTGATCAGTGGGGTATCGTGGTAACTGATACGGATACGAAGTGAACCCCTGCAGCCTAATATATGTGAATTTCGGGAATTGGATGAGCCAATACCCATGTTCCTCAATCAATGTCTGTGCTTCTTTAGATATTCTCTGCTGCGTCCTTTGCTGAAGCGTCCTCGCGATGTGCATTGTGAATGCATCATTTGCCCGTTTATAGTTGGCAATGTTAACCAAATGTAGCTGTGTGCAGGCTTCATGAATTTTGAATTGACCAGGGGCACAGCCGATTGGCTCTTTGTACGAAATCCCTCTGTACTTAGTCATTCTGGCCAACATGTAAATCACACATGAGCTCATGTAGAAAGAAAGTCTTCGTCACCCTCAAGCTCCTGAATTGCTCATCGATGTGGTTGCTAATCATCCTAGCCCAATCGACACACTCTTTTCCTTCCAAGATGATCTCGATGAAGTAGAACATCCAAGGCTCGAAATGTAAGCCTGTGCACTCCCATTCACCCGGCTTAGCATCATTATCAAATCACAGTATTCTTGTTTCACGTCCTCAGCAATTATCTGCTTTGGGAGCTTAGTGCGGGGTGGCCTCGGCTTCTGCATCCAAACTCTGTTGATGACTGCAGTGACTCTTTCGAAAGAGGAAGAGTACATCTTATCTGCCCTCTTATTTGTCCTGTATAACATCTCCTCAACAGTCGGAATCCCAAATGCCTCTCCGATGGCATCCGGTGTGAAGTTGGCGAGCAGTTTACCATCCGGAGAGACAATCGTCCTACGTTCTGGCTTGTAGTGATTGGCGCATTCTATAATTAGCTCCGGACACTGAATTGCTGGCGGAAAACTAGCAGCTGCGTAGATTCCACTCTTCATTATATTATGTGCCGTGACGGATGGTTGATGGCCCCTTAGCCCGAACATCCTCGATTTGAGTGCATTCAGATTAAATGAACCAAGGTTGGTGTCATTCAATCCTGCCAACTTTGAAACTATTGCTGACTTTGGGAGAAATGGCTTAGCGAGCCTCTTAATCATTGCCTGCCGAGATGAGCCAGCCTTGCCTGCCTCAGTGTTTGCAGCTCTGCCTGCGGCTCTGCTTGTTCCTACAACATCCTTTGCGCCAGCCATCTGTAAAAATAAAATAGAAGAATAAGCTAGGCTGCAGATTTTTTAGTAAAATAAAACAATCCCCGAGATGGCTGCGAATACGGAGTTAGCTTTGAAAATAAAATTCCTCAGCATAAATTTCTAACTCCAAACCTCGTACTGTATAAAAATCTCTGAGTTTAGAGACAACTCTCAGCAACTGCACTTCTGACTGGTGAAGAAAAAAAACGCAGCAAGTTAATAACTTTCAGCAATGTAGCTAATTTCTCCAGCACAAATTGTTCGAACCTTGACTTCACTTTGTCAACTTCGGCAGTTAGAGGAATAAAGAGTTGCCAGCAATATGAAATTTCAACTTCCTCAACTTCTCAACGTTTAAACTTCTTCAACACTTCGACTTTCAGTAGCTTGAAAATAAAGATCTCCAGAGAAAAGAAATCTTCTACAAGTTCGCAAATCTGCAGCGACTTCAACAAATAAATCTTCCAGCAACTCCGGAAAACAACTTCGAACTTTGCAGCAACTCCACTTTCAGCTTTTCGAAAGAAAGAGTCTCGGCAAATGAAAATTTCTCCAGCACTTCGCACTTTCAGCAACTCAACACTCCGAAATAAGATAAACTCTCAAAGAATTTCTCTCCTCAACCACTTGGAAAATATTTCAATCTCTCAAGAACTTCTTCAGCAACTTCAACTTCGAAATAATGTGAGGAGAAATGAGAGAAGAGATTGTTTAAATAACCTTTCTCGGAGAATCCTGCTAAGTAGTGCTGGGGCTATTTTTAGCACCTTCATCAATTTTCCACTCTCTTCGTTCGGAATCTTCTAATTCAAGCGCAGTAGTGGGCTAGTCGTCAGCCGGTCATTATGGCAGTTGCTATTAATAATGATTCCTTCTTCTTCAAATTTCGAATTTTCCTCTTAGTCTGCCAGTTAACTCTTGGCGATTTAAACATCTCGCGAGAAAACAATCACTTGAATTCCATTTTAAAATCTCGCAGTGTTTAAATAAATTCAACTCGAAAAAAAAATCGTGGGAGTTGTAAATATATTTCCAACTTTAAAAATGTCTGTCATCTAAATCCTCGGTTTCATAAAATTTGCCTTAGACATTTTAAATTCTCTCATTAAAATGTTCAACTCCGAGTGATTAAAAATTATCTGCGCCTGCTCGAAATAATTCACCCTCTGAGATTTAACTTCCGTCAGGAAAATAATCTAGGCAAAACGAATTTCCTCTGAAAATATTAAAATTTCCCTTAGGAAATTAATTTTCAAACTCTGTTAACTCATGGGTGCATTTTTTTAAACGGGTTCATTTGATTTTCACCTGCCCCATGGAAAATATTCATCGATATCAAATCTTCCCCTTGAAAAATATTCGTCGACTTTCAACTGCCTTTGGAAAATTTTAAAACTTATCAAATCATCTTTCCATGCCAAGGGCGTATTTTTCCCTAGTGAAGTGTTATCTCACTTAGAAAAATTTTCTAACATTTTTTTTTTTTCTACCATAGGCGTATATTTTTGATGAAATATTTATTTCATTTAAAAAAATTCCTCACTTTACACCTCTGGCGCACTTGATCCCTTGGCATTTATTTTTTGCGACTTAGAAATTTTCTCCTGTCATCTCACATCTTGGGCGTATTTCTCTCAGTGATGTTTTATTTTGCTAGCTTTTACCCTTGCCACGCCTTAGAAACATTTTCAATCAAGGGCGTATTTAGCATGAGCCACTTTCATTCTCCACACTTAGAAAGATTTTTAAAAAAATCTCCACTTCAACTTGGGCGCATATTCATGTGTCTACTTCTACTCCTCGTGCCTTAGCATCTTATTGCCTCCTGGGCGTATTTTACTCATGCAAGCTTTGATTTCTCACTTAGAAAATTCTCAAACACTTAGAATATCCTTTCAAGGTGAGGGCGCATTTGCTAGGTTCCACTTTCATTTCGTTGCCTTAGGAAATTTTCTCCAGCAACCTTGGGCGCATATGGGGTCTTGAGCTTTCATTTTCTTGACTTAGAAATTTCTCCAAGTCTTAGCCACTTTATCTTGCCTTGGGCGCATTTTGACCTCTCTACTTTCATTTTATGCCTTAGAAGAATTTCGGCCATCTCCTCTTCATCATGGGCGCAAATGCTAGGCCAAGCTTCCATTTTCTCTTGAGGGCGCATTTCACCCTTGACACTTTCGTTTGTGTGCCTTAGAATATTTCATCAAGCTCACTTTACACCTTGGTGAGGGCGCATTTACATGGGTCTACTTTTGTTTTTTGCCATGGGCCATTTCAAGTGCCATGCTTTGATTTCCAATGCCTTAGAACAATTTGAAGGCAGTTCCAAGGTGGGCGCAAATCACTAGGTGAGCTTTCACTTTCCACGCCTTAGAAACATTTTCAAGGCATCACTACCCTTGGGCGCAAATGAGGTGTTGCACTTTCAATTTCATACTTAGCCGCTTTTCACCTATCCTCTTCTTCCTCGGGCGCAAATGAGACCCCATGCTTCTGTTTTGCTAGGTGGGCGCATTTACACATGTGAGCTTTCATTTTCACCATGGGCGCATTTGGAAGGGGCTACTTTGATTTTATGACTTAGAAACTTTTTAGTCTTCAATCCTTGAGGTGAGGGCGCAAATCACTAGGTGAACTTTTAATTTTGATGCCTTAGGCGTTTTTACCAAGCATCATTTTCTCCAAGGTGAGGGCGCATTTTCATGGGTGTGCTTTTGTTTTCATGCCTTAGACGTTTTTCACCTCTTCTCCTTCCTCTTTGTTTACGCATTCTATTTTTAGCAAGTTGTGCTATTTTTAGCAAATCCCTTGATTTTCAACCTCTAAGGCTCCGTTTTGCTTGAAAATTTCATCAGATGATATTCTCTGCCTGGTGAACCTGTTCTGCCAGTCCTCTGCCCTGACCTGCTATTTATAGCCACCTGTTATTTATAGTAAGTTTGACTTTCTGACTTTAGTAGCTCCGTTTTGCCTGAAAGTTGCAACGCTTGATCTTGATAGCTTGAGTGTTACTCTGATGCCAACCTCGGGTGCAGACCTGCTATTTATAGCCGTGCCTTGACTTACTAAAAATAGTAAGTTCTCCGATTTCGCTAAAATTTTGCCAGCAGGTACCTTGAGGTGTGCTGACATGGGTGGGGTACTTCGTTTCGGCTATTTTTGGATTTTACCCCCTATAAAAGTGGAAACCCTAATTTGACTTGCATGTATCC
>CM021106.1:87562162-87607251 GCA_007115665.2 Sequoiadendron giganteum | reverse complement strand
TCTTCTTGCACTGGTCTGCTCAGGCTCATCTTCCTCTATAATCTGGGTATCTCCCGACCCTTGGGTCCCTTGTTCTGTGTTTTCTTCTTCTTCCAAAGCCGTGTCCAACATCTGCCGAAAATGGGTGTCGGCCATTGTTTCCTCTTCCTCCTCCTGTTGGCCACCCCTGGATAGACTGACACTAGCTGATTCCCGGGTGTTGGGTTGATCTACCTCCTCAAGTCCCCGCTCTTCCTCCAATCCTGCCCTCTGATCGGCAAATAATGAAACCACTCTTAAACTCGAAGATTGAGTTTGTGAGTGCACAGGTGATGCTTGTTGTATCCTCAACAGTATCGGTTGGGTTGGCACTTCGACTTGTGCCCTCGATGTCTGAGCAATTTGTTTCCCTCTTTTTACCGATAATGGCCTTGGGTCACCCATCAAGCTATAAGTAAGGGCGATCGACTTGCTCTTAAGTCTGCATACATGTCTGTCGACCCAAGTCCTGGTAAAAGTCATCACCGGGATAGAAAGAGTGTCCAAGTCCATGATCTCCGGCTCGGACCAATCAGGTGGTGGGACAGGAGTATCCCTAACTGACCCATAGTCGGGTTGTATGACGTTGACATCCTCCTCCACCTGGTCGGGAACTGGAATAATCTCACATTCTCTAATCAACTTGAGAGGAAGTCTGGAAAACATCCTTCTTCTTATCTCAGCCTCATCCACTGCATTTGCCCAGAAGTCCTCCAGATGAGCTCTGCGCCGGTATTCAACGTTCTGTACCATCCGGATGTTCCCGTAAGGATCAAAGAGGGACACACCTCAATGGAATTCCCCATGGTGATAGGGAAATCAAGTCCACCCTTCTTTTTCCTTTTCTGAATCTTATCGTAGGCAATCAATTGCCTAGATATCTCAAGCATTACTATGTGATCAGTGGGGTATCGTGGTAACTGATACGGATACGAAGTGAACCCCTGCAGCCTAATATATGTGAATTTCGGGAATTGGATGAGCCAATACCCATGTTCCTCAATCAATGTCTGTGCTTCTTTAGATATTCTCTGCTGCGTCCTTTGCTGAAGTGTCCTCGCAATGTGCATTGTGAATGCATCATTTGCCCGTTTATAGTTGGCAATGTTAGCTAAATGTAGCTGTGTGCAGGCTTCATGAATTTTGAATTGACCAGGGGCACAGCCGATTGGCTCTTTGTACGAAATCCCTCTGTACTTAGTCATTCTGGCCAACATGTAAATTACATATGAGCTCATGTAGAAAGTCTTCGTCACCTTCAAGCTCCTGAATTGCTCATCGATGTGGTTGCTAATCATCCTAGCCCAATCGACACACTCTTTTCCTTCCAAGATGATCTCGATGAAGTAGAACATCCAAGGCTCGAAAATGTAAGCCTGTGCACTCCCATTCACCCGGCTCAGCATCATTATCAAATCACAGTATTCTTGTTTCACGCCCTCGGCAATTATCTGCTTTGGGAGCTTAGTGCGGGGTGGCCTCGGCTTCTGCATCCAAACTCTGTTGATGACTGCAGTGACTCTTTCGAAAGAGGAAGAGTACATCTTGTCTGCCCTTTTGTTTGTTCTGTATAACATCTCCTCAGCAGTTGGAATCCCAAATGCCTCTCCGATGGCATCCGGTGTGAAGTTGGCGAGCAGTTACCATCCGGAGAGACAATCGTCCTACGTTCTGGCTTGTAGTGATTATGCACTCCATAATTAGCTCCGGACACTGAATTGCTGGCGGAAAACTAGCAGCTGCGTAGATTCCACTCTTCATTATATTATGTGCCGTGACGGATGGTTGATGGCCCCCTAGCCCGAACATCCTCGATTTGAGTGCATTTAGATTAAATGAACCAAGGTTGGTGTCATTTAATCCTGCCAACTTTGAAACTATTGCTGACTTTGGGAGAAATGGCTTAGCGAGCCTCTTAATCATTGCCTGCCGGGATGAGCCAGCCTTGCCTGCTTCAGTGTTTGCAGCTCTGCCTGCGGCTCTGCTTGTTCCTGCAACATCCTTTGCGCCAGCCATCTGTAAAAATAAAATAGAAGAATAAGCTAGGCTGCAGATTTTTAATAAAATAAAACAATTCCCGAGATGGCTGCGAATACGGAGTTAGCTTTGAAAATAAAATTCCTCAGCATAAATTTCTAACTCCAAACCTCAAACTATATAAAAATCTCTGAGTTTAGAGACAACTCTCAGCAACTGCACTTCTGACTGGTGAAGAAAAAAACGCAGCAAGCTAATAACTTTCAGCAATGTAGCTAATTTCTCCAGCACAAATAGTTCGAACCTTGACTTTACTTTGTCAACTTCAGCAGTTAGAGGAATAAAGAGTTGCCAGCAATATGAAATTTCAACTTCCTCAACTTCTCAACGTTTAAACTTCTTCAACACTTCGACTTTCAGTAGCTTGAAAATAAAGATCTCCAGAGAAAAGAAATCCTCTACAACTTCGCAAATCTGCAGCAACTTCAACAATTTGGAAATAAAATCTTAGCTCTCCAGCATACAACTTCGAACTTCGCAGCAACTCCACTTTCAGCTTTTCGAAAGAAAGAGTCTCGGCAAATGAAAATTTCTCCAGCACTTCGTATTTTCAGCAACTCAACACTCCGAAATAAAATAAACTCTCACAAAATTTCTCTCCTCAACCACTTGGAAAATATTTCAATCTCTCAAGAACTTCTTCAGCAACTTCAACTTCGAAACAACTGTGAGGAAAAATGAGAGAAGAGATTGTTTAAATAACTCTTCTTGGAGAATCCTGCTAAGTAGTGCTGGGGCTATTTTTAGCACCTTCATCAATTTTCCACTCTCTTCGTTCGGAATCTTCTAATTCAAGCGCAGTAGTGGGCTAGTCGTCAGCCGGTCATTATGGCAGTTGCTATTAATAATGATTCCTTCTTCTTCAAATTTCGAATTTTCCTCTTAGTCTGCCAGTTAACAGCTCGCGAGAAAAACAATCACTTGAATTCCATTTTAAAATCTCGCAGTGTTTAAATAAATTCAACTCGAAAAAATTCGTGGGAGTTGTAAATATATTTCCAACTTTTAAAATGTCTGTCATTTAAATCCTCGGTTTCATAAAATTTGCCTTAGACATTTTAAATTCTCTCATTAAAATGTTCAACTCCGAGTGATTAAAAATTATCTGCGCCTGCTCGAAATAATTCACCCTCTGAGATTTAACTTCCGTCAGGAAAATAATCTAGGCAAAACGAATTTCCTCTGAAAATATTAAAATTTCCCTTAGGAAATTAATTTTCAAACTCTGTTAACTCATGGGTGCATTTTAAACGGGTTCATTTGATTTTCACCTGCCCCATGGAAAATATTCATCGATATCAAATCTTCCCCTTGAAAAATATTCGTCGACTTTCAACTGCCTTTGGAAAATTTTAAAACTTATCAAATCATCTTTCCATGCCAAGGGCGTATTTTTCCCTAGTGAAGTGTTATCTCACTTAGAAAAATTTTCTAACATTTTTTTTTTCTACCATAGGCGTATATTTTTGATGAAATATTTATTTCATTTAAAAAAATTCCTCACTTTACACCTCTGGCGCACTTGACCCCTTGGCATTTATTTTTTTGCGACTTAGAAATTTTCTCCTGTCATCTCACATCTTGGGCATATTTCTCTCAGTGATGTTTTATTTTGCTAGCTTTTACCCTTGCCACGCCTTAGAAACATTTTCAATCAAGGGCGTATTTAGCATGAGCCACTTTCATTCTCCACACTTAGAAATTTTAAAAAAAAAAAAATCTCCACTTCAACTTGGGCGCATATTCATGTGTCTACTTCTACTCCTCGTGCCTTAGCATCTTATTGCCTCCTGGGCGTATTTTACTCATGCAAGCTTTGATTTCTCACTTAGAAAATTCTCAAACACTTAGAATATCCTTTCAAGGTGAGGGCGCATTTGCTAGGTTCCACTTTTATTTCGTTGCCTTAGGAAATTTTCTCCAGCAACCTTGGGCGCATATGGGGTCTTGAGCTTTCATTTTCTTGACTTAGAAATTTCTCCAAGTCTTAGCCACTTTATCTTGCCTTGGGCGCATTTTGACCTCTCTACTTTCATTTTATGCCTTAGAAGAATTTCGGCCATCTCCTCTTCATCATGGGCGCAAATGCTAGGCCAAGCTTCCATTTTCTCTTGAGGGCGCATTTCACCCTTACTTTCGTTTGTGTGCCTTAGAATATTTCATCAAGCTCACTTTACACCTTGGTGAGGGCGCATATACATGGGTCTACTTTCGTTTTTTGCCATGGGCGCATTTCAAGTGCCATGCTTTGATTTCCAATGCCTTAGAACAATTTGAAGGCACTTCCAAGGTGGGCGCAAATCACTAGGTGAGCTTTCTCTTTCCACGCCTTAGAACTTTTTCAAGGCATCACTACCCTTGGGCGCAAATGAGACCCCATGCTGAGACCCCATGCTTCTGTTTTGCTAGGTGGGCGCATTTACACATGTGAGCTTTCATTTTCACCATGGGCGCATTTGGAAGGGGCTACTTTGATTTTATGACTTAGAAACTTTTTAGTCTTCAATCCTTGAGGTGAGGGCGCAAATCACTAGGTGAACTTTTAATTTTGATGCCTTAGGCGTTTTTACCAAGCATCATTTTCTCCAAGGTGAGGGCGCATTTTCATGGGTGTGCTTTTGTTTTCATGCCTTAGAAACTTTTCACCTCTTCTCCTTCCTCTTTGTTTACGCATTCTATTTTTAGCAAGTTGTGCTATTTTTAGCAAATCCCTTGATTTTCAACCTCTAAGGCTCCGTTTTGCCTGAAAATTTCATCAGATGATATTCTCTGCCTGGTGAACCTGTTCTGCCAGTCCTCTGCCCTGACCTGCTATTTATAGCCACCTGCTATTTATAGTTCTGACTTTCTGACTTCAGTAGCTCCGTTTTGCCTGAAAGTTGCAACGCTTGATCTTGATAGCTTGAGTGTTACTCTGATGCCAACCTCGGGTGCAGACCTGCTATTTATAGCCGTGCCTTGACTTACTAAAAATAGTAAGTTCTCCGATTTCGCTAAAATTTTGCCAGCAGGTACCTTGAGGTGTGCTGACATGGGTGGGGTACTTCGTTTCGGCTATTTTTGGATTTTACCCCCTATAAAAGTGGAAACCCTAATTTGACTTGCATGTATCCCGAACGGTCTCCGTTTGACTTCGTTCCTTCTGCATGTCGCTTTGTCTGCTGAACTGGAGTGTTGGGCGGCTGCCAGAGTGTACCTGCTAAAAATAGAAACTGTCTGAAAAGTGACTCATCCACTGCCGGATGGTTTTGCATGTCATATTGCCCGCGGGATCTCAAAAAACCCAGAAAAACCCAGAAAACTGGTCTGCATGCATGCACTGGCTAAAAATAGTAAGTCCTCAAGATTCGATCTTCTCCGCTTGCAAGTCACACCGTTGTGAAGCTCTCGAAAAACCCAGAAAACTGGTCTGCATGCATGCACTGGCTAAAAATAGTAAGTCCTCAAGATTCGATCTTCTCCGCTTGCAAGTCACACCGTTGTGAAGCTCTCGAAAAACCCATAAAGAAAAACCTGGCATGCGTTGAAAAACACTGCATGCGAACCCTAAAAATAGCCTCCGAAGGCTGAATTCTGAAAGTGGTCGTCTCGGTTTGCATGTTACATCACTGCGAAGGTTTTGGAAAACCCAAAAGGATTCTCCAGACATGCATCTGAAAAGCTCATGTGGAAACCCTGGAAATGGCTCTTGAAGCCTGAACTGCCAAAAATAGCAAGTTGTCTGATTTGGTTCAAAATTTACGTGTAGGCAGCTGGATGTTACCCGGATGCAGTGGAACTGACAGAATCCCAAAATCTCAATAAAATAGTCCCAAATTGAATACTTACTAAAAATAGTAAGTTTGTCGGAATACAATGAAAATTTAGGGGGACTCTGCTGGAAGTCTTCTGACTGCTGCACTAAGTTTAGATTTCAATTTTATGACTCGGTTTGACCTTAAATAAGCCTGAAGGATGAAAACCCTAATTACCCAGACTTAACCAATACTTTAACCTGGGTCAAACGACGGGGCATCCTCGGAAGGACCAGAGACCAGAGAGAGAGCGAACCAAAGCCAAAAGACCAGAATGGAGCAAAAATTTAGGGGGTCCCCATCTTGATGGGGTGATGTGTGAAAAAGGTCACAACAGGTATGACTGATTTGACAGATTTAATGTAGAATAGCAACATAATAACTCACGAAAATCCACATAACTCACTCTAAACACAGCCTATTGACGAGAAATCAAATGCAGATTACTATACTGATATAGGCGCCCAAGATGCAATTCCTAAACCACCCAAAACAAGCCTTATTTATTTTTGCACAAACTTCGATGCACTTCAAGATGGTACGGCCCAGCTGCAAGGGCGAATTTCCTCTATAAAATCAAAGAGACCCAAATAAAATCTGGAAATTGGCAAAAATGGTCGCCCCTCATAAACAAATTGATAGATTCAATACCCAGAATGATAGCATTTTTATTTCATGAGCTGTGAGCAAATCTTACATTCCTCAATGACATTCAGCAACATCAAAATATGACAGAAAATGTAAACTAGCACTCCCAAAATGCAATGACTCAATTGGAAATGCAATTCAAACCTATTACAAGCTAACCTCTCAACTAGTTGCTATCTTTCAAGCAAGAAGATGAGCCCATGCTAGGAGGGATGCTTTCCTCGAAGCGAGTGCCTGAAGACAATTCAGCAGCATAACGGTGTAGTAGACAAAAGATACCAAATGAAGAGCTGAGGCCTGATTAAATAGACAGGAGAGAAACATCTAGAAGCTTCTAGAAGGCGCCCAAACCCTAATTTCAAATTCACCTTTTCCCTCCAAAGAATGGCATCCTTTTTCACCATGAAATATTTCACTTTGTATATTCTTTTAAAATAAAATCAATTGTCTCAATAGGCGTCCCTTTCTTCATCTCAATATTTGACATTTAAAAGATATAACTTATCTCTCCATGACGCCTAGACCCTCAAAGTTCCCCCTTTTTTTTAAAACAACTTAAAGTTGTACTGCTAGGCAAGGGGTATAATATTAAAATATAATATTATAATGAAAATACTTATCTGTCCAAGAAAAATGCGCCCAAAGCTAAGAATTGAAGTGCCAGCTGAACCAACTGAAGAAGAAGACCAACTGAACTGAACCCAAACTGTCCACTGCCAAAAATAGAATTTACTAAAAATAGTAAATTCGCGAAGTTGCTCGGAATGCCAAACTGAACACATCACTGCAAAGCTCTCTGAAAACCCAGAAAGAATCTGCAAACAAAATCCCGGACCTCAAGCAACAACCTCCTTAAAACCAGGAAACCCTAATTTCATCATCCGCGTAGCCTACGGGTCTCCGGAATAGGCCAACGGTCAACTGAAACGGTCACAACTGGGAAGGGGACATTACAGTCCGCCCTCCCCAAGATTGCTTGACCTCAAGCAATCGCAAGTCTGGATGTTGTAGAATCCCCTCATTCTCCCACGTAGCATCCTCCAATGGTAAATTCCTCCACTTCACCAAATACTCTTTGATTGTTCTCCTCCTCAAGGAACGCTCTCTGGAATCAATAATCTCTTCTGGAACCAATGTCAACTGCCCTTCTTCATCCAAAGGAGGTAACTGTGATGAAGCCACAACATTGTGTCCAAGTGCCTTTTTGAGGCGAGACACATGGAAGACATTGTGGACCTTACTACTCGAAGGTAGTTCCAACTCGTAAGCCACTGCTCCTACCTTCCTAACAACTTTGAATGGTCCATAGAAGCGTGGTTTAAGCTTCTCAGCTCCACTCTTCTTAAGTGTGGACTGTCTGTAAGGCTGAAATCGAAGATATACCATATCACCAACCTCAAAAGAGCGCTCAACACGCTGCTGATCAGCGTACATCTTCTGCTGATTTTGTGCCATTTGAAGGTTGTCCTTCAAAGATTTCGAAACATCTTGGCTTTGCTGCAACCAATCCTTGGCTTGGGGAGCTCTGCTATCGCCAAACACCAAATCGGCAAAGCTGGGAGCCTCGTAGCCATAGAGGGCCATGAATGGGGACATCTTTATTGACATGTGGAAAGATGAGTTGTAGCAATATTCTCCCATGTGGAGCCATTTCACCCATGCTCTTTGCTGTTCCGAGACATAATTCCTGAGATAGCCCTCCAACCATTTGTTCACAATCTCTGTTTGACCATCTGTTTGTGGGTGATAGCTAGTGCTTGGAGTAAGCACTGTACCACTCATCCTAAAAATTTCCTGCCAAAAGGTGCTTAGGAACTTGCTGTCCCTATCACTCACAATGTTTTTAGGCAACCCATGCAATCTAAACACTTCATGGAAGAACAAATCTGCAACTTGAGCTGCTGAAAATGTGCTAGTGATGGCAAAAAAATGAGCGAACTTGGTCAATCTGTCAACTACAACATAAATGCAGTCTTTGCCTTGAGCCCTAGGCAATCCGGTGATGAAATCCATCGAGATGCTCTCCCATTTTTGGTTTGGAATGGGAAGTGGCTGCAGTAGACCAGCTGGAAGAGAGTGCTCATTTTTGTTCATTTGGCAAGTGCTACACTCCTTGATGTAACGCTGAACATCATCTTTCAACCCCTTCCAAGAGAACCTCTCTCGAATCTGCCTATATGTCTTGAAGTAACCTTGATGACCAGCAAGTGGGATGTCATGAAAAGTCATCAAAATCTTCTTCTTAAGTTTAGAATCAGCCACCAAGAAGATTCTTCCCTTGTAGTGTATCAACCCATCAACTACCTTGTACCTTTCATCATGAAAAGTACCTTCAATAACACTGGTTGCAAACTGATTTTTGGCGTAATCAGCAAGCAACAACTCCTTCCAATCAGCAGTAAGCTCACACAATGAGCTCAAATGGGGCCTTCTGGACAAAGCATCAGCCACAATGCTGTTCTTCCCTTTGACATACTCGATGTCGAAATTGTAAGCTTGAAGCTTACTCACCCACTTCTGCTGTCTTTCATTCAAATCTTTCTGATGCATGAAGTGCTTGAGACTGTTCTGATTAGTCTTGACCACGAATTTGCTCCCTACCAGGTATTGTCTGAACTTGGCTAATGCATGCATGATTGCAAGCATTTCTTTGTCATAGATAGAATAGGTTCTTTCAACCCCCCTTAATTTTCTGCTTTCAAACACGATAGGATGCTTATCCTGCATCAAAACAGCCCCAATACCTTCCCCTGATGCATCACACTGTAACTCGAAGGGTTTGGAGAAATTAGGTATGGCCAATACTGGACAAGAACTCATGATCTTCTTGAACTTATCAAACACACTTTGAGCCTTTTCTGACCACAGGAAAGCCCCCTTTTTTAGTGAGGTCAGTAAGAGGAGTAGCATTTTGAGAATAACCCTTTACGAATCTTTTGTAGAAGCCACACAGACCCAAGAATCCCTTCAAATGAGTCAAATTTTCTAGAGGTGGCCAATCTACTATTGCCTTGATCTTTTCAGGATCAACCTTCACCCCATTAGCGCTGATTATATGACCAAGGTAGAGCAGCTCCTTCATCCCAAATTCACATTTGGATTCTTTCGCAAACAAACTTTCTGATTCAAGGGTGCTAAGCACTTCCTCCAAGTGCTTGAGGTGTTCTTCCCATGTCTTGCTGAAGATGAGAATATCATCAAAGAATATCAACACAAATTTCCTCAATTGTTTCTGGAAAACTCTGTTCATGCAAGACTGAAAAGTGGCGGGAGCATTAGTCAAGCCAAAGGGCATGACTAGGAACTCAAAATGGCCATAGTGGCATCTGAATGCCGTCTTCTCAACATCTGAACCTCTCATCCGGATTTGATAGTAACCCGATCTCAAATCAATTTTTGAGAAGAATTTAGCACCATGTAGCTCATCAATGAGCTCATCGATCCGAGGAATAGGAAACAGATTCTTTATTGTGCTTTGATTCAAGGCACGGTAATCCACACACATGCGGATGGTGCCGTCCTTCTTCTTCACCAGAACCACAGTTGAAGCAAAGGGACTCTTGCTAGGGCGAATGAAGCCCATCTCCAGAAGTTCCTTTATGTTCTTCTCAATTTCATCCTTCTACTTCTTAGGATATCGATACGGAGTTGTGATGACAGGTTTGGCACCTTCTTTGAGCTCAATGACATGCTCAGCTCCTCTTTCAGGTGGTGGCCCAGGAGGTAGATCAGCAAACACCTTACTCCTCTTGGTGAGTATTGACTGAATATCTGGAGGGTATTCCCTCTTTGTCTCAACTAGACTAGCTGGAAGAACCATGCATTCCGCAGCCCACTCCACTTGGTCATGTCTAATCAGCCTCTCCATCCTTTTGAATGAAACTAATCGAGGACCACCATTGGACATTCCTCTCAATACAACCCTCTTGCCATTAGATTGGAACTTGAGCTCCATTGTTTGTAGATTGAGAGAGATTTCACCAAGTGAACGTAACCATTGTATGCCCAAAACTGCATCTATGTCACCAATAGTAACCACATAGAAGTCATATTTGACTTCACAGTTTCCCAACTGCAAAGACATGTTAGGAACTCTTCGGGTGTAAGAAATATGGAACCCATCAGCCACCATGACTTTGAAGCCTTCAAATTCTTCGGTTTTGCAACCACACCTTCATCAATGAAGTTATGCGTCGCACCAGTATCGATTAATGCCACGATACGATGACCTCCATCTCGCCCACGAACCTTGAAAGATTCGTTCTTTTGGAAACTAGAGAGTTGGGCAATAGGGCCCCCAACTCCTTGCTCATGATCGGACTCTTCTGTGGCTCTTTCATCTTCGCTGTCCCCAAAATAAGACTGCTGATCTGACATATCAGATGCTGATTCATAATCATAATATGTTCCCATTTGATTGTAATGCCCTCTTCCAGGACATCTATGGCCCTTAGTCCAAGGCTCTAAACATGTGTAACACTTGCCCTCTTTTTTGAGCTGTTCACATTGCTCTTCAGTCAACTTAGGTGGGAACTTCTTGTGCTGATTAGAAGAATGTCTCTTATCCTTCTTATGGCCAAAAGGCTTAGGTGGAAATTTAGGCCTAGGGGCTGATAACTCCATAATACGAGCCTTCTTGATTGCCTCATCAAGACTTGGTGGATTGAAAGCTTTCACCCACCCTTTCAAGGGTTCAACCAAACCTTCGGAAAACAAAACAATCAATCTTCTTTCGGTGATGTTGGGCACCATCACAAAAAGTCTCTGGAAATCAGCAATGTAAGAATCCAAGGAGCCATGCTGCTTCAGTTGTGCAAGCTCACGAAATCTTACTTCAGGATCCTTAGTGTCGAACCTTTCAATCAGTTTGTTGGTGAATTCCCCATAGGTTCGAATAAGGTTATGGCCAAGTGTGACCAAACCATGGTACCACCACCCATGAGCAGCTCCCTCTAAATGAAGTGTTGCAAACTTGATGGCATCTTCTTCTAGCATGGGACGAAGTGAAAGGTAGTTGTCTAACTTCTGAACGCACGATCTTGTTGAACACTTATCACTTCCAACGAAGTGAGGCAATGTTACCTTCCCCAAGGCTTGATGAAAATCAGTTCTAGGAGCCATATAAGCTCGATTATCAACTCTTCCTTCGTGTCTTCTATTTTTCTGATTCAAGAATTGATCAAAGGACCATTGGTCTCTAAGATCCGGAGGTAGGGTAGCATACTCCATGTAGGCCTGCCTGGCATCGTCTACCAAAGGAATGGTAGCTTCAACTTGCTGTTCTTCCCTCGGATTGAATGTAGGAAAGAGTGGTCTAGAGGCTGATCCGCTAGAGATGGCATCATGCTGTCCAATGGTTCTACTGCCTCCATTACCATTGTTCCCATTATTCCCATTGTTTCCATTGACTCCACTGTTTTCTCCTGTAGCATGGTTTTGATTTGGAGTATGGTTCTGAGAAGTTTGCTGGTCCATCCGAGCAAGTAACCGAGACATCATCTCAATCATTCCATCAAACTTCTTTTCCATCCTTGCATCCTTCTCCTCCATGGCCTGCCTAGGATTGTCTGACATGTTCTCAACTGTTTTACCCTTATCCACTACTGTTTTTGTTTCTCTCAAGGCTTCTGAGAGAGTATCTGCTTCTAGCACTGGCGGAAGCTGTGTCTGTTGTCTTCTGGCCTGACCTCTGGTGTAGTATCTGCAATCACTGTCACTCATCTGACCACTGAATCACTATTGGGCACAGGTTGGCAGAATCATGGCTCTGATACCACTGTAATGAACCGGACCAAATTTTTTTTTGATTTTTCACAATTGATTACAATGCAACACGCACCCGTTAAGGTTAGCACAAACCAAAACGTTGCGGAAAGTAACTCTAACTAGAATGTACACCAGGATCCCGATGTGGGCAAGGTGTGAGCATTGGTCAGAGGATCTATGCGATGCAAATTGAAGGAACTTTAACCAAGAATTGCGTCGAGTGATGGCGAGCATATGGTCAGAGGATCAATGCAATGCAAACTGAAGGAACTCTAACCAAGAATGGCGCCGAGTGATGGCGAGCATATGGTCAGAAGATCAATGCATGATGACAGAATGTAACCCTAACCAAGAATGGCGCCGATGGATGGCGAGCATATGGTCAGAGGGTCCCTAAACTACTCAACTGAAAGCAAATAGGCGACAAGCCAGCCTCTTCCACTTATTCAGTGGGGATTACATGTAAATTCAAAATGAAGGGAATGAATTGCTGACAGTACTACTATTCAGCTTACAGCAAATTAGAGAGCTTGCCAAATATCATAAGAGTAAGAGCTTCCAAAGCTATAACAAGATAAGATCCCTCTTCTACAATCACAAACTCTTTGAATATCAACCCCTCGCACAACTAATGAACTTCCTTAAGTCTGGTATGATTGATTTGACAGATTTAATGTAGAACAACAACATAATAACTCACGAAAATGCACATAACTCACTCTAAACACATCCTATTGACGAGAAATCAAATGCAGATTACTATACTGATATAGGCGCCCAAGATGCAATTCCTAAACCACCCAAAACAAGCCTTATTTATTTTTGCACAAACTTCGATGCACTTCAAGATGGTACGGCCCAGCTGCAAGGGCGAATTTCCTCTATAAAATCAAAGAGACCCAAATAAAATCTGGAAATTGGCAAGAATGGTCGCCCCTCATAAACAGATTGATAGATTCAATACCTAGAATGATAGCATTTTTATTTCATGAGCTGTGAGCAAATCTTACATTCCTCAATGACAGTCAGCAACATCAAAATATGACAGAAAATGTAAACTAGAACTCCCAAAATGCAATGACTCAATTGGAAATGCAATTCAAACCTATTACAAGCTAACCTCTCAACTAGTTGCTATCTTTCAAACAATAAGATGAGCCCATGCTAGGAGGGATGCTTTCCTCGAAGCGAGTGCCTGAAGACAATTCAACAGCATAACGGTGTAGTAGACAAAAGATACCAAATGAAGAGCTGAGGCCTGATTAAATAGACAAGAGAGAAACATCTAGAACCTTCCAGAAGGCGCCCAAACCCTAATTTCAAATTCACCTTTTCCCTCCAAAGAATGGCGTCCTTTTTCACCCATGAAATATTTCACTTTGTATTTTCTTTTAAAATAAAATCAATTGTCTCAATAGGCGTCCCTTTCTTCATCTCAATATTTGACATTTAAAAGATATAACTTATCTCTCCATGACGCCTAGACCCTCAAAGTTCCCCCTTTTTTTTTAAAACAACTTAAAGTTGTACTGCTAGGCAAGGGGTATAATATTAAAATATAATATTATAATGAAAATACTTATCTGTCCAAGAAAAATGCGCCCAAAGCCAAGAATTGAAGTGCCAGCTGAACCAACTGAAGAAGAGGACCAACTGCACTGAACCCAAACTGTCCACTGCCAAAAATAGAATTTACTAAAAATAGTAAATTCGCGAAGTTGCCCGGAATGCCAAACTGAACACATCACTGCGAAGCTCTCTGAAAACCCTAAAAGAATCCGCAAACAGAATCCCGGACCTCAAGCAACAACCTCCTCAAAACCAGGAAACCCTATTTTCATCATCCGCGTAGCCTATGGGTCTCCGGAATAGGCCAACGGTCAACTGAAACGGTCACAGCTGGGAAGGGGACATTACAGCTACACCTCTTCGATTTATCAACAAATACATCACCCAAATCCCATGTCATTATCGACGTGAGGATGGTACATACGGCAAGTTGGAGGCAGTTCAGGCTGAGTTCGAAGAGCTAGTTCGTGGTAACCTAGGTGGAGACCCAAAGGCGTCCAAGTTGGAGGAATTCTCAATGTTGACTATCAGTTTCAAGAAGGTGACCACAAAGGTTAGAGACAATCAGAGGGAAATCCAGGATGGAGATAATGAGTTGGTCAGACAGTTAATCACCATGGATAGTGTCAAAGTGCCAGAGGATGAGATGATCGACAAGTCCTTGGATGAGGTGATAGATAAAGAGGGCTTGTAGTAGACAACAAGTTAGATCCTGCAGTTATTTACGAGGATGAGTCAGAAGCAACAATTAACTCAAAGTCAGTTCTAAAAGTTTTCCTTGATGATATCAGGCATGACTATCTCATTCTTGGAGATATCTTCGTAGGAGGATAGACTTTTAGTTAGAACCAAATAACTGACGGTAGTTATGAATTAGCTTTCTTTTCAATAAGGACATGCATGTTGCACATGTCCAGTTAGCATTGTTTGTATCGGTTAACTGATGGTAGCTTTCCAGTTAACTGTATAGTTTCTTTTGTTAAGACTTAGATGAATAAAATCTCGCATGCTGCGAGACTATAGTTGACTCAAGGTGATTTTAGGGTTGCCTACACCTTTGATGTCTATAAATAAGAGCTTTCAGCTCATTTCTAAATAAATTTTTCGTGTGATAGAGAATTGTTGTGCTGTCAGAAACATGACTATTCTCAAGATTGGTTCACCTTTGTAAATAGAACTTTTGCACGTGATAGCAATATATGCTGAGCCTACCTTGCCTGTAATATTGTTATTCTGTATTTGTTCACGAGTATTTATTATGATAATGAATTGTTATGCCACTTGGGTTTCATGCAATTATTATGGTGAATGCTTACCTTAGTTAAATGGGGTTGTTGGTTTGATCGTTGTTGTAATGCATGTTTCGTCTATGCAATACACTGTCCCAGTTGCTTACCTTATGTTCTGTTTATAATAAGCCTATTCAGAAGAGAAAATAGTTGAGCCCACCTTGCCTTCACGTTGCGAATCTGTAATCAAAGCTTCTCGTTTGATGTGTGTGATAGTGAACTTATTCAGCCAAGCAGATAGTTGAGCCCACCTTGCCTTCATGTTGTGAAGTTGTACCTGGTTTACCATGTATTTGTCGTTTCCAATAAACTTCTCCCCAACCAAGCAAATAGTTGAGCCCACCTTGCCTTCACGTTGTGAGACTACACCTGAAGTTTATCGTAAAGAACATTCCTACTCCATTTCCTCATGCTTTGTTTTCTTGAGGAAACTGGATATATTTAAAGTAGTTAGTTTAGTTGTAGTTAATGATCTACAAAACCAGAAAATCCTTAGCTGCAACATTCTTGGTTTTCTTAACCTTTTGCCTCTTCCAGCTGAGAATAAAAAGATAGGACTTAGAATAGTTTACTTTTAGAAAGCATATCAGCAAAAGAGGGAGCTTCCCCTACTAATTTGAAGAGCACTCATTACGCAGTGTGCATAGTTGTCTGTACTAACTTATACTCCAGAGGTGTTAGTTATTACGCCAACATACTTACAATCAACTCATACTTGGAGGCTGAATATGAAATATTGCAATTCTGAATAAATCTGATCAGCAACTGGAGTCTTGCAAAATCTGAACGCCTTTCCAGGACCTTCAAAATCATGCCTCAATAATGATATGCAGATGTTGACTTAGCTTGGGCGCCACATATTGAAGAGAGAATGATGGCAAAACCTATGCGTTGAGTCCAAAAGAAACCCCACGTGGCTGATATGAAGTTGTACAGCTAGCAAAGAATGGTACGACCAACATAGAATGGTACGGCCTGCTCAATAAACCCCCACGTGCAAGCAATGAAAGGTAAACATAAATAAAGTCTTTCAATGAGGTTCTGATCTGCACTCTAACTTCTGAAAATGCTTGAGTATATCTATCCCAATATGCACAAATGTGACTCCTGAATGAAGCCACTTGAAGAGCAATCTTTGGGTGGTATTTCACACTTGTAGATCACTAAATCTGAGAGAGTTTCCATTCTCCAAGATTGATTTGCAGCAAGAAACCCCGGCTCCTTCTCCACAACAAAAGCTCATAGAATTTGAAAAGTATGAATAGATGAATGAATGAATGTGCTTTTTGAGTTCTTTTTATACCATCTCCAAACAGCCATGACCTCCTTGGCTTTCTTAATCCATTTAATAATAAAATATCATTTGCTTTTGTTGCTCAATAATAAAATAATATTAATGCTCATGTGTGGCGTCCCCTTTATGCTTTTTAATAATGACCTTATGATTAATAAAATCATATAATATATAAGGCCATTAACATCATTAATAACATTCACTTTAATATTTAATTATTATTAAAGTTAACACTTTAATAATAATCAATAAATCATAACTCCATAAATACTCATCATTAACTAATTCTGCCAACACCACAAGGTAACCCACTGCCCAAACTGCTCATTTGGATGACTTACTATTCATAGTAAGGTCGGACCCCAAATGTCCAAGTGACTTACTAAAAATAGTGAGTGCAAACGGAGCCAAAAACACCTCATGAAGGTTATTCCTGAATATCACCAAACTCTGGAGAAGAAAACTCCTAAATAAGGCCCTCTAAACACTAACATTAGCCTACGAGGACCTATTGATAGGCTAACCACTACATCTAACCACTGCCTAGGGAAATGGGACATTACAAGAGGCTAAAGAATATGACATCAAGTTGGAGGATCACATGATTATATTAGGAAAGATGCGAAAATATTCAATTAGGTCACTAATTTTTTTGAATGTTCAACTATTTCAAATTTTCAACAAGATCCACCTCCTTTAGGCAAATTCTTGCATTCATCAATTTTGTCAATGTAGCATTCATCTACATACTTCACCAACAAGGCAAGTGGCAAAAATTTTTTCTCTTGCAAAAGTGTTCGCCGAAGAGGTGTTCATTGGGCTAGTTCTATTGCCTGTGTATTCTAATCGGCTTACCACCATATCATTTTGTAATTGCATCCATTTAGAATAGCTATGTGGTTGGAAAAACCTTATGCTCTCACCTTTCCCAATCAGGATTTGGGTGGTCAGAAAGTGTTGAAAACATTGCATACTCATCTTTATGTTGCAAAAATAAAATAAAAGTAGGGTGGATTGTTACATCTACACACCTCCATGAATGTCTTCTCTTCTAGCCCCTCAATGATGTTTAGTTTGGTTCCTTTCAATCTTCCAATGTTGTTTCTTCTAGGCATTTGGAAGAATTTACTCTTTTTTTGGGGGGGCTCATGTAGTTTGAAATATATACATATTAGTTTTATTTAAATTATATTGTAGCTGGCAAGATTAGTTTCTCTTTGTTGCTTGTATGTAGTTACTCTTGGTAGTTGCCGATGGTTGGAAATTCTTAGCAACCATTGATTACATTATTTACTCTTATTGTACTTGTGAAAGGGATCGCTTGTTATGAGCATTCCTTGAACTACAGTTGTATAAGTGCATATGAATGAAACACATTGTGATATCTTTTTGCAATTACCAGTATAAATTTCTTATAGTCATTGGTATTCACATATCTTGTTTACTCTATTATATTCAAAGCATATTGAATTAGGCAGTAAATAAACCTATATTTACTCTTTCATGTTTTGTCCCTCACTTTACTGCTCCCTCTCTGTATCACTATCCCACACGTCTAACCCTAAACCTCTGTTTTGCCACTTGTCAAACATATTGCTTATAACATAAGCAAGTTCAATACTCTTACGGCCTATAAAATTTCTCTCTTTATTGAAATTAACAACTCAACACAAAACAAGTGCTGCCTACTATTGATTTAGACAGTACAAATC
The DNA here is from genome assembly GCA_007115665.2 of Sequoiadendron giganteum. Classification (NCBI taxonomy): domain Eukaryota; kingdom Viridiplantae; phylum Streptophyta; class Pinopsida; order Cupressales; family Cupressaceae; genus Sequoiadendron; species Sequoiadendron giganteum. Next base: position 87,589,124 of record CM021106.1, on the reverse strand, counting down.
CTCACACAAATTTCAACAATCTAACACCTACTTCATTCTTCTCCTACATCAGCTAGGCACTAGGGTATGATTACGACATTGAATTCATTTTTTCTCGAAAACTAATTTATTACCTTTTTCTGAAGTGAAAGGCATGCAGTGGGTGAAAATTATGAAATTTTAATACAGAGTTTCCTACTTGGAAGAACAACTACTCCACAACCAAATCAGCAGCCAAAGTTGATTCAGCCCATTCAATCTTTAAACGTTTAGAGACTGATCTATCATAATTCAATGACATTACGTAGGTAAAGTCCAATCAAGGTATGTTTGTTATAAATGTTATCAGATCTGTAGACCATTGATTCCTAACTAATTGCACATACACACACATATTACAATGAAAATCTAAGATAATAAGAATCTCATATACTTTCAAAAGGTATAAAAGGAGACTAAGATTATTGTAAGTGTTGATTCAACACACACCCCATAAACCTCTGCAAACATATAAGAGAAACTCTAGGAAAGTAAACAACCAAGGTTACAGTAGTAAAATGAACAACAACAAGCAAGATCCAATTAAGGTTGAAGAGGATGGTGAAATCATCATAGCAAGCCCCACAACCAAGGGAAATGAGCTCATGAGTGTAAAGATTCATACTACCCTGAATTTACAAACCTCTTCTTTCTGGGAAGCCTGGTACTCTTGTTATCTTGCCCTCCTCTGCATTTACAAATATTCTCAAAAATACTGTAAGGAGGGTATATAGTTCTGCAAACCTCTGTAATCAAGGCTATATTGTCATTACTCCCTTTGGAATGGCTCATAAAACACACCATTTTCCCTCACTTTACTCCTCCCTCTCTGTATCACTATCCCACCAAACTCAGAAAACAACACACCAAAAACAAATAACTGCAATCACAGAAGCTCTCACCAAATCTGGAAATTACCAAATTGAAAACAATAATTGGATACTATAAATCTTTATCAGATGAGGACATTTTCAATCCCTATATGGAATTGCACTGAAAATTAGGAGGGTTCTCATCCTTGGGAAAAGACGAAGAATGTAAATTCATTCTTGAAAAATGATTTCTTTTCAAAAAGCATGAAGTCACTTTTCAAAAACAATCTTTTATTTATAACCTTTTTTAGGAAATATAATAATATTATTTTCTTTTTGATAATTATCTCCTCAAAATTACAAAAAATATATTGAAGTGTCATTTTCACTCACATTTTTGCACCTTGAGCCTAGCAACACTCTATTTAGTCACTTATATCAACATTTTTAAATAATTAATATAAGTTGTCTCTAATATGAAGTTACTTTTCTCAACAACTTAAATTAATTATTTAATTAATTCCATAATTTCAAAAAGGGGCCATGACAGAATTCTGTCTTTTTAGCAAAGGCTTCCAATGATTCTTAATTTTCTCTGTTTACCTGGTGTCATCTGTTTGCTGCAACTCTTTCATGTTTAATGTCTCAAAGATATAGCACAGTTAATATGACAATCTATATAGTTAACACTCTGAAACACTTGTAGTGTTAGTTGGAAATATTCAATATTTTATTGTTTTCCTGATTTTAGCAGCTTTTGGTATCTATAACCCACTGCCCTGTGGTCTCTATAGCTTGTACAAGGTTATGAATTTTAGTAATATCTCTCTTAAATAATAATTATAACTTCTCTTTATTAAAAAAAGCCTTAAATAAAAGACTTAAATTCTGATCAGGTAAAAAGTAGCTCCATGTCCTTCATGATTAATGGCAAAGAGAATGAACCTTTTTCTTTCACCTTTACAACAGTTTGAATTGTAAAACCGCATTATACAAAACTTAAGGTTGCCATTTTTACATAGGATATAAGAAATATTCAAGCCTAAACATACCAAAACCATGTATTATAGCATACTTAAAGATTTAGTTTGTCATTTTTATGTAGGATTAAGAAATATTCAGAGCTAAGCAAACCAAAATGACATCTGATGAATGAATCACATATATGATTAAAATAATCAGAAATCTCAAAAAATACAAATGAGTACAAGAAATGATGTAACAAAAATGTTAGCAGTGTCTTGGAAAAAAGCTTTACCTTCAGCAACCTGTTTATCTGATGGAACTGAGCATTCGACAAAACTATCTACTTTCCGGAAAACACAACTTCTACCTATCAGAGTCATCCGACGAATTGCACTTGTATCTTCAAGAAGCTCAAGAAGCATTTGCCTCATTGCTCCTGCTCTAGAGGCAAGTTCAACCTGCCATATATTGATTCGATATATTTTTTTGGAAAATGGTATCTAAAACAATGGGAATACTATGTGTGGCATTTCCTAATGTTAGCAAAATTTTGGACATGGAATTCATATCCTACATACCAAAGCTTGTTTACTAAGCCGAAGTTGCTCTAAAATGTCTGCCGTCAACCGCGTTGGCAACATCTCAAGTAAGGCAGCTACCTGTTAGAGGAAATAATGGAATTCAAAAATGATGCAGGAATGTCATATCTCTAAGGTTCGTTGATTAACTACCAAAACTGATCAGTAAAGGACAGACTCAACTTCCTCAAAGGCATTTGAAGAAAAATAAAAGCTTTATAACAGTAAAAAAAAGAATAGTTCTCTTATTCTGTGTTGATTTTTTAAGCCATCATTTACATGGCATACTTTTAATATATATAATTTTTATTTTAGCAAAGGTGAAATCAAACTGTAGAAATAATGACAATTTATGTTATTAGTAAATTACTACTTACACGTATCCTTTTAAGTATATAATCAACTCTATATCCTAGATAGAATACAGCATTTAAAGAAAACACAGAGTACAATTAATGGGTCACATATACGCAATGCAAAACAAAATTTCATTATATCCGATGATTTTGGAAGAGCATATAACAATTCTACTTGAAGTACTGCAGATACATCTTACACTTTCTTTCTGTACTCATCATGGTTCAAGAAGCCTCTAAGTTTAGGGTCAATTAAGTTACAGTATTCAACACATTTAAGTATTGTTTGCAAGAGAAAGATTAAGATAGAACATATATCCTGATTTAAGGTCATTCCTATCTACTGTTAACATAGATCAAACAATCAACAATGACTATTAACCATATAGTTGCATAAATAACTGTAATATTCTATCTCTTTCCATTTTGTTGACTGGACATCTTTTCCAAATTTAATTGATTTTATCTCTTCAAAGTTACCAGATTTAAGGGAACACTAAGATGGGAACTTAGATACAAAATGACTATAATTTATCAAGTACAGAAAAGGGAACCTATACATATTAGAGATAATTAAGACTTAGAGATATCAAGTTTCCACAATCCATAATGATTATTTATGACAAATTTCTGGATTTGATTGCGTAAATTTTTTTGCATCAATGTTTTGGATCACACTCAGTGATCCATCATTAGGATGAAAGCAAAGAGCTGAAGGAGAATGTAAAGTTGCAGAACAAGACCAACTTAAAAGGAAGGAGGAAGAAGACAAGGCAACAAACCAATAAAATCAAAAATAAGAGAAGAAGAAAAAGATTAGGAGAAAGAAGCCTCAAATTTAAACCAAATAAGATAAACATTCAACCAATGAAAAATTGAAAAGAAAGGAAAAGACAAAATTAAATCAAAGACAAACAATAAACCAATAAAAAATTAATGACAAACTACAACACAACAAAAAGCTACAAAAAATAATTGAGAAAGAAATAAAAATAAACAAGAATGAGAATATGCAAATGTATAAGAAAATACATGTGCAAAAGAATGGAGGGAAATAAGAAAACTAATACACTTAAAGTATACATACATATATATATACAAAACTACTAAGCATGAGGAAAAAGAAAATAGAAAAGACAAAACAAAAGGGAAGAAAAAAGCAAGAAAATAAAGGGAGAGAAGGTCAAAAAATGAGCTAAAATGAACAATAAAAATAAACATCTGCAAACAGGAAAAATAAAAGCAAGAGAAGGGGAACCTAGGAAAATTAACGAAAAAAGAAAACAAGAGCAAATACATAAACATATACATATCCATATATATGTACATATGTATATGTGTCCTACAAGCAAAAAAACGACAAGAAAACATATATAAGACCAAGAACATATATATGTACATATATGTGTGTATATGTATATGTATCCTAAAGGCATAAAAGAGCAAGAACAGAAATCTATACAAGACCCCTCAAAAACATGAGACAAAATTAAATCAAAAGAATAAAAGAGAAAATCGAAAACCAAGGAAAAGACATGAATAAATCAAAGACAGGCATTAGACCAATAAAAAATTAACAACAAACTACCACCTAACAAAAAACAACAAAAAATAATATAAAAAGAAACAAGAATGACAAAATGCATATGTATATAACTATATATATACAAAAGAATGGAAGGAAAAAAGTAAACCAAAACACCTAAAAATATTAATATATAAATAACTACTAAGGAGGAAAAATAAATTAGAAAAACAAAACTTTAGGAAGAAAAAAGTAAGAAGTAAAAGGGAGAGAAAGACAAAAAAAGCTAAAATTAAACAATAAAAATAAATGACCACAAGGAGAAAAAAAGAAAGCAATTGAAGGGAAAACTAGGAAAAACAATAACTAATAAGAAAACAAGAACATATATATATCCATATATATGTGTGTATGTGTATGTATCCAAGAAGCATAAATCCAACCAACATACCTACAAAAGACCAAGAACAAATGGGGGAAGGGAGGAAGGGAAGGGAAGGAGGAGCCACGAAGGAAGAAACTAACAACACCAAAAAACTTGACAAGACGAGCTGAAAACAAAGGAAGACAGAGCAAGACTCAGGGAAGCAGGAGAGGACAAAATAGAAAGGAGGAGACAAGAAGCTAATGCGATGTAGGGAGAAGGCAAGATCTTAGGTTGGCTAACAAGGGATGCCAAGATTGGCTTAACTTCCACCCCTCATCGCGATTAAGGTGCAATGGGTGATTGTTGATTTCAATGGCTTCTTTGAGTTTCCTTTTGAAGAAGTTGTCTTCTTTGCACAAGATTTGCGTGTTTTCTAAGTAAATATGGTGCTTGGTAGACAACGAGTGGTCGACAAGAGCAGATTTGAGAACTCGTTCATGGCTGATGTCAGCACTATGCTCTTTGATTCTAGTGCTAAACGAGCGACCTTTTTTACCTATATAAGTTGTGCCACATAAACAAACAATCTTGTAGACACTAGAGTCAAGAAAGGTGTCCTTAGAGTCTTCAAGAGAGGGGATACGATTTTTAAGGGGAGCAAAGGGTTTGAAAGCACAATGAAGGCCTTTTTTAGGAAGGATCCTTGAGATTTTATGGGATAAGCCATTGACATAAGGGAGGGTAGCCACAGGGAGACTGGAGAAGAGGTTGGGTTTGATGGAGTGAAGATTTGTCTTCGCTTGGTTGAAGGCTCTAAAAATTTGCTTACTAGAGTACCCATTCAAATTGAAGACATGATGAAGATAGTCTAACTCAGGAATTAAGTGATCTTCATCACAAATTTGGTAAGCTCTGAAGGCTAGGGTTTTAAGGACACCACATTTTTGGCTAGGGTGATGATGAGAAGAAGAGTGGAGATAGAGATCAGTATGGATAGCCTTGCGGAACACACGCCTACCAAGGGATCAATCAAGATTTTTGAGAAGAATGTCAAGAAAGGGAAGTTGTTGGTTAGATTCAATTTTCTTGGTAAAGGAAATACAAGGAAACAAGCTGTTGAGGCGGGCATGGAATTCCTCTAACTTTTCCAAGCCATTTGGCCAACAAACATTGGTATCATCAACATAACGTTTCCACCACTATGGTTTGAGAGGAAAGGAGTGAAGATTCAACTCTTCAAAGTGTTCCATGAAAAGGTTAGCAATGACCGAAGAGAGGGGAGAGCCCATCACTGCACCATCAACTTGTTCATAGATGACACCTTGGAAAGAGAAAAAGGTAGACCTTAAGCAAAATTTGACCAGAGAAGCCACCTCATCATTAGACTTGCACCTAACAATTTCAATGGAGTCCGAGATGGGAACCTTAGCGAAAAGGGAGACAACATCAAAACTCACTAAGATGTCATTGCTCTCTAACCTTTTATACTTGACAAATTGGACGAAATGGTTCAAATTTTTTATGGAGTTAGATTTTCCCACTAAGGGGGACAACAATTTGGAAAGGAAGGAGGCAAGATAGTAAGTCAGAGACCCCATGGTGTCAACAATGGGTCTCAAGGGAATGCCAGCTTTATGAATTTTGGGCACCCCATAAATGCGATGGGTTACCTCTTTGTGCAGAAGAAGACACTTTTTGGTAGCTTCATCAAAGGAGGAAGAAGACACAACACTTTTGACTTTTTTGAAGATTTTGGAGCAAGGGTTGAAAGATAAGGATTTGTAGCTATTGGGATTGGAAAGGAGATCAAACATTTCAAAAATGTAGTCTTGCTTGTTTATGACCATCGTGGCATTGCCTTTGTCAGCTCTAGAGATAACAAGATCCTTATTGCTAATTAATTTGTTAAAGGAATGAAAAACAGCTGAAGGAATGTTACGTTTGGGAGGTTTGGCCTGTCTAAGGGCTACGAGGCAATCCTGCCTTACTTCTTCAGCTAATTCTAAAGGGAGAAACCAAATGGAATTCTCAACTTCTATGAGAAAATCCACATGCGGGATAGTCTTAGGAGCTACGAAAAACCCAATGCCTCTCTTTAGAACTTTGATGACACGGGGATCTAAAGAAACGCTAGACAAGTTGACTAAAAGTTTGCACTCCCAATCTTGGATTGGAGGAAACTTGGGCGAGCTCTCAAAGCAAGGTGAATGACAAGACAAACGGATAGGACGAAGAGGGGAATGACAGTTCGAGGGGCAAAGAGAAACAGGAGCAGGATATTGGATGGCATGAAACTGACAACCGATAGAACCTGCACATGCAAGAGAAGGTTTGCAAAGAAGGAACGAGGTACGAAGAGGAGAAGGAGATGCCACCCTGCAAGGCTCGAGGTGCGAGGTGGGAGAGAGATGGTGAGACAAGTCAACGGGAGGGATAGTGGTTGGAGGGCAAACTGCACTGGGTTGGGCTCGATGTGAGACTCGATCCAAGGAAGACTGAAGAAAATTGGAACCCAAAGAGATTGGCTTAACATGATTCAAAGAAGACTTTACATCACAATTAATGTTGAGTATGGAAGAGAGAAGAGGAGGGACAGAGAACAAGGAGGACGTACCTAGCTCCAAAGGAAGAGAAACGTTGGAATGAGGACGTTGCATGACGGGTTGCACCGCGATGGCAAAGGACTAGTTGAAATGCGAAGATGATCCCAGAGTCGAAGGCTAAGAGTCGATAGTAGAAGAATGAAGCGCACTAGTGAAGGACAAGAAGGGAACAGATTGGTCCCACTCTGCAGACCCCATGTGATAGCCGTCTGGATGAGGGAAAATTTTAGAGCTGCTCTAGAAACAACTTTGGTTGGAGCAAAAAACCGGAAGGTCCTCAGCAGAATCACGACCCATCAAAGCCTGTTACAACCAAGGAACAAACGAACAAGGGCTGGAACTGGATTTGCTCACAGGCCTAAACTCAGTGGAGAACAAAAGAGAAGGCGACATCCAAAGTCCATGGAAATGCTCTCCCACTTCTGCTCTAGAATGGGCAAGGGCTTCAATAGACCAGCCAGATGTGTATGCTCAGACTTGTTCTACTGGCAAATCACACACTCCCTGGCGTGTCTCAAAACATCCTCCTTGAGGCCCTTCCATAAAAACCTCTCTCTGACCTACCTGTATGTCTTAAAATAGCTCTAATGGCTTGCTAGAGGAGTATCATGTGAAGCTTGCAGTATCCTCTCCTTCAACTTAGACTCTGGCACCAAGTAGATCCTATGCTTGTAGAAGATCACATCATCCACAACCTAGTACCTATCATCTTGTACTAGTCCCTGTCCATCCATCACCTCGCATGCAAATTTATTCTTGGAGTACTCAACTAACAAGAGAGACTTACAATTAGCTGAAATCTCTAAAAGTGAACAAGCGGATGGTTTTCTAGAAAGGGCATCAGCAACAACGTTCTTCCCCTTCACATACCCTATATCAAAGTCATAGGCCTGTATCTTACTGACCCATTTATGCTGCCTCTCGTTCAAATCTTTTTGCTCCAAGAAATACCTGAGACTATTATGGTCGGTCCTCAACACAAACTTCCCTCCAACCAAGTACTGCTTGAATTTCGCCAATGCATGCATTATGGCAAGCATCTCCTTATCATATATTCAGTAAAGTCTCTCAGGTCCCCTCAATTTGCGGCTCTCAAAAGCAATGGGTTGTCAATTATGCATCAAGAACACTCCTATGCCTTCACCTGATACATCACACTCAAGAACAAAAGGTTGGGTGAAGTCTGGAAATGCTAAAACTGGGCAACTACTCATCACCTCCTTGAGCTTGTCAAACGTTCGTTGTGCCTCATCTGACCAACTCATTGTCATGTCCCCAATTTGGAGCAATAAGGAGAAATCATTAAATTAATTATTTATAAGATTATCAGATAAATAAAAATTAAAAGGTGATCTTATATTTAATTAATTTAATAAAGTGACTTGGAATAAAATAATATTGTATTATAAACTCACTAAAATAAAATAATAAAATATTCTAGAAGCTTCTTGGTGATGTGTTATGAAAAGTATAAGAAGAAGCTTTGGCTATACATTTGGGCATCTGGAGTTGAATACATCTTTCTACATTGGTGAGCTTGAATGCTTGGCAAGTTGGTTCCTAGTTTCGTTTGTGAAAGACCAAACTTAGCTGGTTAAGTGCCAATTTCGGTTGTGTGATATCAACCCTAGTTGGATATTTGGGGAGTTGCTTCAGACTTCCTACTTGTGCTACAACTGCAAAATTTAGTGGCCTTTGGCCAAATTTTGTAAAGCAAGTAGATATTCGATTTGGAGTCCATCATTGCAGATTTTAATAGAGATCATCTCAGTTTGGGAAGAAAGTATCTATCTTAATGGATCGATTTATGAAGGAGATTCGTTGGCAGTCTTCCTTGGCTTGTTTCTGGAAATTGAATTCCTGTTAACACTCAACTGGGTCGATATTTGAAGAAGATAATCATAGATTATCTTCTATCTACTTGGCCGTCATTATTTTAAGGGAGACACATATGTTTGAAGGGAAAAAGACAAAGGCGGATTATTCATGTGGTCGATATTATTAAAGACAAAGGTTTTCAAATATTGACAAGATCAAAAAAAGACAAGAAGCTGCTCACTAAGCAAATGAGACAAAATAGCTTCATATATTTGAAGAAAGAATTTCATTGAGGAATTATATTTGCATTTTCTCCTTGGCATTCTAGCGCCACAATCTGAGCTGGAAGTCGTGGACTTATAATACTGGAATGTGAATATGGTGCGATTTTGTGAAGGGATGCATTTAAAAATCTGAGAATATTCAGGAGGGGTCGTGGGACATCAAGGAGACTTAGCGCTTCCTTTTGGAGGTCATAGAATGCTACATAAAGGAGAATCGAATGATCATATGCTGACCGCCATGTTGTAGCAGGTTCTTCATGTGAAATTGTAATTGCATTTTGAGTCATATTTTCAATAGGAATCCCTTGCTATCTTATATCAGCATTTTACGATTATGCTTACAGTCATAGAATCATAATAAGATTGCATTGTAATGCTGCTCTACACACAGCAGTTTGGCATTTAGTTTCAGTCATGATCATGTTGAAAAGTAGAAAGGAATTGCATATGTAATAGGTCAGACTACACTTCATTTCCAGATTGTAATGATCTTCATTTCATTTGCTATATCATATTGGAGACATAAGGAGATTGACAGCCAATTGTATGACGAAATGTCTTATAGCTGTCAGTGTTGATTTGCATTAGCATAGTCATCTTTATGCATTTGAAAAGCACAAAAAGAATTGCATTGCATCTTATTTACGTGTTAAGCCTCTTAACATTTATTTGCAAGCATTATACTAGCATTGGCAATCATCAAAACAAGCCACAGCAAACTGAAAACCAAAAACAGCAAGTACAGACTTTGCACGACAACTGTTTGACAAAATATCCAAGGCCTGAAAATTAAGAAACAAGGTCAGATTTTGCCAAGGACATTACATGAATGCACCTTTCTTAGTCAAGTCTGTCAAAGGTGCTCCCAACTGTGAAAACCCTCTCACAAAGCGTCTGTAATAACTACATAATCCAAAGAATCCCCGTAGCTCTGTGGGTGTCCTAGGTGCTGGCCAATCGAGTATTGCTTGTATCTTTTCCGGGTAAATCTGTACCCCTGTGCACTGATCACATGCCCCAAGTACAAAATATTTGTAAGGACAAACTCACACTTCAAGGCCTTAGCATACAGTGACTGCTCCTCCATGATAGTCAAGACCTCATCTAAGTCTCTCAAATGATCCTCCCAAGTCTTGCTATGTATGAGTAGATCATTAAAGAATAGCAAAAGAAACTTACGCAACTATCAGAGAATATCATTAATTAATTCACTCTCAATTACATGAAACAATGTTTATATAGCTATAAATTAGCTATAAATGAGGAACTCACGGGTTCCATATGAAACTACTTGATAACAAATATTGCCTAATATAAACTAGCAACCTTAACAAAATACTAACAAAGTATAAACAAACAAACCATACGGAAGGTGATAATGATGGAATATCCAACATTCCCCCCTTATTACATCATTTCTCTAAAGTACTAATAAGAGAATCTTGAAAAATTTCAAACTTCACACGTGCAAGAGGCTTGGTGAAGATATCAACACATTGTTCCTAAGTTGAGCAAAATTGGAGCTGGATGTTGTTTTGTTGGACATGTTCTCGTATGAAGTGACAATCAACTTCAATATGCTTAGTCCGCTCATGAAACACAAGATTATGAACAAGCTTGATAACACTTTGATTGTCACAGTAGAGGACTGTAGGTTGGTTCAGTGGTACCCCCAATCCTTCTAATATGCGACGCAACCAAACTGCTTCACACATTGTTGCACTTGCTGCACGATATTCTACCTCTGTTGAGGAATGAGCAACTGTGGCTTGCTTCTTACTTCCCCAAGAAATAGGTCCTGAACCTAGGAAGAAAACAAAACCAGATGTGGATTTCCTGTCATCAACTGAACCTGCATAATCTGCATCTGTGTACCCAGTTAAGAAGAATTGATCATTCTTTTTATATTCCAAACCATGATTCATTTTACCATGTAGATACCTTAAGGCCCTTTTTGCTTCTAGCCAATGACATTTATTTGGTTCTTGCATGAATCGTGAAAGATAATTAACAACAAAACTGATATCTGGTCTAGTATATGTCAGGTAAATCAAACCTCCAATCATTTGACGATAGAAAGTTGCATTCACCTGAGGAGATATATCAAATGTAGATAACTGCAAACCTAATTCCATAGGTGTAGACATGGTTTTGAAATCCATCATTTTGAATTTCTCAAGCAGTGTCTTGGCATATTTCCTTTGAGATACAAAGATATGGTGATTTGTTTGCCATACCTTTAGGCCTAGACAACAATGCAGTAGCCCAAGATCTGTCATATCAAATGTCTTCTTGAGATCATTCTTGGATGTTTCAACCATTGCTTCTGAACTGCCTGTCATAACCAAATCATCAACATATACAATAATTATCACAATACCCCCCCTTGATCCTTGAGGTAGAAATTTGGATCATATGGATGCCTAGTGAAACCATGTTGTAGTAGATGTTCATCAATTTTTATATACCAAGCTCTAGGAGCCTGTTTGAGACCATATAGGGACTTGACAAGTTTACAAACCTTTTCCTCTTTATCAGGTGCAACATATCCCTCTGGTTGGGTCATATAGACCTCTTCCTTAAGGTCTCCATTAAGAAAGGCACTTTTTATATCCATTTGGTACAATTTCCATCCAAATTGGGCGGCTAAAGAAAAAATCATTCTAATGGTTTTTATCTTTGTAGTGGGAGCAAATGTTTCTTCATAGTCTATCCCTTCTTTCTGGGCATACCCCTTGGCTACAAGTCTAGCCTTATGTTTATCTTTACTACCATTTGCTTTATAAGTTTTAAAAATCCATTTGCAACCAATTGTTTTCTTACCAGGTGGTAGATCAACAAGCTCCCAAGTGTTGTTTTTCATCAAAGATTGATACTCTGCATCCATAGCGTCTTTCCAAGGCTTTGATTCTAGTGCTTCCTAAACATTAGATGGCTCACAATTTTCAACAACTGAAGTCATTAGTGCAAATTTTACCTCATTGTGAGCCATGCTACGAGTCCTCGGACCTAAAGTGGAAGCATCTGGGACTCCATCTAACTTTGCATCTCGAATGGTACTAGTGTACCACTTTGGTAAAGGTTTTGTGACATTGGTGGGTGTTAACTGATTATCAATATACCCATCATTTTTATCATCCATGTTGAAAAAAGGAGCACTATTTGAAGTAGATGATGATGCAGGAGGAGAACTTACATCATTCTTTTCATCAAAACTTACATCTCTACTAATGTATATCTTCTTTATATTGGGATCCATAAGGCGATATGCTTTGGATTCATTACTATATCCTAGAAGAATACGTTTCATTGATTTTTCATCTAGCTTCTTCCTTTTCTGTTTAGGAATGTGCATATAGGTAGTGCATCCAAACACAAGAAGATGAGAGATAGAAGGCTTTACCACAGTCCATGCTTCTTCTCGTGTAATGCCATCAAGTGCTTTGGTTGGTGCAAAATTCAAAAGATAAACTGTTGTGTGAACAACTTCAGCCCGATATGCACGCTCTAGTTGAGAATCTTTCAACATACTTCGGACCATCTCCACGATGATGCGATTTCTCTGTTCAGCAACTCCATTTTGCTAAGGTGTGTATGTTGCAGTTAGTTGACGTTGAATTTCATTTTCTTTCAGATATGTGGAGAATTTTGTGTTGGTGTATTCCCCCCCTCAATCTGAGCGGAGGACACAAATACATTGATTCGTATTTTTCTCCACCTGAGTGCGAAACTCTTTGAAATATGATAGAGCTTCATCTTTATGCTGCAAGAAATATACCCACATTTTCCTTGTATGATCATCAACAAACAACTGAAAGTACTTGTAGCCATTGTGACTAGGGGGCATAGGCCTGCACAGATCGGTATGCACCAGCTGCAAAGGTTGGCTTGCATGATGCTCACTAGGATAGAAGGGTGCTCTATGTTGTTTTCCAACAATACAACTAGAACAAATAGCACTCGACTTCTCAAGTGAGGGAAGCCCTTTGACCATGCATTTCTTACTAAGTGTTAGCAAATAACTAGTGCTTAAATGACCAAATCTACGATGCCAAAGCAAAGCAAGATCTTCATCCTTAGTCACTAAGTCTTGATTATTAGCAGCTGTATCAAGCCTGCACATTTTTCCCATCTCAATAGCACTAGCAACAATCTTTTCATTTTTAGACTTATCTTTGATAAGACAAATCTTTGTATCCTGATGGCTATCAAACTCAATCCTAAGGTTGTGGTCAAGAAATTGATTAACAGAAAGGAGATTTCTGGTAAGTTCTAGCACGCACAAGACATTAGTAAGCCTACAATGATTGATGTCAAACTTCAAAGAGATGCCACCAATACCTTTGATTTCATGGGTGGTATCATCTCCTAGAGTGATTGTATCATGATGGGTTTTCAATGTGAGAAACCACTCCTTTTGTCCAGTCATGTGCTTTGTAGCACCTGAGTCCACATACCATTTTAAGGTTAATTGTGAACCGTCTTCTGAAGTGTGGGCTGGAAGCACGTATTCCTCATCTAGAGAATCTTTTGCTTCAACAACATTGTTTTGTTGTTTCTGTTTGTTCTTCTGCTTCCATTGTGGTTTGCCACTTTGAAGTGGCTTCTTTGGATGTGGTTTGTTGGATGATCCTTTGTTGAAGGAATTGTACCAACAATTTTTCACATCATGTCCAACTCTTTCACATATTGGACACTGCTTCATAGGCTTCTTGCCTTTATGACGAGTGGTCATAGCATGATCCTCCTCATGTTCCTGGCTGATAGATTCTTCTTTTTGGAGTAGATTTACTAGCTTCTCAAATGTGGGGGTCGTCTTAGTGGCATTCAAAGTTGTCACAAAAATTGTATATTTGGCTGGTAGTGCTCGTAAAACAATAGGGACTAGAACTGCATCTTCAACAGTTTCTCCCAATGCTTGTAGTGAAGCTCTCAACTCAGCAATCCTTTTGAGAAAAGATTCTAACTGTTCTCCACTCTTCATCTTCAGGCTGTGTAGTTGACTCTGCAAATTCAGGTTCTGATTTTGATTCTTAGCCTCATACACCGTCTTTAGCTTGTCCCATGCATCTTTGGTTGTGGATGAATCATGGATAAAGGGTTGGACATCATCAGACACACTAAACAAAATGATCAGTTTTGCCTTTCTGTCGGCTTGATCAATTTTTTTCTGCTCATCAACATTCATTTTGTGTCTTGTTGTGGTTCCATTGACTACATCCCAAACTTCCTCAAACTCAAGTTGAGTTTTGAGTTTGGTCTTCCATTCAGAATAATTATTTCCATGCAGTAGCTAAGAATCTAGAAGAAGAAACTTTGGAAAACTACTTACCATTATGTTAGAGAAAAATAACACCCCCCTTGGAAGAGTTGACCATTACACAATTGTCTTTAAAAATAGACTTACAATTAAATTTCCTAAGTCTAATAATATCCTTGACAACTTCCTTATTTTCTAATTAGCATATGAACCCCATGCAAGAAGATAAAACCTTTGCCAAAAATGATCATGCTTACTAAATTATTGACAAAAACTAATCAAAGTTAAATGGAGCACCTTAAACACTTCAAAATGCTTAGACATGTGGAGAGAATTCAAAATTTCTGCCTCGGCCCCTGTTGTGAGAGTAGGAAGAACCTTCTTGTGTAAAGAAACACCCCCAAAAAAAATCTTCTTCTAGAACTAAGTCGGGCTCACAAACAAGAGATGTAGCATCTAAAACACACTGATGTCTTGATGCTTTTGGACAATGAAGCCACCTATGACATTTGTCGCCTTTCACCATTAGATTCATGTAGCCTATTGTGCAGGTCTGCGACTCGCAATCTACAACAAGAGACGGGCTTGGACAACAGTTTTCTTATTGAAGATGTGGTTCATACAAGACTCAAATGTAGCAGGTGCGTTGGTCAACCCAAATGGCATGACCAAGAACTCATAGTGCCCATAGTGACATTGAAATGTTGTCTTATGTATATCATGCTCTCTAACTCTAATCTGATGGTACCTTGAGCGAAGATCAATCTTGGAAAAGTATACTGCACCATGTAGCTCATCCAACAACTCATCGATCCTAGGTATCGAGTACCTATTCTTGATAGTCTTCTTGTTGAGAGCTTTGTAATCGATGCACATCGTCATTGTCCCATCCTTCTTCTTCACCAAACTACCAAAGAAGCAAAGGGACTAGAGCTTCGTCATATATGTCCCATCTCAAGCAATTCCTTGATTGCTTTCTCAATCTCATCCTTAAATTTCTTAGGATGATGATAGGGGGTAGTGATGACTGGTTTGGCCCCCACTTCCAACTCAATTGTGTGCTCAAAACCTCTGTCTGGCGGCCTTCCTAGAGGTATCTCTCCAAACACCTTACATTGTTTCCCCAAGAGCTCCTGTATGTCAATGTGATATGGCTGGTCTGAATCTGGAGTCTCCTTAGTGGTGATCAAACACTCTATTGCCTATGCTACATCACCATGCCGAATGATGCTCTTTATGTGTTTGGCTGACACAACCTTTCAGGCCCAGTAGCTATGCCTCTGAGTACTGTTGTACCCCAAATTAAAAAATTTGCTAGACTTAGGCATTTTCAAGAAAGTCTTGTTAAAATTGTCGAAAAAGGTCAAAATTTGGGATTTGCATGTCTTGAATGAGGGCAAAAAACTCAAAATTTTAAAAATCAGACGATCTGGGTTTGCTCAAAGCGACCAATTATACAAAACCTAGATCTCAACTTTTCGGCCCTACATTTTAGGAAAATTTCTATTTTTAGCAGGTTTCTAAAAATAGAACTTTTTTTGGGTTTTTTTGGGTTTCTTTTGAAACGGATACTAGCAAATTTTTCTAAAAATAGAAAGTTTGACTTCTAGGGTTCAAATTGATTTTGATTGGCTCAAAATACTTCCTCAATAGGTTGGTCCAATTAGAATCATCAAAAGATCAATTTTGCCCTAGTGGGTCTATTTTTCTTTTTCAGGAGCTCTGAGGCCATCAATGGAGGTCAGTCAACTGCCAGGTGTCAGATTCAAAGTCTTAGGCACTGCTCAGGTCAAGAAGCTGCAACAGGCGATCAAGGGACAAAGAATAGAGAATGGACGTTGAAGAATCTTGAAAACTGCAAAACTTTGAATAAGTTTGGAAAGTTCAGGCGCCCCAGCTTAGTCTAGGCGCCCAAACACTCATCCCTTAGAAAAAATTTCATATCTAGCGAGCAAGGCAAAGGCAAAGGCAAGCATGTCAAATGAAGCAAGAAGTTGAAAATTGCAGAATAAAAGCTAACTCTACCAGCCATGGGCGCCCTAGGTAAAGATAGGCGCCCAACTTTTCAAGGCATTAAATGATGAAATTAGGGTTTGTGCTTTGAGACATTGTTGCTCAAATGCTTTCTAGCTCTGCAATGAGTCCATCAACATAGCCATCTGATAATTCAATCATCCAGGATTCAAGATCAAACAGAGAAGTCCCAACCAAGTGGTAGAATGCAAACCATGAAAATAACAAAAAATAATCTAATTTGGAATCTCTGGGCGCCCCAGGTGGCCAGGGGCACCCAACCTTTTGGAGGACCTAATCCAGTAATTAGGGTTTGCAAATATGCTCATTGTCTTCAAGTTCCTGCCAACTTCGCATTGGATGTCTCTATTAGATCATTAGACTTGTTAATCACTAGCAAATCTAGATCAAATGGATGTTATAGAATGGAAGATCAAAGCCTGAAGGTTGAAAGTCAAGCAAAAAAGGTTAAGTCTAGTAATGTTGGGCACCCCAACTAACTACAGGCGCCCAAGCTTTTGACCCCGAAAATTCAACTTTCAGGAGATGCAGCTCCCAGAAGACCCCTTTCAGAATCCTCTAATCTATCCAACAAGTCCAACCAGCAGTTCATCGGACTCCTGGATCATCTAGAAAGTAAGAGACCAGGTGTCTCTCAACCCAACTACGCTGAATAAAGTAAATTGTTTTTCTGTATTTTTGTAGGTTTTGTATTTTTTTGTGGTTTTTTGCAGCAATAAGGAAAATGCGATTTTGGAAATAAATGCTAGTAAATTCAATATAAAATTCAAACATGAAATCTATTTCAACAAATGATCTCCAAAAGAATGGCGAATGGTTTTTATTTCATGTTGGACAACTACAGTGGTAAATCCACGCCATACATACAAAAAGGCAAGCATTTATTAATGTAAAGAACCTGATATGCTTGCAGCCACCTAGAAGAATGAAGGAAAGTACAGCTCAGCTAAATGATTGACTTCTCCACCCAAACAGTGACTGAAATACTCTCCTTGCCTGGGCATCCAAATGGTGAAGACTAGAGGCTGAGAAGAGAGGCGTTTTGAGTGCCAGGAGAAAAGGCGTCCTTTCAGCAGCAAGTACGGCATGTTAGCAGCAATAAATGCAGCCGCACATTTCTTGAAAGGTGTGCTAGATGCCAGTAAATGATAGCTGCTGAGAATGGATCCTTCCTGAAGAATAATCGAACCAAAGTACTGAATAAAAACTTCACTGTAAGCTCTGTATGACTCCAGAATGAAGCCACTCACTGACAAGCTTCAACTGGTATTGCATAGTCTCAGTATGCCTAATTCTAAAGAGGGAACGTTCTTCAAAATCCAATGATCTGCTAAAACCCTTGTTTCACAAACCCCAATGTTCTCAGAGAGAAAAGACAAATTTGAATAATCATAACATAATGAGTTCGATTTGTCTTGGCAGTATTTATATCTCCCTTCATAAGTTCGACCCAAAAGGCATTTTAATAATCACTTAAATAAATGATGAATTCGCCCTTTTAATACTTAGGACAAATATTAATAAATGGCGTCCCCTTTTGATTAATAATTAAATGCTCATTTAATCATTATTTTAACTCCCCTTTTGTAAAGTATTTAAATACTTCATAATTCGCCATTTAATTATTTTAATATTTCATTAAAGTGACTTTATATTATAAAGTCAAATTAATAATCTTTTAATAATCCTTAAATGCCCAAGTAAACACTGTTTGCTCATCAAATCATCAAACTGGGTCGAAACTGAGTTGACCAATTGAACCAGGTGCCCTGCTATAAATAGTAAGTATCTATAAATCACTCTGGAAACGTCTGCCAAGGCCCAAACCTGAAACAACTGAAGGAGTAATGTTCCCAAACACCGGATAACTGCCTCAAGTGATCCTCTACACACATTCGTCAGCCTACGAGGATCAGAATGATAGGCTAACCTTTGAACAAACTATATTGCCTAGGAAGGGGACATTACATAGAATTGCGAAAATCATCTGAGAGTGAGGAAATAGTGTTAAAATTTGAAGAACATGGAAAAATGGTTAACTCTGGTGAACATGGGCGCCCCAAGTAGCCAGAGGCACCAGGATTTTGAGACCTTAAATGATAGTTTTGGCAGTTGCAGTCTCCAAGATCATTCTGTCAGACTCACCCAAGCTACGCAGCGGAACAAAAAGCTAGTTGATCTAATCAGTATAACTCTCGGAATCGAGAATTCATAAAAAGATCAGAAAACAAGCAAAAACTTAAAAACCATAAATATGGCTAACATTGGTAAAGATGGGCGCCCCAGGAGGAGATAGGCGTCCAGCATTTTGAAGGGTCAGATGAAGTTTTTGTCGAAAGTTGCCTCCAAACAAACTTCATCAAATTCTCTCTAGCTCCGCAACGGGATCATTAGCTAGCTCACGAGATCAATCTAGAGGTTGGAAATCAAAATCAAACGGAGCTCAAAATCAAGCAAAAATTTGAAAATGTTCAAAATATGGCTAAGTATGGAGAGGAAAAGTGCCCCATGAGGAGATTGGTGCCCAAGGCTCAATGCCTTAGGAGAATTTTCAAAGTTTTCATCATTCGGCATTTGAACAACATCTACATTCGATGAATTTGCCCGAGATAGACTCCAAAAGCTTTAAAACAAAAAAAAACACATTTTTCTCAACCTCAACTTATTTAAGAGAGCTTTTGCCTTTCATTATTCATTTTTGCAGGTTGGCGTCAAGAGCAAGAAGATTTTCCCTTTTCTCTCAACGAAGATTTGAAGACTCAAACGACATGTTTTTTCGATTTCTTCGTGGTTTCGAGATCAGTGAGCAAGGAGGAATGCTTTTTCGGGCTCCAAACTTCTAGGGCGTTGCTTTTTCGAAACAACCACTCAACTGTTTTCATTTCTGATCACATGGGTCTCTCCGCTTTTTCATCCTTTTGAACATTGAGAAATTTTTCCCTCTTCTAGAAACTGCTTTTTGGCTTCTTTTTTAGGATGGATTTTGCTTTTTCAATTTCTAAGCATTTGGGTTTCTCTGAAACATGATTTTCTAAAAAACCCAAATCCCAACTTTTTTTGGAGAAATTGCTTTTTCAAGACAGACCAGCATTCTATTTTCAGCAGCACTCTCCATTCGAAATCGAGAAACAAATCAGCGATTTGTCAGATGTGATCGAGATTTAAAACAACCATTTTTTAGAAGCTTTCTTTCTATTCTCATCTCAATGATTATCCATTCTTTGAAAGGCAAACAACAAGTTGTAATAGTTGGCACTTTCCTTGTTTTTAGGTTTTCATAGTTGTTAGAAGTTTATCTTGTTCTAGATTTAGAAATAAAGCTCACATGTTGGCAAGTCTTAGTTGTAAAAGCGAAAAGATTTTAGGGTTCCCTACTCCTCTGCTTGTGTATAAATAAGGGCAGCCTTGCCCATTATTTTTTTAACCATGCTAGTGATAACAAGACACTGAGCCTCTTAGTGCCTTCTCATTGTTATTCAATATTGTTCAGAACTTTAATTGTCATAGTAAAATTGTTGAGCTTATTTCGGCCTTCAAGATTGTTATTCAGTTTCTGTTCAATCTTGTGTTAAGTGTTAATTTGGTTTTGATCGCATGTTGCATGCCTGTTTTACTACAACTTGCTGTCCCAAAAGTGTAATCTCTTGTCCCTGAAATTTGAGAAAATAAAATCATGTGCTTGCTTTGCTGCCCTAATATAGTCTTAGATTTTCGTCTTATGTGTTATGCTTATATGATCTTTATTTTAGCTTGCATTGAAAGTAAGTAGATGTGCGTTTGGAGAAAAGTTTATTTAAGTATTTATGTCAGAGAATCCTTCCTTGTTCATTTCTAACTCTCATGCTTTGCATTTACTTGACTAGTTAGAAACGTCATTAGAGTAGGCTTAGTCGTAGTTGAACTTTCTAAAGAGAAAACCTTAGCTACAGCGTTTGAGTTTTATAACCTTGTGCTCTTAGTTGAACAAAAAGATAGGAAAATTAGTTTTAATTTACTTTCTTTAGCATAATCAGCATATGAGGGAACTTCCCATTTGAATTTGAAGAGCAGTTTACTGCACATAGCTATCTGTTTCCAAACCACATACCAGAGGTGCAATTTAAAACGCCAACAAGTACCACTCTCCTGCTATCTTCTGCTCTAAACTTGAGCTCCATGGTCTAAAAGTTTTGTGAATATTTCCCAAGTGAATGTAGCCACTGAATCCCAAGGATAGCATTTGTGTCACCTAAGTCCACCACATACAAAACATCGGTGATTGTATAATTGCCCAATGTGATAGGCAACTGCGGAACCCTCCTAGTGCATGACATGTTATACCCATTTGCCACCATCACATTAAAACCCTCAAAAGCTTTTGTTGGCAACCCCTACTTTGCCACTAATGCTACATCAATGAAGCTGTGGGTGGCCCCACTATCAATCAACACTGAGATACGTTGTCCCTGCAAGGCTCTTCTAACTCTGAAGGAATTGAATCTAGGAGTACCTAATAAAGTAGCAATGGTGCTACTCTTACCCTTCCCTTGAGTCTGCTCCTCATTTGAATTGTTGTCCTCACTACCCTGTAATTGTCTATAATCATCACTATCCTCATCAATATCCTCACTCTCTGATACAACCTCAATGAAGTGAACCTTGCCTTTTCCTAGGCAACAATGTCTAGGCTCCTAGTGCTCTCTGCAAGGATAGCATATTTTCTTTCTTCTACACTCCTCGCAATCCTCTTCCTCTTCTTTGCTCCTCTTGGGTCGTTCCTTATGAGAAAGCTTCTTGCCCTTATCCTTATGTGAGGAAGAACTGTGAGATCGATATTTGTTCTTTGATTGCTTGAGAATTTGTTCTTTTGATTGCTAGACTTCTTGTCTCTAGCTTTCTTGATTCCCCCCTGTAATGAAGTAGGGTTGAGAGCTTTAATCCAACCTCTCAAGGGATCCATCAAGCCATCCATGAATAGAACCAGCAACCTTCTCTCTGAGATATCAGTTACTAGAACAGCCAACCTCTGGAAATCAGCAATATAAGTATCCAATGACCCCCACTGTTTCAGCTGAGCTAACTCCTTGAAATGGAGTTCAAGATCCTTGACATCGAACCTCTCAATCAACCTTTATATGGATTCTACATAGGAGGTGATTTGGTCATGGCCCATTGTGACCAATCTGTGATGCCACCATTCATGAGCATCTCCATCTAAATGTATAGTAGCATATTTGATTGCTTCATCTTCGGGCATAGGATTTAGCTAAAAATAAGTATCAACTTTCTGCATCCAAGCTCATGTTGATGTCTTCCCTGATCCATCAAAATAAGGCAAACTCAATTTTCATACCTTCCTCCTAAGTTCATTGCAATGCTCCCTATTACCCCTATCAGGTCTATGTCTCATCCTCAAGTCTATGTAATCTTGGAGAGAAATATCATGTTGGAAACCTGGACTAGCATCAAGCCAGTCCTATCTAAGTTGCTCCTGCGGCTCGATCAATGTGAGCTCATTATCTTCTTATGGCTCTTCTCTATTTGGGAAGACCAACATCATGGGTCTTGATCTTGTTTTTGTAGCCTAATGATTATTGTTGACCAAGTTGTCTCCATGTCCATTGTTACCTCCATTCATATTGTTAATATTATTGAGCATATTTCTTGTCATAAGATCCATCATATGTGCTAATCTCTGATTTGTTGTTCTTTGCTCATCTAAATATGCCTTCATGAGCGCTTCACCTGATGGCTCTTGTCTTCTTTGTTCTTCCCAACCTGGACTGTCACTTCTTTTGTCACCCATTGTGCTAGATGAATCCACCTCAATGTTTTGCTGCCTTGCTGCTATTGCAGCTGATAAAGTATCTTGCTCTGGATAGGGTTGAGGCCACTGAAATTTCTGCTCTTTTTTCTTTTCTTCTCTTGCCACGTACCTCTGATGCCTATCACTCATGAACCCCTACAGGCTGGTAGGAACAATAGCTCTGATACCACTGTAAGAAGCCTTGCCAAATCTGATTTAAATTTTCTGATTTTGAAGCTCCGGAATTTCGTCACTTTGCTTGTAAACTCTTCAACTGCTGATTGTGGTTTCTTTTTGTATTTTCAATGCATATGATGATATCATAAATATAAAAGACTTCTAATTGCAATGTTCTAAAGATTGAAATGGAAAAGAGATGCAATGTAATACTGATTTTGCTTTTTCCAATGCAATATGATGATTGACTCACGCAAATTTACAGCTACAGCATAATGACATTATGACAAACAGTTGGTATGCAATTCCAAACTCATGTATATTGCTCAAGACTGATTACATTCTTTGCCAAGGATATAAAGGCATTACTACTCCAAATCGATACAATGCAATATCAACTATAATTGTCATATGACATACAACTATAACCTGCTGTATCAAAGATATTCAATGACTAGATGCAACCTAAACTGTTGTATGTGACAACGATTTTATTACTGATAACCAGCGATTCAATAAGGACAGTGAATCCATTTACAATGACTCTATATTCATTAAATGATGGAACCTGGTTAAGCGCCTTGACTGAAATGATATTGTTGTGCAAACTTTAATCGATTCTCCTCCAAATCGTCTCTACTTTATGCCAAAATGCAGCGCCTAGGTCTCTTGAAGGGCTGTGACTTCTTCCCAAGCAAAATCGAATTTTATTATGCCTCGAAACAAGAAAATTGAACCAACTACAATGCTAGACGCCATCCCTTTGACTGAACCAGCAAATCGTCCTTCAAAGGTCAAAATCAATTTACTTGTAGCTAGGAATTCGTCCTCCAAAATGAAGCAATTGATTTGATGCAAACTGTAAATGCTTTCTCCAATTTCCTTCACCAAAATTGAACTCAAAATGGCAGCCAATAACCTTCAGAAATTCTGCAATTCTTCCTTTCAAAATCGACCTCCACCAATTCTTCAAAATTTGGTCATAGACCGTTAAAGTTTGCTCAATTTGGAAGACTGAAATATCTCCCACTCAATTCCAGCTAGGGTTGATGTTGCACAACTGAAACCGGTACACTACAATATTCAAACCCTCGGGCAGTGCACAAACGCAAGATTTTACCACACAGGTATGAAAATAGAATAACTCAAGACATGATGAAAATGGCTTGCATTGAGCTGCTTATAAAGAATTCTCATTCACCTTCAAGAAGCTTATAGAAAATAATATTATTTTATTCCCAAATGACTTTATGATATAATACTTATTTTAGTCACTTTATTAAACTAATTAAATATAAAACTACCTTATGATAATAATTTATTGAGATAACTTTATAAATAATTAATTTAATACTTATTCCCTTATTTCTCCTATTTAGCCTTCGGGAATAAATAAAGGCTAAACAATCTCCGAGTGGCTACTGTGAAGGGGACATTATAGCTACCCATGCTACATATTCATGCCTAAAGATACTCTTCATCCTCTTTACTGACACAATCTTCAGGGCCCCATTAAACATACCACAGAGCACAACCTTCTTGCCATCCGCTGCCCTAAACTTCAACTCCATAGTCTGGAAATTTTGTGAATATTTACCTAGCGAATGCAACCATTGAATACAAAGTATGACATTCGCATCACCCAAGTCAACTACATAAAAGTCATCTGTGACTGTGTAGTTTCCCGAGATGACACAACTAAGGGACTCTTTGTGTGCATGATATATTGAACCCATCTGCAACCATACATTGAACCCCTCAAAGTCTTGTGTCGGTATACCCCACTTAGCTAGCAAGGTTGAGTCAATGAAGTTGTGGGTTGCCCCACTGTCTATCAATGTTGTAACACGTTGTCCCTGCATGACCCCTCTAACTCTAAATGAATTGAATCTAGGGGTACCTGAAATTGTAGCAATAGTTTCACTCTTAGTTTCCACCCGTGGCTGCTCATCATTAGGAACTACTGTCCTCACTGCCCTCTGCATGTCTAGTCTCACCCTCGTCCCCATCATTAGATACAACCTCAATAAAGTGGACCTTTCCCTTACCCAAACAACGATGAGATGGTTCCCAGTGCTCCTTGCAATGATAGCAAATTTGTTTCCTCCTACATTCCCTGCGTTCTTCCTCTTCCGTTTTACTCCTTTTAGGCTACTCTTTCTGAAAGGGTTTCTTGCCCTTGTTCTTTTGTTGAATGAATGGTTTGGACGGGGATTTGTTTTTAGGTGTTGAGTGCTCCATGTCTCGAGCTCAAATAATGGCATCCTGTAGTGACTTGGATTTGAAAGCCTTAATCCAACCAAGAAGTGGCTCGAAAAGACCTTCAATTAGCAACATGACCAGCCTTTGCTCTAAAATATCTGTGACCATAATTGCCAACCTCTGGAACTCGGCAATGTAGGCATCCACTGTGCCACTCTGTCTAAGTTGAGCTAACTCACTGAAATGCAACTTCGGATCCTTCTAATCAAATCTATCCATTAGTCTCTGTGTAAAATCCAAATAAGAGGTGATGCTGGCATGACCCAAGGTGACAATTCCACGGTACCACCACTCATGTGCCTCTCCCTTCAAGTGCAGCGTAGCATATTTTATTGCTTGTGTTTCCATCATGGGATTAAGCTGGAAGTAGGTGTCTAGTTTCTGCACCCAAGCTCTGGTTGTACACTTGTTGGAACCATCGAAGGAGGGAATAGAAAGTTTTCCAACCTTGCATTTCAAATCCTGATTCTGTGCTCCCCTGTTGTTATCTCTGGGTCTATTTTTGTACTTACTTGCACAAAAGTCTTGCAATGTCATAGCAGCATGGGACTCATCCCCCAAAGACCTATACTCTCTCAGGTCATCTAAAAAGCCCTCTCCTTGTGCCTGCTGCCCCTGATTATCAATTGGTTGATCTCCCAAAAATTGAGGCATAAGGGGCCTAGGTGTTACCCTGCTAGCTGACCTAGCATGACTGTGTGCCAAAATATGAATATTACTTTCCTCAGCATTATTCTCATCATTCCTATTACCTCCGTTGTGCCCATTTGTACCATTATTTCCATTGTTAACCTCATTGTTTCTTCCATTCACAAGCTGATTTAATAGTTGAACCAACTGTTGTTGGCTTCTAGCTAGGTCATTAAGAATTTGATAAGTGCTACCTTCAAGTATATCATGCCTATCTCCCATATCATGTCTCTCTCCCATGTTTTCCTCTTCAGATGAAGAATCTGAAACAAACAGATCAAAGCCCTCTTCTCTTGCTCTTCTTTTGTATGTGATATAAGCTTGATCGTCTGGATTCATAACATTGCATGCAAATGAAAACTTTTGATTTTAATTTTTGATTTCTCACAAGCTAGTAGGAAGCTAGCTTTGATACCACTGTAAAGTCCCTGACCAGTGGTGTAAGGTTTTTTCTTTGTTTTGGGTTTGCCTTGAACTAATAACTTCTTTTCTTGTTCTGATGAATTTGGTTTAAGCTTGCAAGTGAAGGAATTCAATGATTTTCATACATGGGAAATAACAATGTAATGCATCTTGATATTCATTGCTTTTGATACTGAAATACTTCTAAATATTATCAAGAGACTACTGACCCTTACAACGTGTACAGAGCAACTATTACAGCAAAGACTTCTTTTGTTATGGACCAACTCATTAATCAATAAGTGAGAAACACATACAATTGTGTTATACCCAAACCAATTTTTTTGCCTCATTAAGGCATTTTGCTTAAAATGGTCTAAACCTTGTAAAAAAAATGTCAAAACTCATTTTTTGCACAAATCAAGTATGGGCTTTTGGTCAGTGTAATGTTAGGAAGATAATGGCAAAATTTTGAAAATTAGGGTTTTCGGACCCTATTTTTAGGTCAAAAAAACCTAAAAATATAAACTTGTCTGAATTGGCTGAAATTAATTTTGATTGGCTTATTTTGCATCACAATCACAATGGTGAAGTCGGTTTTAGTTAAAATTCAGTTTAAGCCTAGTGGGTAGTTTTCACTTTTTCAAGAGAAAAGTTAGGACCTTTGAGGTCGTCAATGGCAATTGGCTAGTACCAGGTGTCAAAATCTAAGCCTGAAACTAAAAGCAAAACATTCTATGATGAAAGATGCTAAAAAAGGTGCTTCTCGACAGAGGGGATTTTCAAATGGCGAAAAATGCAAAAAATATTTTGTCTGGAAACAA
Organism: Sequoiadendron giganteum; assembly: GCA_007115665.2. Lineage (NCBI taxonomy): Eukaryota > Viridiplantae > Streptophyta > Pinopsida > Cupressales > Cupressaceae > Sequoiadendron > Sequoiadendron giganteum. Next base: position 87,562,363 of record CM021106.1, on the reverse strand, counting down.
TTTCACTTTGTCACATGGGAGACGCTTGCGCAATCAACGTGCAATCAAATTTACAGTGTCCATAGATGTGAAAATGGTGAAATATAGTCACACAGACATGTCAACAACAATAATGCTTCTACGTGGACAACTCAACAACTGACACGGTATTCGCAGAGCGTGAAATGGAGGAAAACATCAAGTCCAAAGCAGTATCTCCAC
>CM021106.1:87519759-87562062 GCA_007115665.2 Sequoiadendron giganteum | reverse complement strand
CTCGATCAACCGGGCCAATATTGCTTCAACCTCCTGTGCAGAGATCGGTGGAATATGGTTGAGCTGGAACTCCAAGACTGCTACCGTCTGTCCGTATCTGGTGTAAGATTTCCTCCATGTCACCAAGGCGTCCTGGGTATGCTGAATTATACTAGAGAACGTGGAGACATTCTCAAATTCATCCAGGACAAGTGACCTCGCAGCTGAGAAGAATGGAGGCAGTCTACTTTTCAAACCATCAGCAGTTATCTCCTCTGGGATCAACTTTCTAGCAAATATGGTTTCTAATGTATTGAGGACTCCCCCAAGATGTTGCCCATTGCTTTCCTCACTTTAGCTGAATCTGCCCTTGCTGTGTCGTGAAATCCACGGCCTGTGACCACCGAGGAGTACCAACTGGTGAAATCATGCCTATCACCTCTCTGAATTACACCTCCATCCACCAAGGTTTCTAGAGGTATATGCATCAAAGCCCCCAAATGAAGTACAGTCTTCGTTTGATAGATGCGAGTATCACCCCAGGCCTAATCTACTATATCCATCCGTGCCAAAATACTTGAGGCCTGTCGATAAGCATCGGCGAGGTCCTCCATGAATTTCCCTGTCTCAGTATGAACACGGCTAACCCACTTGTCTGCCTCCGTTTCCATTTTCTTCAAATCCTCTAAGGCAACAACTGACTCCTTCGGAAGCTCTAATGGACGTTCTACTGCTGGGTTTGTTGGTTCACCTGGACGTGCTAGATTTTGCACATATCCTATCAAGGTTTTGTGCTCCTTCTTCAATTTCTTATACTTCCCCTCCGTGCGGAGCAACTGATCCTTCAATGCCTGATAGGAGTTATCGAACTCCTCGATAACTTGGGCTCCCGTAGGACGACCCAACTCTACTGTGGTGATCACATAATTTTCGGGCCTCTCCTCGGTTCGATCACAATCTTCCCTCGGAATAGCCACCTGAAGCGTGCGAGAGCCTGACTCGTCGGTCGAGATCTTTGAAAACTTTCGGGCCCTTTTCTTCTCTGGTGGCGCACTGATCCTCCTGAGGAACTCCTCCATCTCAATGGCCGGATCCGTATCATCCTTGGGTTCTCTCCTCATTCTGTCGGAAAGCCAATCAAGCACTGTCTGCTGTGGATTACAAATGACAAGGGGCTGTTCTTCTGTTGCCTCCATCTCGTGCACTTCCTCCCTTCTTGCACTGGTTTGCTCGGGCTCATCCTCCTCTATAAGCTGAGTATCTCCCGACCCTTGGGTCCCCTGTTCTGTGTTTTCTTCTTCTTGCAAAGCCGTGTCCAACATCTGCTGAAAATGGGTGTCAGCCATTGTTTCCTCTTCCTCCTCCTGTTGGCCGCCCCTGGATAGACTGACACTAGCTGATTCCCGGGCGTTGGGCTGATCTACCTCCTCAAGTCCTCGCTCTTCCTCTAATCCTGCCCTCTGATCGGCAAATAATGAAACCACTCTCAAACTCGAAGACTGAGTTTGTGAGTGCACGGGTGATGCTTGTTCTATCCTCAGCGGTATCGGTTGGGTTGGCACTTCCACTTGTGCCCTCGATGTCTGAGCAATTTGTTTCCCCCTTTTTACCGATAACGGCCTTGGGTCACCCATCAAGCTATAAGTAAGGGCGATCGACTTGCTCTTGAGTCTGCATACATGTCTATCGACCCAAGTCGTGGTAAAAGTCATCACCGGGATAGAAAGAGTGTCCAAGTCCATGATCTCTGGCTCGGACCAATCAGGTGGTGGGACAGGAGTATCCCTAACTGAACCATAGTCGGGTTGCATAACGTTGACATCCTCCTCCACCTGGTCGGGGACTGGAATAATCTCACATTCTCTAATCAACTTGAGAGGAAGTCTGGAAAACATCCTTCTTCTTATCTTAGCCTCATCCACTGCATTTGCCCAAAAGTCCTCCAGATGAGCTCTGTGCCGGTATTCAACGTTCTGTATCATCCGGATGTTCCTGTAAGGATCGAAATCCTGCCTGCCTGTGTGATATGACAAATGATAAGATTGCAGCTCGTCCTCTGCCTCTCGGGCTGCCTGCAAAGAGGGACACACCTCAATGGAATTTCCCATGGTGATAGGGAAATCAAGTCCACCCTTCTTTTTCCTTTTCTGAATCTTATCGTAGGCAATCAATTGCCTAGATACCTCAAGCATTACTATGTGATCAGTGGGGTATCGTGGTAACCGATACGGATACGAAGTGAACCCCTGCAGCCTAATATATGTGAATTTCGGGAATTGGATGAGCCAATACCCATATTCCTCAATCAATGTCTGTGCTTCTTTAGATATTCTCTGCTGCGTCCTCTGCTGAAGTGTCCTCGCAATGTGCATTGTGAATGCATCATTTGCCCGTTTATAGTTGGCAATGTTAGCTAAATGTAGCTGTGTGCAGGCTTCATGGATTTTGAATTGACCAGGGGCACAGCCGATTGGCTCCTTGTACGAAATCCCTCTGTACTTAGTCATTCTGGCCAACATGTAAATTACATATGAGCTCATGTAGAAAGTCTTCGTCACCTTCAAGCTCCTGAATTGCTCATCGATGTGGTTGCTAATCATCCTAGCCCAATCGACACACTCCTTTCCTTCCAAGATGATCTCGATGAAGTAGAACATCCAAGGCTCGAAAATGTAAGCCTGTGCACTCCCATTCACCCGGCTCAGCATCATTATCAAATCACAGTATTCTTGTTTCACGTCCTCGGCAATTATCTGCTTTGGGAGCTTAGTGCGGGGTGGCCTCGGCTTCTGCATCCAAACTCTGTTGATGACTGCAGTGACTCTTTCGAAAGAGGAAGAGTACATCTTATCTGCCCTCTTGTTTGTCCTGTATAACATCTCCTCAGCAGTTGGAATCCCAAATGCCTCTCCGATGGCATCCGGTGTGAAGTTGGCGAGCAGTTTACCATCCGGAGAGACAATCGTCCTACGTTCTGGCTTGTAGTGATTGGCGCACTCCATAATTAGCTCCGGACACTGAATTGCTGGCGGAAAACTAGCAGCTGCGTAGATTCCACTCTTCATTATATTATGTGCCGTGACTGATGGTTGATGGCCCCCTAGCCCGAACATCCTCGATTTGAGTGCATTTAGATTAAATGAACCAAGGTTGGTGTCATTTAATCCCGCCAACTTTGAAACTATTGCTGACTTTGGGAGAAATGGCTTAGCGAGCCTTTTAATCATTGCCTGCCGGGATGAGCTAGCCTTGCCTGCTTCAGTGTTTGCAGCTCTGCCTGCGGCTCTGCTTGTTCCTGCAACATCCTTTGCTCCGGCCATCTGCAAAATAAAATAGAATAGCAATAAGCTAGGCTGCAGATTTTTTTAATAAAATGAAGTAACCTCCGAGACGGCTGCGAACGTGGAGTTAGCTTTTTGAAAATAAAAACTCTCAGCATAAATTACTAACTCCAAACCTCGTACTGTATAAAAAACTTCAAGCTTATAAAGAAGCTTTCAACGACTGCACTTCCGACTGGCGAAGAAAATTGCAGCCAACTACCAACTTTCAGCAATGTGGATAATTTCTCAGCACAAAATGAATTAAATCCTTTGTCTTGACTTCGTCAACCTCAACAACTTTCAACTTCTAGCAGCTCGAATAAGTAAAATCTGTAGCAAGCTTCAACTTTCGTGCAACTTCAATACTCAGCAATTTCGAAATAAATCCCCAGCAACTCCGGAAAACAACTTCAACCTTCAACTTCGAAATTGCAGCAACACACTTTCAGCTTTTTGAAAGAAAGAGTCTCGGCAAATGAAAATTTCTCGAGCACTTCGCACTTTCAGCAACTCAACACTCCGAAATAAAATAAACTCTCAAATAATTTCTCTCCTCAACCACTTGGAAAATATTTCAATCTCTCAAGAACTTCTTCAGCAACTTCAACTTCGAAACAATGTGAGGAGAAATGAGAGAAGAGATTGTTTAAATAACTCTTCTCGGAGAATCTCGCTAAGTAGTGCTGGGGCTATTTTTAACACCTTCATCAATTTTCCACTCTCTTCGTTCAGAATCTTCTAATTCAAGCGCAGTAGTGGGCTAGTCGTCAGCCGGTCATTATGGCAGTTGCCATTAATAATGATTCCTTCCTTGTAAAAATTCGAGTTTTTCCTCTTAATCTGCCAGTTAACTCTTGGCGATTTAAACAACTCGCGAGAAAAAAAAATCACTTGATTTGATTTAAAATTCCATTTTAAAATCTCGCAGTGTTTAAATAAATTCAACTCGAAAAATTTCGTGGGAGTTGTAAATTTATTTCCAACTTTTAAAATGTCTGTCATTTAAATCCTCGATTTCATAAAATTTGCCTTAGACATTTTAAATTTTCTCTTTAAGATATTCAACTCCGGGTGATTAAAAATTATTTGCCTGCTCGAAATAATTCATCCTCTGAGATTTAATTTCCGTTAGGAAAATAATCTAGGCAAAACGAATTTCCTCTGAAAATATTAAAATTTCCCTTAGGAAATTAATTTTCAAACTCTGTTAACTCATGGGTGCATTTTAAACGGGTTCATTTGATTTTCACTTGACCCATGGAAAATATTCATCAATATCAAATCTTCCCCTTGAAAAAAAATATTCGTCATCCTTCAACTGCCTTTGGAAAATTTTAAAACTCATCAAATCATCCTTCCATGCCAAGGGCGTATTTTTCCCTAGTGAAATGTTATCTCACTTAGAAAAATTTTCTAACATTTTCTCTCTTGGCGTACTTGACCCTTGGTATTATTTTTCTCTGATTAAAAAAATCTGCATGCCTTAGGAATTAAAATTTAAATCCCTCTCATTTCTTGGGCGTATTTCTTCTTGGTACCTTTTAATTTCCATGCCATAGAGGATTTTTTTAAATCACCCACAAGCTGGGCGCACTTGATATGCTAAGCCTTCACTTTGCCTTAGACGTTTTTCACTTAGAAAATTTTCATGCTTCACCTTTACTTGAGGGCGCAAATAGACATGTCTACTCTCATCTTGCCACTTAGAAAATTTTTTTAAAAAAAACTCCACTTCAACTTCTTCAAGGGCGCATTTTGAGTTGCAAGCTTTTGTTTAACACTTAGACGTTTTTTTTACTTCCACATCCTCCTTGGGCGCAAATACATAGGCAAGCTTTCATTTCCATGCCTTGGTAGAAATTCAAAGCTTCCATTATCCTTCTCAAGGTGAGGGCGCATTTCACTAGGTGAGCTCCTATTTTCAATGCCTTAGTAGAATTTCATGTTAACCTTTCCATGGTGGGCGCATTTAGGGGGTGGTACTTTCAAGTGAGGGCGCATTTCTACCCCTCCACTTCCATTTCAATGCCTTAGCAACCCTTTTACACTTGAGGTGGGCGCACCTTGAAGGGTCTACTTTTATTTTACACGCCTTAGTTTATTTTTCACCTTTCAACACTTCCAATTACCTTGGGCGCATTCACCACTTCCAGCTTTCATTTTCCATACATAGGCGTTTTTACCTAACCTCTTGTTTCATGCCTTAGAAGAATTTCACTTAACAACACTTGCAAGGTGGGCGCATTTACTAGGCCAAGCTTTCACTTGAGGGCGCATTTCATAGGGTGAACTTTCAACTTTGCCTTAGGTGTTTTTCCACCCTCTCAACACTTTGACTTGGGCGCATTTCCTTGCTGGAGCTGGGCACATTTTGCAGCTTCAACTTTCATTTTAAAGTGGGCGCATTTTGAAGGTGTGACTTCCATCTTGTTGCCTTAGAATATTTTGAAGTCATCACCCTTAATGTGGGCGCAAATTAACCCATGAGCTTTTGCTTGTGCCTTAGACGTTTTCCTTTTACTCAACCCCTTGGGAGCATTTTGAGGTATGAGCTTTTGTTTTCAAAGACTTAGAAACTTTTGAACTCTCCCAACATGACTTGGGCGCATTTTGAAGGGGATACTTTTATTCTCATCATGGGCGCATTTAGCATGTTATGCTTTTATTTCATGCCTTAGAAATTTTCAAGGCTTCCATCAAGGTGGGCGCATTTGCTATGCTCAACTTTGAATTTTGCCTTAGACAATTTTCAAGCTATCAATCTGTGAGGTGGGCGCATTTTGAAGGGGATACTTTCATTTTCCCACACTTAGAATATTTTCCATGCCTCTGCCTGCCTTTGTTTATGCATTCTATTTTTAGCAAGTTGTGCTATTTTTAGCAAGTCCCTTGATTTTCAACCTCTAAGGCTCCGTTTTGCCTGAAAATTTCATCATATGATCTTCTTCACCTTGTGAACCTGTTTTGCCAGTCCTCTGCCCTGACCTGCTATTTATAGCCACCTGCTATTTATAGTAAGTTTTGACTTTCTGACTTCAGTAGCTCCGTTTTGCCTGAAAGTTGCAACGCTTGATCTTGATAGCTTGAGTGTCACTCTGATGCCAACCTCGGGTGCAGACCTGCTATTTATAGCCGTGCCCTGACTTACTAAAAATAGTAAGTTCTCCGATTTCGCTCAAATTTTGCCAGCAGGTACCTTGAAGTGTGCTGACATTGGTGGGGTGCTTCGTTTCGGCTATTTTTGGATTTTACCCCCTATAAAAGTGGAAACCCTAATTTGACTTGTATGTATCCCGAACGGTCTCCGTTTGACTTCGTTCCTTCTGCATGTCGTTCTGTTTGCTGAACTGGAGTGTTGGGGGCGGCTGCCAGAGTGTACCTGCTAAAAATAGAAACTGCCTGAAAAAGTGACTCATCCACTGCCGGATGGTTTTGCATGTCATATTGCTCGTGGGATCTCAAAAAACCCAGAAAAACCCAGAAAACTGGTCTGCATGCATGCACTGGCTAAAAATAGTAAGTCCTTAAAACTTGATCTTCTCCGCTTGCATGTCACATTGTTGCAAAGCTCTCGAAAAACCCATAAAGAAAAACCCGACATGCGTTGAAAAACACTGCATGCGAACCCTAAAAATAGCCTCCGAAGGCTGAACTCTGAAAGTGATCGTCTCGGTTTGCATGTTACATCACTGCGAAGGTTTTGGAAAACCCAGAAGGATTCTCCAGACATGCATCTGAAAAGCTCATGTGGAAACCCTGAAAATGGCTCTTGAAGCTGAACTGCCAAAAATAGCAAGTCGTCTGATCTGGCTCAAAATTTACGTGTAGGCAGCTTGATGTTACCCGGATGCAGTGGAACTGACAGAATTCCAAAATCTCAATAAAATAGTCCCAAATTGAATACTTACTAAAAATAGTAAGTTGCCGGAATACAGTGAAAATTTAGGGGGACTCTGCTGGAAGTCTTCTGACTGCTGCACTAAGCTTAGATTTCAATTTTATAACTCAGTTTGACCTTTAATAAGCCTGAAGGATGAAAACCCTAATTACACAGACTTAACCAATACTTTAACCTGGGTCAAACGACGGGACATCCCCGGAAGGACCAGAGACCAGAGAGAGAGCGAACCAAAGCCAAAAGACTAGAATGGAGCAAAATTTAGGGGGTCCCCATCTTGATGGGGTGATGTGTGAAAAAAGGTCACAACAACGCCCTTCAATTTGGAGGTCAAGATTCAGTTGTTTTTGGTTACAAATACATTTATTCTCTTCGATTTTCTAATAGCTTTCCGACAGGCTATCAAGCAAGTCCTACTGAATTGCAGAACTCTGGCAATCGAAGGTGGAAGCAAAAGTTATGGAGAGTATACACATCACAGGGAGTCAAATTTGCACCTGATGACTATGGAATTTCTTACGAAATTGCATATCTCCTTGAGAAAGGTGCCATTCATTTTCAAGTACCAGATTCTATTTTCTGAGGTCATAGCTCCCAGCAGACATTTCATCAAGGTTGTTCTAGTTGCACGATGGATGTGTCGGTTCAGTTTCAGCATCATCCGGGCACCCGAAAATTAGAGTTCAACAGAGGCTACTGTGACGTTTTCAACGAGCTACAAAATAGGAAGTTAGCAAAAAATCTCAACTTTTGAAGATGGACGCCTAGAAAGTCAAAGTTTGACTTTTTGGAATCAGAACAATATTCTAAGCGAACCCAAAAAGAGAGATTTCAATTTACTCAATTAAAAGATATTAAATTTCAGTTTTCGCATGTCAACTTTGCATAGGGCGAATTTCTTCAATATTTTAATATTGGCGCCTATTTTGAGACTCGTTGCAATTCACATGTTGAGTTCAACTGTTTATTTTAATATTTTAAAATTTATGAGACTTCAAGTCAGTTTCTGTTGCGTGAAGTGGGGTCCAATCAGATAATTCCTTTTGAAATCAGGGTGTCTACTTTCAATTGGCGCCATAAACCTAAAATTTCTTTATTTATTTCAAGATGGCATCCATTTCTCTCATAACAGGTTGAAGTGCAAGCTAATTTTCTCTTATGCAAGCATTTGAAGGCACCATAAATATTATTTTTCAGATTTCCTTGCAGATACAGGTCCAAAATAATCAGCAAACTTCAGACAAGCATGGCGATTTTGACAGAATCAAAAACATAAAACCTCTATCTTTTGTCTTAATTTCTTCTTTTCTTGTCTTAGGTATTCTTCGCATGTCCAAGAATTCGACGACTTTTGACAATTTTAATCATCTAGGTTGGTTGTGCACGGCTTTCTCTACAAAACCCATGTGTTCGAATTTTTCAAGAAAAATTACCTCAAAGCTTTGCTTTTCTTAACTGAAATTCCTTTGCATGGTGGAGTAAAAGACAATATTTTTCAAATTAGAGGATCTGGGTTTGCTTAAAATCATCTTCTGCACAAAACCCATGTTCCAAATTTTTTCGAAAAAATCTACCCTCCTTGCCCTACTGCCCCTAATTGCTTTTTCGGAAAAGTCTTTGCATGTCAAGCTAAACGGCATTTTTTCGAATTTCTGACATTGAGGATTTGTTTAGAATTATTTTCTGCACAAAACCCACATCTCAAAAAATTTCATGAAAATTGCCCTCCGACAGGGTATTTTTGGCCTCATCAGGAGTTATTTTCGGCTTCCGAGAGAAGTTGTTAGAACATAGTCGTGTTTATAGTCAATAGGCGAGTTTTTCCGAATGTAGTAGACACAGACCGAATTCAAGACCAAGTCAGTCTTAATTCATGATTTCATCAGAATGGCCGACACGGATTTGCATAAGGTGAATCCAAAAGTTGACTTCAAAGGGTCAAAGATAAGTTCATATGTACTTCAAAGCATCACCGAATCTGGGTAGCTAGAAGCGGCTTCACTCCCTTTTTCAGTTCATTGCATAGAATTTGTGGTGTCTTGTGTAAAGCACTACAATTCTACTACCCGAGAAATTCAATCGGCAGATGGACGGGTGATTTGCAGTCTCAAGCCCCAAGACATTGAGAGGTGTTTTGGTATTCCTCAGCATCCAAACAATCGAGTCATTACCATGGATCTGTGTGATAAGGCATTCAATGCTGATAAGGACAAGTGTCAAAATAAAATAGCGGAAAGGTGGTTAAAAGAAAAGAAAAGAAAATTGCCAAACAATGTGGATCGCGAAGAATTCAAGGATGAATATGCGATTTTGATCACTCTTCTTAATCATGTTTCCGGTCACGTAGATGCTTACAAATTTCAGCCTTGGATGTACTACATTGTTGCTCAGATCATTTCCAAGCGAGAGCACTACGATTGGGCTTCTTTGATCAGCGATGTTCTCCACAAGCAGATTATCAGTTCCCTAGTTGAGCATAAGTTTCATATGTGTTTGTAACTTGTTTACTTGGTTGCTTACCAAGGTCAGTTTAAAGGGTTGAACACAACAAGGATTCTCAGTGTACAAATAGTTCATTAGTATTATGACCAACTTGAGTTCACGAAGTCTGAGCGACATTTCAAGCATTTGCAAGAAGCATTCTTGATATACATAGTGAGGAGCCTAGATCGGGAATTGCATGTTCGTATCTCAACAATTGCCAGAGAAGCAATGGTAGAATGGGTGGACCGGTTCATTCAGTTCCCTACTTATACCTACATTCGCGTCTACAGATATACAAGAAGTTCAGCCATTCTACCTCGCTATCCTTCAGATAAGACGGTTTTCATGGAATTTTTGAGGCAATAACATGATGTTCACTCACATCTACACCACAAGCGCAAGCTAGCGGCCAATTTTCCATTGCAAATGGGAATCTACAAGTGCGAAACAGCAGTTGCCGCCAAGGTTGTAGGCCATGAGTTAGCAAGACTTAATCTTAAGTACCTTGTTGACACACACTCATATGACCCTTGGGTTTTTTACACAACACACCTTGGCGGTCGCTCTTTCCACAAGCCTTCTATGGAGGATTATTGGGTCAACTATGAGGACGAGTTTGAGGTGCGCCGACATAGTTACAACAGGTTCACCCTCTCGCAGATGTTTATCTTCATTTCAAAGGATGTGAGAGGATTGTCGGATGATGATGGGGCTACTCTTCCTCAATTCTTCAAAGAACAGGTTGATACAAAGCCACTTTTGGCTATAGATTGGTTTGCCTAGGAATAGTCATATGTCAAAGAGAGATCAAGCAGAGTTATTCAGAACAGTATACTTTACTTGGATAGAAATAAAACAAGGAGGGCAATCATGCCAAGTACAAAGCCGCCACCAGTGGAATCTTCACTGCCATCCTTGTTACACCCCGATTGTATAGCTACTATTTACATAGGGTAAATTGATTGTAATGACTGAATCCTGAAAATGAATAAAACATGTTCCTTGTTATCAATATGAGTTTTCTACCATTTAATGATTGTTTCATTTAATGTTGCTTCTATTGACATTATCCTTGATGAATATTACATGCAAAGTTATTGAGTAATGCTTATTCTAACTTTTGAGATGTTTTGTTTATATTGTGAACATTTGACTTCCGAAAGCGTGTGTCAATGGATGCAGGTACATGAACCATTCCTCCAAGCGAAGGGGAAATATCACTTGGGAGACAAGCTTGGCCGGTTAACTGGTAATGTGAACTATCTAAGCATACACTCACATCACTGTAGAGTGAGCAAACTAAGTCGGTTATGCTAGATAAGTCATCCATAGTCATAGATTGGCATTAGGAGTCATGTCTTCTTTTATACGTTTTGTGAATGATGTTTATCTGTTTATCTGTCTCGTTGTATTAAGATCATTACGATGGTAACGTATATGAATATAAGTGAATAAGGAGTGTACATATATACATGTATATAGTATATACACATATCTATGTGTATATACATATCGATACAAGTGTATGATTGGCAAACGGATATGCTCATACGATTGCATCAATATGGTATACATACATATACGTGCATATTGAGGTGTATACAGACGTATATACATATATATATGCACACAAACTATTGTATGTGGATATTAATAATATTATATTATTATTGCCTGACAAACTTATATATATATTAACATATCGGATATGTTGACTGGCTTACGATATGCTTATAGTGAAATAATATGTAAATATATATTAATGATATATATATATTATTGTAAAATAATACACACACACATATATATATATATATATATTGTTTAAAGCAATTTAAATATATATATATATATGTGTGTATATTATTATATTTATATATATAATATAGTATATTTTTAATATTAAATTATCATAGTTGGAAATCAAATTATTTTCCTTAAGAGATTTAATATTTAATATTTAAATGAAATCAAATCTTTGATTTAAACTATCATCTCACATTTGAAAAATCGAATTATTTTTCTAATGTTGATACCAACATAAGAAATTGACTTGTTTCTTATTTCACCATGAGGAATCAAGTTAATACTTAACCCAGCCAAATAATTTAAATTATTAACCATGGAAAATCGAATGCAATAAAGTAATGTATTTAGCAATACATCATTCTTCATAAAGTTTAAATCGAAATATTTAGCAAGGCAAACTATTGGAAACTTTGCCGTGAAATATGAAAATACGTAGCTGAGAAGAAATGTGCGCCTGTGGAAGCACATGACCATGACTGAGTCTCAGAAGTTGGGACGCAACTTGTAATGTGTTGATTTCTTCCTAGAAGTAGGAAATGTGGTGAGCAATCAAAGAGGGACTTTTTCTCTGTAAATATCAACAATTGCCTTACCTGTTGAATCACGCCATTACTTGTAGGTGTTGATTCTTCCTCATTTGAACATGTGCAAGTTTGAAACTTTCTCTAATTGCTATCAATATGGAGGTCGATTCATCTCCAGAAATGTTGAGTATGAGGTTCATAATCCGCCACTTATCATTTGAATTATTCAAAGAACAGACCTGTCATTTAACATGTTTAAGTGGAATTCATTGGGAAAGAGGACTCTATATATAGCCACCATTCTTCTGGATTTAATTATTCATTGCAATTCGTATTTTTAGTATCATCATTTTGTTCTCGCTCACACGAACTATCTAGTTTTGTGCATTCATTCTGGCAAGAATATTTTATCATTTTCATGAGAGCTGAATTAACCAGAAAGTTAATTTTGTGCCTCAATTTTACCTGAGAGTTCATATCTCCTGTCAAGCTAAAACCTTAAATCAGTTTGGATTACCATTTTCTAAGAGCAAAATCATTATATTTTCTAAGTGACATTTCTTCATGTTGCTGAAAGTACAACCATCATCATAATTTTTGAGTTTATATTTGAGAAGCTGAAATCAATTACCAATTGTATATCAATTATAGAGTGTTCAATATCTGAGAGAGAAACAAAGTTTTATTGAAGGATTGTTGATAGTCTGGAAGTGCTGCAAGTACTGACCAATCCATCAACGTTGGAGAAAAGCTTAAACGAGGCATGGGATATTCTTCTACTATTGTTTCCAATAGTAATTCTATATATATTTATGGGAATGCAATTACTGATTGTGCATAGTTAGGTATTTGCATTATGATTTGTATTTTTATTGAAAGTGATTTAAATCTATGAACTACATGTAGTTGCACAAAGCAAGTAAATTATTTAAAAGATGAATATGCATACTTGTGTTTGGATTCATTGATATGCTCTCCATATAAGGAGAATATGGTTGTAATTAGTTACTAAATATTAGGACGGAAATGAAGGCATTAAGTCAAGTAAAGACCCACAGCTTAAGTTATTAGGTAAATTTAGACAGCTTGAGATACTCCTAGGATGAAGATGTCCAGTATAGGAGGGGAATTTGTGAAAGGGGAATTTGTGATTACTTGTTATGCTGTTTTATTTCTAGTAGTTTAGTTTGTTGTAGGATGTCTAGGGTATGGATTACCCAGTGAAGGACAAAGACCTACGCGTAGTGTAAGATAGCCCTAAGTCAAATCGACCCTGAGTAGTGTATATGATAGATGACCTTCATTCGAAGTACTGAATGAGAACACTTTGGCCAAAGTAGTGAAATGTAAGACATCCATTTAGACTGTGTGATGCTTGAGACTACACTGTCAGTTCATCATGATCCTTAAAGCAAGCTAGTTCGGGATTGTGAAGTAGCAAGTTCTAGTTTTGTAGGGCACAAGACTATGCTCAGTTGGTTAACAGTATCGATTACTCTACCAATCTCTTCGTTGAAGGGAGGGCCATCTACTGAACAATAGATGTGCGAGGGACCACATTATAAGTCCGTGGTTGGTGGAAAAGCACCCGAGTGATGTTCTCCTCCACATCAGGCTACTGAAGTACGAAGATTTGAAAGGACGAACTCCTAGACTTTCTTACTACTATTTGTTCCAAAGCTCTATATGCTATGCATGTTAATGTATGTTTTCTTACTCTATTATTTAAATTTGAAAAGGAAAAGATTACTTGCTGAATTATATAGTATCTTGTTTTGTAATTATCAATGAAAGGAAAGAAAAATCTATTTGCAATGTCTTTATTACTCTTTTCCTTTACTTGTTAGTGTAAAATTAAGAAAAAATTATTTACGGAAGGGTCGGGTCATTACAATCCTCGTCAAAACCAAAACAAAAGAAAAGGAGTAATCCTCCTAAAAGAAAAAAAGTGTTTGATAATTCAAAAGGGAAGGCACTTGTTACAGAAACACATGTTGAGGTAGCCATGAATACAGTTCAGAGCATGCCAGAGCTAGAGGTACAGCCTCCTTTGCCATCACCAACACCACAATAGCCTCCAATTCCAATTCACATTGATTTGGACTTGGATTCGCCATTACATAGCAATACCTCTACACACTCCCACTCATCGGGTTTTCCTATGACTAGCACCGATCCTTCAAGTGAGATTAGTCGAGACTCATCTTGGCTTGAGACTCAGCTGGGCAGGAAGAGGAGGCAACTATCCTACAAATTGGACCACTCAAACTTTGATCATGTCTACCAGGACACACCAGATAAAAGGATAAAGAAGCAGGTTCATGTAGAGAGGAACGCTGACAAGGAGATCATAATAGAGACCGCTGCACCCCCAGAGGATAAGAACTTGAACAAGATTGAAGTTGAAGACTTCGATGCGATAAAGGTCAACCTTGGTAAAAGCACACACCAAACAGAGGTTGATTTCCTTCAAGTTGCAACGAATAGCATAAAGGATAGAGTCATAAAAGACGGAGAAGATAAAGCAGCCCTCAAGGCTGAAATCCAGCAGCTTCGTCAATATATCTCTAACCTCATACATAACACTGAAAATGTCCCCACCTTGCTCCTGCAAATGCTAGAGCTTTCAGCAGAGCATAATCAGCTTAATCAGTTTGTTGTATACGGGAAGCACCTGAAAGATTGGGAGGATGATTTTGTCACAAGGGGTCGCTTTGTGCTTGCAGAGTTATATCAGTTGAAGTATAATGCCCGCGAACTCCGTCTGCAGCTTCAGGAATCAGAGCGAGAGCTGATGTTTGACAAACCAAGAGATGAAATCATTATCTCTCACCTCAGGACGGTAACCAACGAGGAGAATAAGGAAGCTATTTTCACTTGGAGAACACAATTAATCTTCAAGGCAAGAATACAGGAGACAATTTCTTGTGATTTGCATCCTGCTTGCATTCTCTACTTCTGACCTTGATAATCAGAGCTCTGCACTATGTACGTCCTCGCTTGATAGTTCATCGGAAAGCCAAACTAATTCTGAAGAGACTGAATCCATCAGCTAACACATGCAACAAGATCTGAGCCTCCAAAAAGAAGGGCGCCCCTGGGCTATAGGGGCGCAAATCTGCTCTCTGCTTGCCTCCATGATGTGTATATTCCTCATTCTACCTGCTTTTGCCTTTGTTCATCAAAGTTCTGCAATTCAGACAAACTGGCTCCATAGCTAGTCGGAAAGCTGACTGAAAACTGAAAAGAATGAATGTATTCGCAACCCAAAGCATCTGAATCTTGACCTTCAAATGGAAGGCCGCCCCTGGCCTACAGGGGTGCAGATTTGCTCTGAACTTCATATTTTCCATCATTTCGTACTCTGTAAACACATCATCAACTAAGGTTGACCATGTCAAGATATCACCACTACGGACTAAGTCACCATATTCGGCCAAATTTCATTTTGAAATTCGAAATTCGTTGAATTTCAAAAAACCCTTTTAAATTCATTCATATTCGATGAAATACGTACGGTAAAAATTGCGAAAATTTTCATAAAGCGTTTTTTTGTTTTAGGGTTTTTTAACGCATTGTTTTTGAAGGGTTTTTTTAAAGCTTTTTTTTGTTATAAAACTGGCGGTGACGCTAGCATTCAAACCACCTCTTCACACGATTTTTATTACAGTGTTTTGTTTGTCTTTAATCTTCAAATCGTTTCAACTTTCTTCAGCGTCACCAGACTGCAACTTTGGCGTCACTCTTGCAGACTACAACTTCGGCTCTAGCAAACTTCGTCCTCTTGCAAGTTTGGCTTCGACGTCGCTGGTCACCTTCTGCAACTTCAGCTTTAGCGTCTCAACTTCGGTCTCGACCTTCAGACTTTCACGTTTCAGACTATCTTCACTCTGTTGTTGCTGCCGTCGTCGCTGTTGAAGGAAGAGGTAGGCGATGCTATTTAAATTTTTATTTTTTTAAGTTTTAGGGCTCCGCCTGTTTAGTTTGTTTTTTTAATATTTTACTTAGTATTTAATATTTTTATTACTTTTCGTTTTACTTAGTATTTCACTTAGTATTTAGAGTTTACAATATAAATTTAAATTATATTAATATATTATATATTTATAAAATTATACACTTTCATTTTATAATTATAATTTTTATTAGTATTTAGTATTTTTATTAATATTTAATATGTCGTATTTTTATTATTTAGTAATTTCTAGATTTTCACGTTTCAGCTAGGTGACTGTAAATTATATTAATATATTTATTACATTATAAATTTTCAGTTTTGTTTTTAATTTTAAACTTTATTTATATTAAATTTCTAAGTTACCAGGTTCGGCCCTGGGAGGCCCGGGTTCGATTCGGGTTCGATCCGGGTTCGAAATTCGGGTCCGGTTCGCCCTAATTCGCCCAAGGTTCGAAAATCTGCCTGTGGGTTCGAACCGGGTTCGGAACCCGGACTGTGGGTTCGACCAGGGTTCGAATTTTTCAAACCCGGGTAGAATTGTGCGCCCAGGCGGACGTAAAAGCAGGAATTTGGATTTTTTTAATAATATTTTTAGTCTTTGTTGACTTTTTAGTATCTTTTTGTTCTTTCTAACCCTAATATGTGCCTCTAAAACATGAAATAGGTAAAGTGATAGTCATTTACCAATTTGTGAATGAAAAAAAAGGATCTTTTGCCTCCATTGCTGAACTTTCAGAATACACCACCATATTATATATTTCGGGAGAGTGCCAAGATCAGATCAAGATATAGAAAATGAAATCATAACGATCCTCAAAAGTATTAACATAATGCAGCCCATATATTATTGTTCAAACTGGACTCTCCTACTCAAATGGAACCAGACGCTGACACACACAAGCACAAAGAGAAGGGCGCACCAGCAAACAGCAAATAACAGTAGCATTGATCAGAAGAAATTGTGAGCAGGAGTTTTCTGGAACAGTCGAGGCCAGAAACCCCCAAATTGAAGCTTACGGACATCAGTAAATATGAGAAACTAGACCATCAGTAAATCAAAGGTTGCAAAATTTTTTTTTGAAAGGTATTTCTTACTGTTTCATGTGGGTACACACAAGCACTCTCCTCACAGGGTACCTAGGGTGCCGGGGCTGACCCTGGGCGAACCCCAGGATGTCCCAAATATAAATATAAATATAAATTTAAAATTAAAATTAAATATGGTGGTGTATTCTGAACTTAATTACTGCTGCAAATCTGTATGTATTTCTGATTTTTATATGTTTTTGTATTACCGAACCCAAAACGAACCCAAATCAAAAAAAAAAAAAAATCCCGAACCGGCGAACCGGGTTCTCGAACCCGAACCCGAACCCAAAACCGAACCGGTAACTTAGTTAATAAATTTATATGAATAAATTAATATTTATTAATTATTAGATATACTTTTAAAATTTACTTATTAGTTATTAATTAATAATATTTAGTGCTGTTTTGTTTTGAGTTTTTAAATAAAATTTTATTTTTTTTATTTTTTTTAAGTTAATAAAATATGTTAAATATTTTTATGTTTATTAAAATAAAATTTAGTATTTTTTATTTGTTTTTTAGATTTAAAATAAGAAATATATATATTGTCTCAATGTTGTTTGAACTAAAGTTTTGTGGATGTTTTAACTTTTAAATATTAAATACTATTTTGTCATTCAAACATATAGATTATGGCTCCCCAAAAATCAACTGCAGAGGCATGGAAATATATCACTCGCAATGGTACTGAACTCAAATGCACCAAGTGTTAGAAACCTTTTATTGGCGGTTTGACAAGGGCAATGGACCATTTACTTGGTATTACAAATGGTACAGGAGGAGGTGTTACAGCATGTCCTCAAGTTACCCCAGAAATGAGAGCTGCTTTAGAGAAAGAACGATCCTCTTCAATTGTGGGAAAGATGAAGAAAGCACAAAAAATCCAAAGAATTGAAGAAGATATGTCTCAATCCAAATTCACAAGCTTGGCATCTATTATGTCTTCCTCTTCTGGTTTATCCAAACTGGTGAGGGAGAGTGGAACATTGAAAAGCTTTTGGAAACCAGTAGAGAAACAAGAGGTGGATGATGCAGTAGCTGATTTGTTTTACACAAGTGCTATTCCTTTCAATGTTGCGAGAAATCCACATTTCCGTAATGCAGTTCACAAAATTGCAGAGTTTGGCAAAGGGTACACACCCCCAGGTTCAGAGGCTATCGGAACAACTCTTTTGGAGAGGTTAAAAGATAGAGTGACTGAGAAATTAGCTACTGTCAAAGGCTCTTGGAGGAAAACAGGTTGCACTATATTGAGTGATGGATGGTCAGATATATGTCAAAGGCCATTGATTAATATTTTGGTGTCTTGTCCTGAGGGTGTTGTGTTCTTGAAAGTGATTGACACCATGAACCACACGAAAACTTCCAAGTACATTTTTCAAATATTAGAGGAAGCCATTCTTGAAGTAGGGGTGGAAAATGTGGTTTAAGTGGTAACTGATAGTGCAACAAATTGTGTGGGAGTTGGGAAGCTGATTGCAGAGAAGTACCCACAAATATATTGGAGCCCATGTGCAGCCCATTGTCTCAATTTGTTGCTGCATGACTTGGCTAAATTCCCATGGGTACATGAAGCTATTCACAGGGGGAGAGCAATTGCAAATTTCATAAGGAATCATCGTCTCACGTTGAGTCTTTATAGACAGCATGCATCCAAGGAATTGTTGAGGCCTTGTGAAACAAGATTTGCTTCATTTTATATCACTTTCAAAAGAGTGGTTGAAGAAAAAGCAGCTTTGAGGTCTGTTATTTGTTTCAATGAGTGGAAAAACTCAGTGCTTTCTAAACGTCCTAAGGGGAAAAACATAGAGCAAATAATTCTAAATAGCAATTTTTGGGAAAGTGCAGCAAACGTTTTGCTTATATGTGAATGTCATGTCCCCTTCTCAGTGACATCTCTCGGAGTACAGGATTGGCCTATCATACGACCCTCGTAGGCTGATAGACTGGATAGAGGGTCACGTTGGAGCTTGGCTCAGCTTCAGTTGGCAGAGTTTGATCAGTTGGCTTTCGTTTGGGCTCATTCGGAGAAGTTGCTATTTTTAGCAGTTCTTGGCAGTCGGCGTGGGACCCCTGCTATTTTTAGCAGTATGGATTTGGCAGTGTTTAGAATCACTTCAGTGTTCGTCAGCTTCAGACGGATCAGTCATCGGATGAATAACAAGAGAGATATTAATATTTAATTGTATTAATTAAATATTAATTATTTGATGATTATAATATAAAGTTATAATATTATATTATAACTTAAGTGATTCTTAATTGAGGGGGTCGCCATCATCAGAAGGGGCCAAATTGACAATTATATTTTATTATAAAAATTTGGCTGAGACTATGGAAAGATTAAAAGAATTAAAAGTTCGAATTTTAATGATTCCCTATCTTTGTGGAAATCGCACTTTTCAAGAGATATAGGCTTTGCATTGGGAATCGAGCCTATTATGTTATTTGTGAATTGAAAATTGATTAAGTTTGATCAAAGCACGGAAGCCAAGGGTTTCAGTCTCAAAGCATTGGGGAACGAGCCATCTCCAGTGAAAGCAATTCAGAGGGTGTGAGATATCATCTGATTTATTGCCAGGAAAGAGATTTCTTCATTCACAAGAAATTACAGAGCATCAAAGACAATAAAATATTCAGGGTTTGATTAGTTATTCATCCAGAGAAGCATCTCTAAGTAAGGCGCCTATTCCAAAGACATCTGGAGTTCTTAAGGGGGTCGTACTATTGCATTTAATGCTGCAGCTGCTACAGCCGTACTTTATACAGTAGAGTCGTACCATTTAAAAAAAGGTCGTACCTTTCAGCCAATAAAAATCGCCTTCTTCCTTCTTCATCTGGCTTCATCTATTGGGGCGCAAATATCAAGGGATCCATTGTGTAGTATCTGGCAGAGGAGGAAGTAAATTTCACTGAAGCCGTACCATCTCATGTTATTCATGGCTGCTGCAAAAATTCCAGGTTTTTAATAAAGCAAGTTGATATTTTTCCTTTGCATGTTACCAAATCTTAATTGTATTGAATTCAGAAAATCAATAAATGATAAGCCATCCTTAGAACTTGCATTTCCTATCCATATTGGCAGTATAGCATTTTTATTGAATTTATAATCATTTTCTATCAAAATTGCCATTTCTTTATTTTATGCAAAAAAATCACAAAAACACCAAAAACTTCAAAAACAAACAAAAAATAGTCAGATTTAGAAATAGGGGAAACAAGGGGTTTCTACAGTGGTATCAGAGCTAAATCCTACCATCCTGAGGGTTTAGCCATCATATGCAGCCAGACGAGTTTGAACCATACAGGTATTATACACGCAAACGTGCCTTGATTGACAGGCAATAGAGTTTGAGTAGGCAGCCAGGAAACATGGCTGACAGGAATGACAGGGCTGACAGAGCAGATATACCTAGAACAGAGGTTCCTAATAACCCTAGAGATCAGGACGATGCCGAGGTTTTAGTCACAATCAGAGACTTACGAGCAGGTCAGCGGCAGTCTAACGATGTGCTACAGCAGTTGGCAGTGGCAATCCAGAGGTTAGGTATACAGAGGAGACCGTCACCATAGCGTGCCGATAACAGGAGTGATGCAGGATCCCGGAGAGCACCTAGGACTGTTTCACGGACAGCAGACAGGCCCACTAGGCCTACTTTTGTGAGACAGGAGCCCGATGAGGCTATTGCAGGTGAGGAGCATGAGGAGTTGTTCGTAGATACACTTATGGCAGCGAACGAGGAGTGGGAGTTAGTACCACCTGATGTCAGAGAGAGGATTTCCTTTGACCGATTTGTTACACATAGGAGAGAATATCGCAGAGGACGACAGGATTGGAGACCTAGGCATCAGAACAATGACCTAAAACATGCTACAAACAAACTCAACCTAGCGATGTTCGATGGTAGTGGCAAGGTGACAGCCCAGGCATGGATTAGTAAGTTAGACACATTCCTCACATTAAGCCCGATGGCTGAGAGAGATGCTATCCGGTATGCGACACTGCATCTTGAGGGAGTAGCTTACGATTGGTGGCACCACGGTATGGTGACCTTACAACATGACAAGATCACGTCATACCAGGAGTTTGTGGACAGATTGGTTGAGTGGTTTGACAGGAAGGATCCAGAATCCTACTTCAGAGACTTGGCTCAGTTGAGACAGAGTGGCAGTTTGGAGTCCTATATTGGTGACTTTCAGAAGTTATTGTAGAAACCCCTTGTTTCCCCTGTTTCTGAATCCGACTGTTTTTGTTTGTTTTTTTGAAGTTTTGATATTTTTTTGGTGTTTCTGCATAAATAATGAAGAATGCGATTTTGCATAAAATAGCTAATAAATTCAAAGAAAATCCTAAACTGCCAATATAGATAGGAAATTCAAGTTCTACTGGAGGCGCATCTTTATTGTTCAAAATGGAAATCAATACAATAAGATCTGGTAGCATGCAATAAGGAAATGACAATATTTTAAATAAAGAACCTGATAATCAGCAACTAGAAATAACTGGTACGGCTGCTATAAGACTACTTTCTCCCTCCTTCAGAAGATCCAGAATAGTGCCAGAGGTATAGGCGCCCAAGATAGCAAGGGCAGACTGACCCAAAAGCAAGCGATTTTCTTCAAAGAGAAAATACGCCCTTAATCATGGTGGTACGGCCTGTCAGTAGATGGTACGGCTGCAGCAGCATAAATAAAAGTACGGCTTCCCCAAGAACCTCCAGATATCAATAGAAATAGGTGCCAAGATGAATATATGCCTGCTGAATGAAACCCTGAACAAAACCTCTGAAGATAGATGATCTGTGATGCTCTGTAATTTCTCCTGAATGAAGAAACCTCTGTGCTGGCAATAAATCAGGTGTTATTTCACACCCTCTGAATCGCTCTCACTGGAGATGGCTCGTTCCCCAATGCATTCGAGACTGAAACCCTAAAGCTTCTGTGCTCTGCTCAAGACTTGATCAATTTTCAATTCATAAAATGACATAATGCCCAAAACCCAAGGCAAAACCCTCTTTATGCTGAAAAGTGCGATTTCCTTAAGAATAGGGTTTTTAATGAAATATTCATATTTTAATCTTTTAATATTTCAATAGTCACAGCTGAATATTTCAATAATAATTTAATTGTCACTTTTGGCCCCTTCTGATGATGGGCGCACCCCTCAAGGCAAATCACTTAAGTTATAATATAACATTATAACTTTATATTATAAATCATTAAATAATTAATATTTAATCAATTTAATTAAATATTAATATCTCCCTCGTTACTCATCTGATTACTGATCCGTCTGATGCTGACGAACTCTGAAGTGATTCCGGATACTGCCAAAGCCATACTGCTAAAAATAGCAGGGGTCCCACACTGCCTGCCCGGAACTGCTAAAAATAGCAATTCTGCAAAAAGTCTCCGATTGAGCCAAAACGAAAGACTACTGATCAATCTCTGCTAACTGAAGCTGAGCCAAGCTCCGAAGTGACCCTCTATCCAGTCTATCAGCCTACGAGGGTCGTGTAATAGGCCAATCCTGTACTCCGAGAGATGTCACTGAGAAGGGGACATGACAGTCCGCCCCTCCTGAAATTGCTTGTCCTCAAGCAATCTCAATGCCGGATGCTGCAGAATCTCCTCGCTCTCCCATGTCGCATCCTCAACCGGCAAATCTCTCCATTTTACCAAATATTCCCTGATAGTCCTCCGACGCAACTGTCTCTCCCTGTACTCCAGGATGGACTCAGGTACTAAGATCAACTTTCCCTCATCATCTAAGGGAGGTAAGACTGCAGACGGTACCACACGATGACCCAACGCCTTTTTGAGGCGTGATACATGAAATACGTTGTGTACCCTGCTCTCTGCTGGAAGCTCAAGCTCGTAAGCCACCTCGCCAACTCTCCTCAGGATCCTGAAAGGACCGTAATAACGTGGCTTAAGCTTCTCTGACCCACTCTTCCTAAGAGTGGACTGACGGTAGGGCTGCAGCATGAGGTAAACCATATCACCAACCTCGAATTGCCTCTCCGTCCTCTTCTGATCTGCATACTGTTTCTGCTGATTTTGGGCCTTAGCTATATTTTCCTTGAGAGCCCTCATAGTGTCCTGACTCTCCTGCAACCATCCTCCCGCACTCGGCACTCTACTGTCGCTCAGTAGCAAATCAAGGAAACTCGGCGCCTCATACCCGTACAGCGCCATGAAGGGGGACATCTGAATAGTCATATGGAATGTCGAGTTATAGCAATACTCACACAAATGTATCCATTTGACCCACGCCTTCTGCTGTCCTGCAATATAATTTCTGAGATATCCTTCCACCCACTTATTCACTATCTCCGTCTGCCCATCTGTCTGTGGATGGTAACTGGTGCTCGGTGTAAGCTCGGTCCCACAAAGCCTGAAGACCTCCTGCCAGAAATTACTCAGGAACCGACCATCTCTGTCACTCACGATGCTCCGAGGCAACCCATGAAGTCTGAATATCTCACGAAAGAATACCTCTGCTACCTGTGTAGCTGTGTAAGTCGTGGTGATCGGAAAGAAGTGGGCATACTTCGTAAGCCGATCCACAACTACATAGATACAATCACGCCCTTGGGCTTTAGGCAAGCCCGTGATAAAGTCCATCGACAGGCATTCCCACTTCCTGTCAGGAATTGGAAGTGGCTGTAGTAAACCTGTCGGGTACGTGTTCTCCTGCTTGTTCTGCTGACAAATAGGGCATTCACGCACATACTGAAGAACATCTCTCTTGAGTCCTTTCCATGTGAACCTCTCCCGTATCTGCCTGTACGTTTTGAAGTATCCGGGATGTCCCGCTGTAGGGATGTCATGAAAGGCTCGCATAACTATGTTCTTCACCTCTGAACCGGGAATCAGAAATATCCTGTGTTTGTAAATGATCAAGTCATTCACAAGTGTGTACCTGGTATCAACTGCTGACCCCTCAACAATACTAGAAGCCCAACTATCCTTGGCATACTCTGCCACTATCATATGCCTCCAATCCTCCGAAATCTGAACCATAGTGCTCAAGTACGGTCTCCGTGAAAGTGCATCTGCCACTACGTTCTGTGTACCTTTGATATATGAAATATCAAAGTCATAAGCCTGCAACTTACTGACCCACTTCTGCTGTCTGTCATTGAGATCTCGCTGCCCCAAGAAGTGTCTCAGACTGTTATGATCAGTCTTAATGCAAAATTTGCTGCCCACAAGGTATTGTCTAAATTTTGCTAAAGCATGCATAATCGCGAGCATCTCCTTATCATATATGCTGTACAATCTCTCGGGTCCTCTGAGCTTGCGGCTCTCGTACACTATCGGGTGCTTGTCCTGCATAAGCACCGCACCAATGCCCTCACCTGATGCATCACATTGAAGCTCAAACGGCTTCGTAAAGTCGGGTAGTGCCAAAACAGGGCATGTGGTCATCAACTCCTTGAACTTCACAAAACACTCCTGTGCCTCAGAAGTCCAAACAAACGCCCCCTTTTTCATCAAATCTGTCATCGGGGCTGCATGTCGTGAATAACCATTCACGAACCTACGGTAGAATCCACACAAACCGAGAAATCCTCTCAACTGTGTCAGGTTTGCCGGTGTGGGCCAATCAATAATGGCGCGGATCTTTTCAGGATCCATGCGCACTCCATCTGCACTGATAATATGACCAAGATATAGCAATTCGGTCATTCCCAAGTCACACTTGGATTCCTTGGCGTACAAGGACTCCCTCTCCAAGATACTCATCACTGTCTCCAAATGAGCCAAGTGCTCCTGCCAAGTCCTGCTATATATGAGAATATCATCGAAGAATACCAAGACGAACCTCCTCAGCTGTGAATGAAAAACCCTGTTCATCGTAGATTGAAAAGTGGCTGGCGCGTTAGTGAGCCCAAATGGCATCACTACGAACTCGAAGTGCCCACAATGACATCTGAAGGCTGTCTTTTCTATGTCCTGCTCACGGACTCTGATCTGATGATAACCCGACCGTAAATCAATTTTAGTAAAATAACAGGCACCATGGAGCTCATCAATAAGCTCATCAATCCTCGGTATCGGGTATCGGTTCTTGATTGTCCTCTTATTCAGGACCCTGTAATCGATGCACATGCGCAACGTTCCATCCTTCTTCTTCACCAATACAACAGAAGAAGCGAACGGTGATTTGCTTGGTCGAATGTGACCCATAGCAAGTAACTCCTTTATTGTCTTCTCGATCTCATCCTTCAATCTTTTAGGATGCCTGTAAGGAGTTATCATAACGGGTTTCGCACCCTCCTCGAGCTCAATGATGTGCTCTATCCCTCTGTCTGGAGGTCTACCTGGCGGAATATCACTGAACACTTTGTCATGCTTGATTCTCAACTTCTGAATGTCAGGATGATATTCTATCTTTTGCTGTCCCTCCTGTAAAGGTGCTAAATGACACACTGCCGCCCACTCTACCATATCATGACGCATGAGCCGCTCCATTCGGCGAAAGGAAATTGTTTTAAGGTCGCTGTCCCGTATTGCCTTAAGTATGTGAGTCTTCCCGTCGACCTCAAAACGGATCTCCATGTCCTTGAGACGAAGTGTAACCTCCTCCAATGAGTGTAACCAATTCATTCCCAAGACTAAATCAATGTCTCCCATATTAACAACATAATAATCTGCCTTGAACTCATAATTGTTCAAGCGTAAGGGGAGATCCTTAATCATGCGCTCGCATTTCAAAGTGTATCCATCTGCCACTTTGACTCTGATGCCCTCGAACTCCTCAGTGATGAGTCCACGTTTCTCAACAAACCTAGCATCAATGAAATTATGTGTGGCTCCTGTATCAAGAAGGGAGATGACCCTCTGTCCTGCTAACACACCCCGAATCCTGAATGAGCCCTCCTGCTGAATGCTAGATAGCCGTGCCTCCTGTATCTGAAGCTCTGGCTCTGTCTCAGCTCTAGGCTCTGGAGCCTCTGACTTTGAATCCTCGGAACTTTCCTGCTGTTCGGAATTTTCTGATTCCGAGTCCTCATAATATGCCCACATCACTCGATTTGCCTTGCCCTTAGGTCTTAAAGGACAATCGTGATTGGCGTCATACGGTCCTTTGCAGTAGAAGCAAAGTTTCTTCCTGCGTAGGTCATTAAGGGCTTCACGATCCAAAGGTGGTGCTGCCGATTTACCTTTTGAATCGTTTTTGAAGTCTGATTTTTCTTTGTTAAAATCAGATTTGTCCTTATTTCTGTTAAAGCCCTTATTATCTCGGAATGATGAAGAACCTCTGGAGTTAAATCTACTAGAAGGTACTGCTAACTCCATGCTTCGTGCTTTCTTCATCGCCTCCTGTAAAGAAGGAGGATCAAAGGCTTTGATCCAACCTCTTAGTGGCTCTGTCAAACCCTCCAGGAAGAGTACTACCAATCGCCTCTCTGAAATGTTCGGAACCATGACTGACAACTTCTAAAAGTCACCAATATAGGACTCCAAACTGCCACTCTGTCTCAACTGGGCCAAGTCTCTGAAGTAGGATTCTGGATCCTTCCTGTCAAACCGCTCAACCAATCTGTCCACAAAATCCTGGTATGATGTGATCCTGTCATGCTGTAAAGTCACCATACCGTGGTGCCACCAATCGTAAGCCACTCCCTCCAGATGCAGTGTCGCATAACGGATAGCATCTCTCTCAGCCATCGGGCGTAATGTGAGGAATGTGTCTAACTTACTGATCCATGCCTGGGCTGTCACCTTGCCACTTCCATCGAACATCGCCAGGTTGAGTTTGTTTGTAGCATGTTTTAGGTCATTGTTCTGATGTCTAGGTCTCCAATCCTGTCGTCCTCTGCGATATTCTCTCCTCTGTGTAACAAATCGGTCAAAGGAAATCCTCTCTCTGACATCAGGTGGTACCAACTCCCACTCCTCGTTCGCTGCCATCAATGTATCAACGAACAACTCCTCATGCTCCTCACCGACAATAGCCTCGTCGGGCTCCTGTCTCACAAAAGTAGGCCTAGTGGGCCTGTCTGCTGTCCGTGAAACAGTCCTAGGTGCTCTCCGAGATCCTGCATCACTCCTGTTATCGTCACGCTGTGGTGACGGTCTCCTCTGTATACCTAACCTCTGGATTGCCACTGCCAACTGCTGTAGCACATCGTTAGACTGCCGCTGACCTGCACGTAAGTCTCTGAGAGTGTTTAAAACCTCGGCATCGTCCTGTTCTCTAGGTATATCTGCTCTATCAGCCCTGTCATTCCTGTCAGCCATGTTTTCTGGCTGCCTACTCAAACTCCGTTGCCTGTCAATCAAGGCACGTCTGCGTGTATAATACCTGTATGTTTCAAGCTCGTCTGGCTGCATATGATGACTAAACCCTAAGGATGGCAGGAACCTGGCTCTGATACCACTGTAGAAACCCCTTGTTTCCCCTGTTTCTGAATCCGACTGTTTTTGTTTGTTTTTTTGAAGTTTTGATATTTTTTTGGTGTTTTTGCATAAATAATGAAGAATGCGATTTTGCATAAAATAGGTAATAAATTCAAATAAAATCCTAAACTGCCAATATAGATAGGAAATTCAAGTTCTACTGGAGGCGCATCTTTATTGTTCAAAATGGAAATCAATACAATAAGATCTGGTAGCATGCAATAAGGAAATGACAATATTTTAAATAAAGAACCTGATAATCAGCAACTAGAAATAACTGGTACGGCTGCTATAAGACTACTTTCTCCCTCCTTCAGAAGATCCAGAATAGTGCCAGAGGTATAGGCGCCCAAGATAGCAAGGGCAGACTGACCCAAAAGCAAGCGATTTTCTTCAAAGAGAAAATACGCCCTTAATCATGGTGGTACGGCCTGTCAGTAGATGGTACGGCTGCAGCAGCATAAATAAAAGTACGGCTTCCCCAAGAACCTCCAGATATCAATAGAAATAGGTGCCAAGATGAATATATGCCTGCTGAATGAAACCCTGAACAAAACCTCTGAAGATAGATGATCTGTGATGCTCTGTAATTTCTCCTGAATGAAGAAACCTCTGTGCTGGCAATAAATCAGGTGTTATTTCACACCCTCTGAATCGCTCTCACTGGAGATGGCTCGTTCCCCAATGCATTCGAGACTGAAACCCTAAAGCTTCTGTGCTCTGCTCAAGACTTGATCAATTTTCAATTCATAAAATGACATAATGCCCAAAACCCAAGGCAAAACCCTCTTTATGCTGAAAAGTGCGATTTCCTTAAGAATAGGGTTTTTAATGAAATATTCATATTTTAATCTTTTAATATTTCAATAGTCACAGCTGAATATTTCAATAATAATTTAATTGTCACTTTTGGCCCCTTCTGATGATGGGCGCACCCCTCAAGGCAAATCACTTAAGTTATAATATAACATTATAACTTTATATTATAAATCATTAAATAATTAATATTTAATCAATTTAATTAAATATTAATATCTCCCTCGTTACTCATCTGATTACTGATCCGTCTGATGCTGACGAACTCTGAAGTGATTCCAGATACTGCCAAAGCCATACTGCTAAAAATAGCAGGGGTCCCACACTGCCTGCCCAGAACTGCTAAAAATAGCAATTCTGCAAAAAGTCTCCAATTGAGCCAAAACGAAAGATTGCTGATCAATCTCTGCTAACTGAAGCTGGGCCAAGCTCCGAAGTGACCCTCTATCCAGTCTATCAGCCTACGAGGGTCGTGTAATAGGCCAATCCTGTACTCCGAGAGATGTCACTGAGAAGGGGACATGACAGTTATCAGTCATGGTTCCGAACATTTCAGAGAGGCGATTGGTAGTACTCTTCCTGGAGGGTTTGACAGAGCCACTGAGAGGTTGGATCAAAGCCTTTGATCCTCCTTCATTACAGGAAGCGATGAAGAAGGCTCGTAGTATGGAGTTAGCAGCACCGTCCAGTAGATTCAACTCCCGAGGTTCTTCATCTTTCAAGGACAATAAGGGTTTTAACAGAAATAAGGACAAATCTGGTTTTAACAAAGAAAAATCAGACTTTAAAAACGATTCAAAAGGTAAATCAGCAGCTCCACCTTTGGATCGTGAGGCCCTTAATGACCTACGCAGGAAGAAGCTTTGCTTCTACTGCAAAGGACCGTATGACGCCAATCACGATTGTCCTCTAAGACCTAAGGGCAAGGCAAATCGAGTGATGTGGGCATATTATGAGGACTCAGAATCAAAAAATTCCGAACAGCAGGAGAGTTCCGAGGATTCAGAGTCAAAGGCTCCAGAGCCTAGAGCTGAGACAGAGCCAGAGCTTCAGTTACGGGAGGCACGCTTATCTAGCATACAGCAGGAGGGCTCTTTCAGGATTCGTGGTGTGTTGGCAGGACAGAGGGTCATTACCCTACTTGATACAGGAGCCACACATAATTTCATAGATGCCAGATTCGTTGAGAAACGCGGACTCATTACTGAGGAGTTCGAGGGCATTAGAGTCAAGGTGGCCGATGGATACACTTTGAGGTGTGAACGCATGATAAAGGATCTCCCTTTACGCCTAAACAATTATGAGTTCAAGGCTGATTACTATGTGGTTAACATGGGAGACATTGATTTGGTCTTGGGAATGAAGTGGCTTCATTCATTGGAGGAAGTCACTCTTCGTCTCAAGGACATGGAGATCCGTTTTGATGTCGACGGGAAGACTCACATACTTAAAGCAATTCGGGACAGCGACCTCAAAACAATTTCTTTTCGTCGGATGGAGCGGCTCATGCGTCACGACATGGTAGAGTGGGCTACCGAGTGTCATTTAGCACCTATATAGGAGGGACCGCAAAAGATAGAATATCATCCGGACATTCAGAAGTTGAGGATTAAGCATGATAAGGTGTTCAGTGATATTTCGCCAGGTAGACCTCCAGACAGGGGCATAGAGCACATTATTGAGCTCGAGGAGGGCGCTAAGCCCATGATGATAACTCCTTATAGGCATCCTAAGAGGTTAAAGGATGAGATAGAGAAGACAATAAAGGAGTTACTTGCTATGGGTCACATTCGACCTAGCAAATCGCCATTCGCTTCTTTGGTTGTCTTGGTTAAGAAGAAGGATGGAACATTGCGCATGTGCATTGATTACAGGGTCCTGAATAAGAGGACAATTAAGAACAGGTACCCGATACCGAGGATTGACGAGCTTATTGATGAGCTCCATGGTGCCTGTTACTTTACCAAAATTGATTTACGGTCGGGTTATCATCAGATCAGAGTCCGTGAGCAGGACATAGAGAAGACAGCCTTCAGATGTCATTGTGGGCATTTTGAGTTCGTAGTGATGCCATTTGGGCTCATTAATGCGCAGGCTACCTTTCAGTCTACGATGAACAGGGTTTTTCATTCATTGCTGAGGAGGTTTGTGTTAGTCTTCTTCGATGATATTCTCATATACAGCAGGACATGGCAGGAGCACTTGGCTCATTTGGAGACCGTATTGAGTATTTTGGAGAGGGAGTCCTTGTACGCCAAGGAATCCAAGTGTGACTTGGGGATGACCGAATTGCTATATCTAGGTCATATTATCAGTACAGATGGAGTGCGTATGGATCCTGAAAAGATCCGCGCCATTGTTGATTGGCCTACACCGGCAAACCTGACACAGTTGAGAGGGTTTCTCGGTTTATGTGGGTTCTACCGCAAATTCATGAATGGTTATTCATGACATGCAGCCCCGATGACAGATTTACTGAAGAAGGGGGCTTTTGTTTGGACTTCTGAGGCACAGGAGTGTTTTATGAAGTTCAAGGAGTTGATGACCACATGCCCTGTTTTGGCACTACCTGACTTTACGAAGCCGTTCGAGCTTCAGTGCGATGCATCAGGTGAGGGCATTGGTGCGGTACTTATGCAGGACAAGCACCCGATTGTGTATGAGAGCCGCAAGCTCAGAGGAACAGAGAGACTGTATAGCATATATGATAAGGAGATGCTCGCGATTATGCATGCCTTAGCAAAGTTTCGACAATATCTTGTTGGCAGCAAATTTTGCATTAAAACTGATCATAACAGTTTGAGACACTTCTTGGGGCAGCGAGATCTCAATGATAGACAGCAGAAGTGGGTCAGTAAGTTGCAGGCTTATGACTTTGATATCTCATATATCAAAGGTACACAGAACGTAGTGGCTGATGCACTTTCACGTAGACCGTATTTGAGCACTATGGTTCATATCTCGGAGGATTGGAGGTATATGATAGTGGCAGAGTATGCCAAGGATAGTTGGGCCTCCAGCATTGTTGAGGGATCAGCAGTTGATACCAGGTATACGCTTGTAAATGACTTGATCATTTACAAGAACAGGATATTTTTGATCCCAGGGTCAGAGGTGAAGAACATTATTATGCGAGCCTTTCATGACATGCCTACAGCAGGACATCCCGGATACTTCAAAACCTACAGGCAGATACGAGAGAGGTTCACGTGGAAAGGACTCAAGGTGGATGTTCTTCAATACGTGCGTGAGTGCCCTGTTTGTCAGCAGAACAAGCAGGAGAACACGTACCCGGCAGGTTTACTACAGCCACTTCCGATTCCTGACAGGAAGTGGGAATGCCTGTCGATGGACTTTATTACGGGCTTGCCTAAAGCCCAGGGGCGAGATTGTATTTATGTGGTTGTGGATCGGCTTACGAAGTATGCCCACTTCTTTCCGATCACCACGACCTATACAGCTACACAGGTAGCAGAGGTTTTCTTTCGCGAGGTATTCAGACTTCATGGGTTGCCTCGGAGCATCGTGAGCAACAGAGATAGTCGGTTCCTGAGTAACTTCTGGTAGGAGGTATTCAGACTTTGCGGGACCGAGCTTACGCCGAGCACCAGTTACCATCCACAGACAGATGGGCAGACGGAGATAGTGAATAAGTGGGTGGAAGGATATCTCAGGAATTATATTGCAGGGCAGCAGAAGGCATGGGTCAAGTGGATTCACTTGTGCGAGTACTGCTATAATACGACATTCCACATGACTATTCAGATGTCTGCTTTTATGGCGTTGTATGGGTATGAGGCGCCGAGTTTCCTAGATCTGCTACTGAGCGACAGTAGAGTGTCGAGTGCAGGAGATTTATTGCAGGAGAGTCAGGATACTATGAAGGCTCTCAAGGAGAATATCGCAAAGGCACAGAATCAGCAGAAACAGTATGCGGATCAGAAGAGGACAGAGAGGCATTTCGAGGTGGGTGACATGGTTTACCTCATGCTGCAGCCCTACCGTCAATCCACTCTTAGGAAGAGTGGGTCAGAGAAGCTTAAGCTACGTTATTACGGTCCTTTCCGGATTCTGAGGCGGGTTGGAGAGGTGGCTTATGAGCTTGAGCTTCCAGCAGAGAGCAGGGTACACAATGTATTTCATGTATCACGCCTCAAGAAGGCGTTGGGTCATCGTGTGGTACCGTCTGCAGTTTTACCTCCCTTAGATGATTACGGAAAGCTGATTTTAGTACCTGAGTCCATCCTGGAGTATAGGGAGAGACAGTTGCGTAGGAGGACTATCAGGGAATATCTGGTGAAATGGAGAGATTTGCCTGTTGAGGATGCTACGTGGGAGAGCGAGGATATTCTGCAGCATCCGGCATTGAGATTGCTTGAGGACAAGCAATTTCAGGAGGGGCGGACTGTCATGTCCCCTTCTCAGTGACATCTCTCAGAGTACAGGATTGGCCTATCATATGACCCTCGTAGGCTGATAGACTGGATAGAGGGTCACGTTGGAGCTTGGCTCAGCTTCAGTTGGCAGAGTTTGATCAGTTGGCTTTCGTTCGGGCTCATTCGGAGAAGATGCTATTTTTAGCAGTTCTTGGCAGTCGGCGTGGGACCCCTGCTATTTTTAGCAGTATGGATTTGGCAGTGTTCAGAATCACTTCAGTGTTCGTCAGCTTCAGACGGATCAGTCATCGGATGAATAACGAGAGAGATATTAATATTTAATTGTATTAATTAAATATTAATTATTTGATGATTATAATATAAAGTTATAATATTATATTATAACTTAAGTGATTCTTAATTGAGGGGGTCGCCATCATCAGAAGGGGCCAAATTGACAATTATATTTTATTATAAAAATTTGGCTGAGACTATGGAAAGATTAAAAGAATTAAAAGTTCGAATTTTAATGATTCCCTATCTTTGTGGAAATCGCACTTTTCAAGAGATATAGGCTTTGCATTGGGAATCGAGCCTATTATGTTATTTGTGAATTGAAAATTGATTAAGTTTGATCAGAGCACGGAAACCAAGGGTTTCAATCTCAGAGCATTGGGGAACGAGCCATCTCCAGTGAAAGCAATTCAAAGGGTGTGAGATATCATCTGATTTATTGCCAGGAAAGAGATTTCTTCATTCAGAAGAAATTACAGAGCATCAAAGACAATAAAATATTCAGGGTTTGATTAGTTATTCATCCAGAGAAGCATCTCTAAGTAAGGCACCTATTCCAAAGACATCTGGAGTTCTTAAGGGGGCCGTACTATTGCATTTAATGCTGCAGCTGCTACAGCCGTACTTTATACAGCAGAGCCGTACCATTTAAAAAAAGGTCGTACCTTTCAGCCAATACAAATCGCCTTCTTCCTTCTTCATCTGGCTTCATCTATTGGGGCGCAAATATCAAGGGATCCATTGTGTAGTATCTGGCAGAGGAGGAAGTAAATTTCACTGAAGCCGTACCATCTCATGTTGTTCATGGCTGCTGCAAAAATTCCAGGTTTTTAATAAAGCAAGTTGATATTTTTCCTTTGCATGTTACCAGATCTTAATTGTATTGAATTCAGAAAATCAATAAATGATACGCCATCCTTAGAACTTGTATTTCCTATCCATATTGGCAGTATAGCATTTTTATTGAATTTATAATCATTTTCTATCAAAATCACCATTTCTTTATTTTATGCAAAAAAATCACAAAAACACCAAAAACTTCAAAAACAAACAAAAAATAGTCAGATTCAGAAACAGGGGAAACAAGGGGTTTCTACAGTGAACCAATTGTTGATGTGCTTCGTATGGTTGATGGTGACACTCCTTGCCTTGGCATGCTTTATGAAAGCATGGACCGTTGTAAGGAAGCTATTCAAAAAGCACTAAACAATGTAGAAGCAGAATATATGGAGGTATGGGAGACAGTTGATTGCAGATGGAAAATGATGCGCACACCTTTACATGCAGCAGCTTGCTTTTTGGAGCCTAAGTTATTTTCTATTGATAGAGAAAGTGACACTGAAATTATGGTAGGGCTTTTAGAAGCGGTTGGAAAGTATGAATCAAATCAAACAATTTCAGCACTAATCAGAAGTCAATTTTGGGTATACAAGGGCAGAGAAGGGTTGTTTGGATTGCAAGCAGCCAAATATGACATGGCACATGTACCTGGGCATAAATGGCGGATGACCTATGGAGCACAAATACCTGAGCTACAAAGTTTTGCTATTCGAGTTTTGAGTCAAGGAGCAAGTTCATCAGCTTGTGAGAGGAACTGGAGTTGCTTTGATCACATCCATTCCAAAAAGAGGAATAAATTGTTGTCTGGAAAGTTGGGAAATCTTATCTATGTTCGCAGCAATTTAAAATTGCTCATGAACAAATCAGCAAAGGACTCTTCCTCACAACAAATTTTTGAAGACATAGCAATGCCAGTTGCAGATGAGCCTAACTCTGCTGATGATGAATTGAGTAGTGATACAGATGATGATGATTTAACATCTCAGCCAAGTGTTTTTGATGACTTGGAGCTTTTTTGAAGTTCTAAAGTCTTTACAGTTATTGTATCTTTTTGACAAAAGAACATCTTCGCAATCGTGATTTCACATGTTTTTTATGGTTTATATTTTATAAATGTGTCATCTTTTTGTAATGATTCAAATCTATCTATCAATGTTAAACTATTTAGACAATTGTATGGATATATTACTTATATTTATAAAAAAAATTAAAAAAATTTACATAAGGCGAATTTTATTCGAATTTTATACTTTTTGAATTTTTTCCTTGTCGAATTTCATTCGAATTTCAATGTTGTCGAACTCGAATTCGAATTCGAACATGGTGACTTAGACTGCAGACATGTGTATATGACCGCATCTCACTATTTTCACATGTATGGACGTGTAAAGTTTATTTGCACGTTGATTGCGCAAGCGTTTCCCATATAACATAGTGAAAAGTTTCCAGATTTAGAATATTTTAGCACTTTTTGCCAATCTGAAAATCCCCTCCGTCAAGAAGCATCTTTTTCAGCATCTTTCATCATAGAATGTTCTGCTTTGAGTTTCAGGCTTAAATTTTGATACCTGGTACTGGCCAACTGCCATTGACGACCTCGGAGGTCCTAACTTTTCTCCTAAAAAAAGTGAAAACTACCTACAAGGCTTAAACTGACTTTTAACTGAAACTGACTTTACCACTGTGATCGTGATGCAAAATAAGCCAATCAAAATTAATTTCAGCCAATTCTGACAAGTTCCTATTTTTTAGGGTTTTGACTTGAAAACGGGGTCCGGAAAACCTAATTTTCAAAATTTTCAAATTTTGCCAGTATCTTCTTGGCATCATACTGACCAAAATGCCATACTTGATTTGCCCAAAAACTGAGTTTTGACCCCACTTTTACAAGGTTTAGACCATTTTAAGCAAAATGCCTTAATGAAGCAAAAAATTTGGTTTGGGTACAAGAAGTTCTACCCGGTGTATGGTATGTTTTCAAAGTAAAGTTATGGAAAAATCATGATTTAGGATGTTTTTAGTTTGATATGCTTTATGTTAGTTTGGTTTGTTTTAGTGTATTAAGTCTTAAAAGGGCATATTAGAGATAATTCACACTTACTTTTGTAATAAAGTCACTTTAGTGACTTTAAATTAGATTAGTTTATTTTTAATCTTAATTTATTATTTTAAGGTTATCTACACTCCAAACCCTATAAAAGGAGGTTAACATACTTGTAATGTTTTATCCTTGTATCTAAAAGAAGAATACAATTTTGTGTTCTAATTTTTTTTTGAAACGATAGAATGAAAAGAGATTAGGCTACATACAAATAATGGTTCATACCAAGCTATGAACTTCCATGTAGTACAAATGTTATTGAGATGATCAAAGGCCAAATCCATCAATATCTTATGGCACGTCAATTGTGATAATTTTGTCCCACCAATAGTTTTCACTAGTAAGAACTTGTCCTCATACTTGCCAACAATGAGTTTCACAGCAAAGAAAGCTCACACCTATGAGAATGGTTTCATATACCCATGTAAAGGTTCTTGCACCATCTCAATGGCAACAAGTTTTTACTGCCATACACATCTTGTGACAATGGCTTTATAAAAAAACCTACAAAACAACTAAATAAGTTAATTCATAACACCTATATCTATCCCTTTGTTTTTGTGTATGTATCTATATATACATTTTTTTAATTTTTTTTGTTGATTCATGAATTGCTCCCTTGGGGGTTTGGAGGGGCGTTTTAACTTGCAAAGAAATAAAAGAAATGCGTTTGGGTTTTCTTGGGTCTGTTTTTTACCCAAACCCTTTTTTTGCTGCCATGAGTGAGTTTTTAACATGGACTCACCAGTTTTCTAGCGAGTACTCGCCATTTTTCTGGCGAGTAATCGGCAAGTCAATCCGGCAAGTAAATGGTTCGAGTACTTGCCTCGCCAAAAACTCAACGATTAATCGGAAGCTCATCGAGTTTTCGGCGACTTTTCCATCTATGGTTGGAGTTATAGCTCAACCTATTACTCCAAGTTCAAAGTTTGCAAATGTGTTGGAAGCTCGAGTTACAAACTAATCAATTTGATTGGACTTTAGCCTAAGTACTATCCAATTGTCACATTGCCAAATCCATTGTGGAAAATCACCAAAATGCAAAATATGAAAACTTAGAAAAGATAATGCTAAAATGAAAAAAACTAAAAGACTACGACTACAAAATATTCAATAGTAGATAGTATGACTGTATTCCAAGTTCCAACAATAAAAATTTCCTTATTAACTAAACCCTTCACTACATTTGTAGAGAGTTTGATCCTTTTAGTGATATGGATGTTAAAATAGGATTTAAAGCACTGTATTATAATGGTGAATTCTTAATAGGGTGTCCTTGCTCTTCTTGGCCATATGTGCATATTTGAAAATATCTATTTACAAGAAATTTGAACTTCATAATTCTATCATTCTTTATGCAGTCAAATTTTATTTTATGCATATATACTATAAAGTATTAAATGCTAAGGATCAAGAGAAAATGACCTAAAGTTAAAAATGTTATGTTCTCCATAGTTAAAAGAAAGAAAGACCTAATAAAAATTCAGTATCCTAAAACTATCAAATAGTGATATACTCATTGTGTTTCCATACTCACATTAGGTTCAACTTCCATCAACTTTCGCTCTAGTCTTTGTGTTCTTGATATCAATGCAGCTTCCATTACCTATACAATTGAAAATAATGAGTTACAAAGGGAGTTCTCAATCAAATCAAAGAAGTAGAAACAAACATCAAGACATTAAGGTTACCTATAATTCTTTTCAAGGTATTTTTTTCACTATAGAGAGCCAATGAATTGAAGGAACCATGCTAAAAGCCATATAAATCCCTTGAATAAGGCTCCTTGAACCCACTTTGGGTGACAAGGTCCAAAATCTATCACAATATAGAACCCAACAAGGCTAGGATGCCACACTTTGCCTCCACAATAAGCATTAATGTCAAAATTTGATAATAATCATATAGTTAGCATTTTAATTTGTCTTTTGCAAGACAACACAAAATAGAACGATGTGTGAGGTAAAACCTCTTTTCAAAATTGGAGGGGAAGTTCTTTGAGATCTAAAATAACCTAAACCTAAGCTAAATTGACCTTAGACTAAAAAATATATACAAGATATATAAATATGCACACTATACAAAATTCACTAAGGGGGGTTTGCATAAAGAAAATAACTATCTGCCTTTATTTTTTTCTTAAATGTAGATATCAAATTATTAACAATTGTACCTTTCAGAAGAGATTTTCATATATTGAAAGATGAAAAATCTAATCTAAACACACAAATGACACTTTTGTGCTAGCTAAAATGGAGACTAGCTATTCAATGCAAAAAAAGTCAAAGTCATATCAATTTGAATAACACACGATTCTAAGAAATAATTTGCTAAGTCATAGCCAAAGCTTGACAAAGTTAGTTGCAATTTAATCAACAATTTCTATGATAGAAGCATGGCATGAACTATGTAATGTCGCTTTTCGTATTTTTAAGAACCGTACAATTTCTTAGATTCCTATCCACACAATACTTGAATATATATGGAATTTGAACAACATCAACTAAAAATCAATATTTCTTATTGAAACCCTTGGTGTGAGGCCCACCTCTATGATACACCTAGTACTTAGACTATTTTGATTTTTGGTTATTGACTATACCTAATGACACCATTGATGATAGAATGATTTGACATTTGATTTCATATGATGACTTGATTATGACTATGCTACGTGCTTAGTTAGCTAATTATGATGTTTGATCTAATTACATGCTAGTTTACTGATGATGTTTAATTTGAATTTTGAAACTTAATGATGAAGGAATGAAATATGATGTGTGGATGAATCTTGATGCAAATTTGATGAACATGAAATTAAGGTTAATGAAAATGGATAAGCTAAGTGATTATTGACTTTGCAATCATGTAATGAGATCTCTATGCTATGTGAATTATGAAATTTGCGTGAGTGTGAATGTAATTCAGTTATTTTGATTAACATATATATGTCTTATTCGGATGGATTAACGTGTGCACTAAGTGTGCAAGCATATCTTTTCATGGCCAATGGAATTGGAGGCAACCATTGGGAACCCTATGTGAACTAGCTAGTGAAACCGAACTATAGTCCATTTGGAGGGACTATAGTTTCGTAATATAATGTGTATTTTGTTTGTAATGTAAGCTTGTGGATGTTTGTAATTGATTTATTCGCCATGTCAGTCCAACTAGGAAATGAGTTGTCAACCCAAGTGGACAAACACTGATTTAGTCTTCTTGGTACTTTTTGAGGGTTGAAAAGTAATGTTTTTTTATGTATTTTTATGAGTTTAAGGCCCCTAGGGCAGGTAACTATGGGATAAGTACCTTTTGAGCTCAAAATCTTGGGTCAATCCTAAGATTGGGCACTCTTTTGAAGCATTTATGAGCTTTAACGAAAATAAGGTATGGAGAAGTGAGATGGAGACTAGTCTCTTTCGATCCCCACTTCTACAAGTTGCCTTGAAAATCTCCCAAGTTCTCACACATGTGTGAGCACACATGGGTGAGTGAGCCTTGGAGAGTGATGATGATTATTATTTTAGCAAGTTGGGAAATATTGATATAAACAACAAAGTTACAACCAAATCCCTCATGCATACATTGTTTAAAAATAACACAGATAAATGAAAGCAATACCAAAGACCCAACTCACGTTCGTCGCAAAAATGAACTGAATAAGGGTAAGACTACCAAGGTATAGTAGATACATGCAACGCCACAAATATAATATTTTTTGTGGCTGGAATCAAGTCCAAAAGCATACTATAAACTGTAGTTATAAATGTAGTAATTGCTAATACAAACTGCCATGATAAATACTTATTCACAACGATAGGGTATTGTACAACAATATGGAATAGTAATATAGTAGCAGTATGAAATAGTACTATAGCAGTACTTTAACAACTCTACAGAAGTGATACTATAGCAATTGGAAACTAAAAATAAGTTGCAATCTTCTCTGCATGATTGTCATTCTTAGATGAAACCGCCTCAATAACAAAGATTTTTTGTCCTCTATTCTTGCTTGGAAACCAATAGAATTTTTGTCCTCTGAATCTCCACACTCCATGAGTTTTCGTCTTTAGAAGAAATAGATTAACACAAGTGCTCAAGCAATCAGATTAAAAAAAGAATTTTGATTTCATAAATTCAATGATCTCCTTTTGATTCATTGCCTCTCTTTTATAGACTCCTTTTTGGCACCCAATTTTTTAATTATGTTTTCCCTCCAAAAGTGCTCACTAAAAAAGTTTTAATAAAACATTACAAAAAGCCATATTATGTTCTCAATTTAGATGACACACTTTATCTAACTAATTAGAATAATATTTAAGTTGTCCTCTTATAATGTTTTCAAATATTATTACTAGGAATAACTTAAAATAATATTATTAATTAATTGGCACATTTGTGCAAAAAAGATCATGAAGAAAACAAAAGGCATGTGAGTAGTTTGATTTTTTTTGTAGAACATGAGAAAATCAAAGTTCATGAGTATTTTTGCATGAAGGACTTCTAGCGTGCACTCTAATAAAGAGTTTTTTCTTTTTCTTTTGAAATTGTTGATCAGATGTATTTGGTACACACCAAAGCAAAGAATGATGCTAGAGGGATCAAAGATGAACAAAGAGTTCATAGGTGCATGAAGGAGATTGTAGGCATGTCATAAGATCTTAAATAGTTAATTGGCACACATATGAGCTTTGGTAAACACTTGAGTAAAGAACAACTGAAAATTTTAACAATGTAATGGTGTGTGCTTGGTAGCTAGCACACACATCATAAAAGGTCAAGCTTCAAAAAGAACTGATATTATCCTGGTGCATTGATGCCAATCCTAGATCACTTTATTTTAAAAAATTTAGGCACCTTTCATAGTGTTTACGCATCTGCCATGATTCAAGTGAGCACCAGTACAAAGGAACAAAAGTTTGTTTAACAAATTAAAATTTTGCCCCCAATGCATAGGGGTATGTCAATGTACAAAGGCGTGTCGATACAAAGCGGTTATGTTTAGATCACAATCTAGTGTTTAGGTGTGCACAGAACTTGATATGCACACTTCAACAAAGAAAGTAAGCTTTGAAATGTTTTGATTTCAACATTCATGCACGCGCCTTCTACTAGGGACACATCTACACAAGGGTGATCACACAATTGTGTGTCCCACTTTCTAGCCAAAGTGGGACATTGAAATTAATATTTTAAACCAAATTTTCACATTTTATCACCCATAGCATCTAAACCATTAAGAATTTAGAGATGATGTGAAACAGTGATCTTTGAGATTTTGTGTGTAGATTCCAAATAGTTTTTTAAAAATTTAAAAGATAATTTGTGAAAAAAAATTATGTAAGTTTTAATAACAGTTCTTTATAGTTAACAACATTTTTAAAAAGTGGCATTTATTCCATATTGCATAACTTTTTTACCAAAAAGGATAAAATTATAAATTCTTAAATATAGACCAATAATATCAATATCTAGTGCACAATTATATTTTCATAATATTTTATTTTTTATTGATTTTTGAAATGAAATTAATTATAATTTACAAATAGGTTTATTCCATAATGCATAACTTCTTTTTATATATCCAAATTAAGTTTTTTATTTAGTCGAAATAAGAATATCAATACCTAGTACATTTTTTTATTTTTCCATGTTTGCAAAACAAAGACTTTGATTCTTGATGAAAAACCTATGTTCACTAGAAATAGAAAATAAATATAATAATCAAATTGAATATATTCAAAATTATAATTTTTGAAAAGATTATATCAAGGGCTACACACTTACAAAATAGAATATCTAAATTACTTCATTTGATTACCTAAAAGGTAAAGTAAATTTGACTTTTGACAGCATTTTGAAAGGTGGGAACGAGACTCCATTGAGATTTTGATTTAAGACTAGGGGATTCTATCATCCAAAGGGGTTTGGTATAACCCCCTTTAAATAAACTCCTTTAGATGAAACCCCTCAAGGATTAAATCCTTCATTAATAATGATGTTCCATAAGTGAGACTATTGTGGCAGCACCTACAAATGAGAGATGTCAAAATAATTATTAGAAAGGCTATCTTAGGCTACTATAATTCACCCTTTTAACTAGAGGGTCATAATAACCTTTATTTTCTATCTCCCTTTTGATTCTAAAAGGGTTATTTCAAAGAAAACAACTTTCTTTTCACTTTAAGGAAAAAGACCCATAACAATATGGTCAAGAGGTGATGGTACTATAAGAGCCTCTGCTTATTCTGCCCTGATTTTCAATTTAGGTTGTTTGACATTTTGTCAAACATTTGGCATGCAATCTGGTCTTTCTGAGTTTTGGGGTTTTGTTTGTTTGATTCTTGATGGATTTCAATACCAAAATGATCACATAAAACATATAAATAATAAACAATG
>CM021106.1:87476440-87519659 GCA_007115665.2 Sequoiadendron giganteum | reverse complement strand
CAAACCATAGGATTGGGTTTACCACATACCCATTTGCTTGTTACTTCATTTAGGCTAAGTATGGTCACATAGATGGCAAGAAATCGCTGATGTAGATGCTCTCAAACCCTGCCGTGAATGTCAAATGTATTTTCTGTTAATACTGATGTAAATGGCTCCCAAAACAAACCTTAGACTCCTCCAAATGAAGACAGTTAGGTCTAGGTTTGGAGCTATGAAATCCTAAGTCGATATGATGTCAATACAATGCCAAATTTGACCACCAAATCCTTGGATCTGCAATCTGATGTAAAACTGGAGAAGCCTGAAACACAAATCTGCAAATGAATAGATGTTGCCAATGGCCAAAATCCCTTCCAAAACAAAGCACTTCTCTCCTCAAACCCTAGCAATATATTTGTAGATGATAATTTTCCAATATAGCCTTTAGATTTAGACTCTTCGTCCTCAAATTGCAAATAAAACTTCAAACCCTAGCTGGAATGATATTTAAATTTTCCTTCAAACCCTATCTGATTGAAGCTCCTCAAATAAGCCAAACCTGCAAATAAGCTCAATGATGAAACCACCTCTCAATGTGGAGTTGGGTTTTCGTCCAATCCACAGATTTCTAAGGGTTTTCATCCTCAAAAATGGCTGCACCTAAAATGAGCAGCTAAAAATGCAGAAATCTCAAATATGTCAAGTCAAGAATGAGAACCTTGGAGGAGAAAGAGGGCCTTATATAGAAATTTTCTAAACCACTTTCAAACCCCCAACACTTCATTAATGATTTTTAATAAATTATTTCCCCTCCAACCCTAGGCGTCCGTTTTGGGAAATAAATATTTTATTTTAATTTCCTTTTTAACTTTTTCCCACTGAAAGTCACTTTATAATTTTTAGTTCTTTTTTTCTCAAGTGACTTAAGTAATAATATTTTATAAAGGCTCAATAAAGTAATATTTTAATTTCTCCTTGGCCAAATAATATTATAATTATGTCTCTTATTTTTCCATGGCCAAAATATTAACAAGTATAGCAACTCATTCCCTCTCCAATCGTATTAGCCTACAGGAATGGCTAATAGGCTAATCAATCTACTAAATGGTGATCACGCCGAAAATGGGGACATGACAAGCACCTATGGAATATATGGTACCTGGTCTAAGGATCACTATACAAAATAGATTGGGCAACAATGAAAATCTCAAAGAATGGCTCTTTCACTTCAACAAACCAAATGAATAAGGAATTGTGACATATTAGGCTACTAGAGTAATGCTAAAAAGGAGAAAACACTGGCATGACAAACACCTTCGAAGGATTAAATTTAAGCTTGGACAATTAGTACTAAAATATAGCAAGCATAATGAAATCAAACCGAGTAAGTTTAAAGTCATGTGGCTAGACCCATTTAAGATCAAAGAAATATTAAAAAATGGGTTAATGAAGCTAGAGAACTTAAAATTTATAAAGTGAGGCAAAAGGCCCATGAAGCAATGAACATGATAGACTAGGAGAATGGAAATAAATAATTGAGTGAAAGGGTTATTGACAATGATAACAAATGGATGGAAGTGCAATACCAAGTACACATCTAGACTTCATATTTTTTTAGGCCACTTGCAAGATTGACTAAAATATATATTTTGGCTTGTGTTCTAGGTATGACAACTTTCACCTCCCTTTAGGAGATGTTAACCTTGGTCAACCTTTGAGAGATGAGAGACTTGAAGATTTGGATGAACTTCTAGAAGATACCAAAATTTCTTTGATAGATACCCATTCCTAATTCTGAAAGAAGTTGCTCCAAGTCTTCGCCCAATGGTTATGGTAGAATGCTCACTCGTGGTGGAAGTATTTGAATATGACCAAACTGTCCAAGGGTTTGGAGAAATATTTCATTTAACAAGTTCTACACCACAACCGTCCACATAGTTTGGCATACAATACATAATCCTCTAACAAATCTATTTGTACAAAATGAAGCAATAATTTGGTACCAATAATAAGAAGGGAAAATTTTAATAGGCTCTCGACAAACATTGGAAAATGCCAAAAGAAACCAAGGTATGAATCAATTCAATATAGTTGTAAAAAAATTTAAATTGGAGTACACAGAGATATGTTGCATTAATGAGTGTTATAATGGACCATATACATGCTATATGAGTGGATAT
Source organism: Sequoiadendron giganteum (assembly GCA_007115665.2). NCBI lineage: Eukaryota > Viridiplantae > Streptophyta > Pinopsida > Cupressales > Cupressaceae > Sequoiadendron > Sequoiadendron giganteum. The sequence goes on along the minus strand of CM021106.1, from coordinate 87,517,497 downwards.
GAAATGGAGGTAAAGGTAGAAAATAAGTTGAAATGGGGGGGGGCGGAAGAAAAGGAAAAGGTAAAAAGAAAAATATTAGATGAAGAGGATAAATTTAAAATGAAAACAAGAAAATTTTGTTTGGACAAAAAAGAAGCAAAAGGAAAAAAATAGATGAGGTAGAAAATAAACGAAGGAAATTATGTACAAACCCTACAACCACAATACATTCTAAGGACACCATACAAAATAAGTTTCCCAATGAAATATCCTCAACAATTGGAGGGTGCAAAAAGTCTTCGATTTGGTTATTGCAAATGACCAAGCATTTCATCAAACAATTTTCCAATAGGTTGTTCTAGATTGATTACCAATGATTTGCAATTGTTTATGTGGATCTATATTCATTTAGTGAATTTCCCACAATATGTCACCTCCAAAATGTAATTTCCAAACTCAAATTAACAATGATATTGCGATTTCTCAATTTCATTGGCACATACATTTTGTCAAACATTTGGCTGCAGTCAAACTGATTTTGCGCTTATATTAATGTAGTTTGGATATGGACAGGAATTAACATAGTAATGCATATCTCAATTCCAATATAAACAACATTCACTAATACTCAAGAAAAATTAATATAAAATATCCAACAATAGTAAATTTGTAGTTTAGATTTTGATCAGAGATAATGTGTAGAGAATTACAGCCATAAATAATCTATCAATGAATGCAAGGCTAACACCTCAAGGCTGACCTGGTGTCCCAATTCAAAGCTGCCAGCATAAATTCGTAGAGTCCCTTTAATACTATGTGGCTTCCATAAAAAGGGACGACAGCTACAATAGTAATAGGCTAACGAAGGATTTACCACAACTCCCTAATTGACTTACATACGGAAGGTTAATATGAAGCAACTCCCAAACAGCACTAAAGGGATAAGCTGCGATGAAGACTAAGCTGGCAGCCCCAAATCTAATATCGATTTCCTTGAATATCGATTTGCAGATAGTCCACGATTCCTTAGAGGAATATATCATTGGCTATTAAACTGGCAAAGGCAAGAGATATTTCAAGATGACTACGGTGCTGACTTCCATGTTGCCATAGATATCATACAGCAGTTACCCAAACACATACAATTTCTAATGAAGTCTGGTGGTACTGCAAAGATGAATTGGCCTCCTACAACTAGCAAATATGGAAACTATGCTAGATATTAAGCCATGATCTCTCTTGAACATAATCGACTCATTGCCTCATGTCACTCCTTTGACTGATCAAATTGCCACGCCAACCTTCAACTCGTTATATTTCTAATTGTATAAGCTTCCCAAACATATCGACCCCCTTTGTGTAATTTGTACGGCTTCTTCAATAGCATGAGTGGAATAAAATTATATATATATATATATATATTTGAGTCATTACCTCCACAGTTGTATGGAAACTCAAGTGCTTATCACTATTCCCATATAAATTTTACAAATCTGATATCTTTCTACAAATATTCGCAAATGAATTCTAAAATTTGTCTCCAAAGAAGACTTCACAAATGTACGAACAACGTTATCTTGCAAATGTAAAACCTGTGTGATTCCACTTGTATCCAACTAGGGCAAATAGTTTCACTACCGAAATTGGTTCACCCATAAGAATTCCAACCTAGGGTTTTGGACTCAGAGACCACCTCCAAAATACCAAATAGAATAACAAACCAGCATAATGCACAAATGAGCTCAATTCCCTTTTTTATCACTTTTTGAAACCCCATTTGAAATTTCCCGCTCAAATCACATTAAGCTCTTTTTTATAAAGTGACTTTATAAATACCTTTCAGATATTTCCTTAACGTCACTTTATACATCACTTTAATCTAATTTAATATTACCTTTTTAAATGTACTTTTTGCCAAGCAATATCAAATAATTAAATTAGATTCCATGTTGGCGAGTCGGAAATGGGGACATTATTGTCCTCCCTTCCCAAAGATTGCTTGTCCGCAAGGAATCCACACCTATATACCATGGCCAAATACCAAGATCCCAAATGAACTTGTGAAATGTTTCACCATCCCTCTGTGGTATCAATTGGATATGACTGAGCTCAACAACTCTGTCAATCACTATCATAACATGAAGCAATCTACCAATCATATAAATTCTTGGATCCCACAACCCAATTGGTAGTCCACTAGTCTCAATATCTGCTGACTTCCACTATGCCACTCTGATAACAATTGGAATCCCAATGTGCCAAGTCACTAATTCCTATTTTTGTATACAACCATTTGGAAGGAACAAACTAAGATACCTACAAGGTTTAGATTCTTCTTCTGAGGATGGAAGCACCTCATACCAGAGTGATCTATGTAATCCTTTATCCAACCCACTTTTATGTGTCATAAGAAACATGGTTAAATCATTCACATGTGGGTTGAAAGAAAAATGATGAGCATACCTCACAATGCAATCACGGTAAAATTCACCAGCTTGCACCAATGAGATACCTAAATAATCACTTGGATTCCATATTTCACCATTCCCATTGCATGAATCGGGAGGTGTCTCACAACTCAGATTATGACAAGAAAATTTTGCATTAGCTCTGTAAGTCTTCTTTGCAAACTTGATGGCAAGGTCTCTATCTGAAAGCTAATGGAGCTTATCTGATTTCATTACCTCTAGAACATGTTTGATAGTCTGCAAATTTGGTATAGCAACTCCAACCATTAACCCTTTTTGTCTTTCTTCAAGTTCATCTATCCAAAAGAGGTATTCAATGTACTTGTGCGTGCTATCAAAATGAGTCAAGGTTTGAACAACCTTATCTTCAGTGACTTTCATCTATTCATTCAATTCACGTGACTCACTAGGCCAATGATCACAATCAACTTCACAAAATGAATTTTCTGATTTGCTTGCATGTGTAGGAAACATATCATCATAAATATCAGTTTTTTCACTAGTTGATGCCTTGCAATCCTCACATAAAAATGATGGAACAGCATTATGATCTAAAGTACTATCCTCAAAAAAATCTGTCTCCTCCTCACGAAGCTTATCAATAACAATCTCTACATCACCAATATAGAGACTTATGCACATTTCACTATTGGATGGTCCACAAGGTGTGTGCTCAACTATCTCATCCATAACCATGACTTGAGCCTTCAATGGGCTCTCTAAAATATTCCACATAGGATATTTACTATTTCTTCTGATTTTAGGGTTCTATTTTTGGCCTAATTTTCTGATTTCCAAATCTAATCCAAAACCCTAGTTTCTGTAGATCTGATTTTATGTTTCAGACTTAATCAAACATTTATAGCAGCCACTTAAAATGCCAATACATGTGCCAAAGTCATAGTTGAATTACACAATGATTCAACACCAAAATGTTATCAAAATGGTAGGAAACTCAGATCAGAAGTCTGTTATTACAATTTCAGAAATAGGAAGTCTTCAAATACATCAAAATATCATGGCCAATCATGCCAAACATGCCCAGCTATAATCTTCTGTAAACATAGAGCTTACACAAACCAATTTACATGCAAATTTGACCTTTGAATGATGAAAAGGAACCTCCAAGGTGCGGCACTCAAACTTAGGGTTTGAACCTCTATGGCAATGAATCTCTACAACACCAAAAAGGCTGAAACAAGTGGGTGTACAGGTCTGCAATAATTGCTGCTCCCAAAATGATGTCAATGATGCCAAATGGATGCAATAATATCACCAAAATCTCCTCCAAAAGTAGGTGCTCCAAATGAAAGATGAAACCCTAGCCACAAGCACCAATTTACAATCTTCAACAATGCTGCAAGAAGACTGGTCTGCTGCTGTATAAATCTGAGTATATTTTTCAAACCCTAGCAGCGAAAAATCTCCACAAATCGCCTCAAGGATGAGGTCGCTCCAGTCCTAGAAGGTGGCGTTCAAACTCTAGGGCCAAAGCCTAGTCAATATGCCTTCAAAATCTTGCCAACAAATCCTTCTTTAGGTCTGATCTGAATATCTGATATAGAAATCTTCTCCTCTTAAACACTGAATAATAATGAAGCACAAATTGATTCCCATCATGGAATCACCCACAGATGAGCAAAGTTTTCGTCCAACTCACCTTGAACAGAAGGGTTTTCGTCCTTGGTCCTAAACTCAACTTTCATTGCAGCCAAGAGAGAAAAACTCAATCAGAAATGAAGTATACTCCATGATAATCAAATGCCTTCAAAACACTTCTATTTATACAAGCTCTCACTCTCCCCCATAGCCGACCTAGAAATATTATTTTAAATTTTATTTTTAAATTATTTCTCCTCCAATTAGCCCGACTACCTCCACAAGCCTTGGGCATCCAAATGTCCAAATTCAAATTAAATATATTTTATTTTTCACCTTGGGCGCCCAACATAAATATTACTTTTTTATTTATTTTTCCCACCTTTTAACCTCCAAGTGGGTCGCCCAACTTCTTGGAAAAAATATTTAATAAAGTGGCATATTTAATATTTATTATTTTTTTATTTTAGTCACTTTAATTAAATTAATTAAAAATAAAGTCATCCTTATGATTTAATTTATTTAGACAACTCTATAAATAATTTATTTTATTTTATTCCCTTATCTAATTTGATTTCATTACCACCAAAGCTTCTTTGAGTACCTATAAGTCTGCAAGGGAAAGTTCTCCTTCAAAGTTCTTGTGTGTCCCTGGAGCCCTCCAACGATAATTTGCTATCAACTTATGAGTATCATCAAAATGTTTTATGGCTGCAGTAATCATGTCTTCATTGACCTTCAATTGTCTTGCCAAATGGTGGGACCCATGGAGCCTATCATCTTCATACAATTTTTCTGATTTATCGGAAAGAACACCCCTTTCCATATCAATTGCTTCTATAGCATCTTCCATGCTATGATGTACAAAATCAGATTGTTCAAAAGGAAATTCATCCCGATTTTGCTCTTCACTTAAGCTGATTTGGAAATCTCAACATTGTCACCTTCATTAAATCCATTCCCACACTCACGAGATGCATGCATATATAAGGATCTCTACTGTACCCCATTGGAAATTCTTGCTATGAACTCTTCTTTTTCTTCATGCTCCTCATGATTTGTTGCCCCTGTGACTAATTTACTCTCCAACTCATAAATGCTTAAGACATCATAAGCATCATCACTAGGATAGGATGTGGAATCATAGTCATTGGCTGATTGGAGCTCATTAAACAAGATTTCAGCTTCCCCTCACATTGTTTGCACATACTCTTGACCAACTCATAAGCAGCTGAAGTAGTAACCTGTTCTTGCTTCAAAACAACCAATAGCATAGATAAAATGGGTTGGGAGATATGATCATCCTCATTAATAGACATAACCATAATAGTTTGCATGGCTGAAATAACATCATCATCATGTTCTTCCCTAATTGTAGCAAGGAAATGGTGAAATATGTTATGGATCAAATCATGCAATTCCAAACCTAGCATAAGGTTACTAAATCTGATATTTGCAAGTGTTTTAAGTATTGCAACTCTTCTAGAAAAGTGGGGACTTTTGGTATCACCAAGATCCTGGAAACTATCCACCATTAATTGAATTACCTCTTTCATTGTATCATCATCATAAGGAACTTCAGGTGCTAAAATTATCATGATCTCACTTAAACAAGAAATAACCATCAGTCTGATCTCAACATCTGTATCTCTTAACCACCTATGTTGACCCAAAGAAGTCAATGTAGGAACAAGAGCTATCTGCAACAATTCTGAAGGTGATTGCTCAACAAGGATCAAACATTCTTCCACCATTTTAGGTGTGTTCTATAAGAGACATGACAATCTCTAACCTCTGATTCTGATGCTGAATGATGAGGGTTTGTATTTTTTTGTGTTTTCTCAAATAAGATGCCAGACATGAAATAAAATGCTGGAAAATGTAAATATAAAACCCTACTGTAGCAAAGAGATAATTTTATTGATTCACTTTGAAAGCTTTTACAATAGAGCACACCTGTAATACAATCTTCTGATATTGAAAGATGATGAAACCCTTATGCTGAAATTTTCCTGTAAATCTGATGAAGCACAAACTTGACCTCTGGATGAAGCCAATAGTTAAACACCTTCAGCTGATAGTTTCACAGCCTCAAAATGTTGTTGCAATGAAGCAGCTACGCTCTCCAATGCCGATACGCTAGCAGAAACCCTAGGGCTCCCTTCTCCAAACACCAAGAGAAATCATAAGACAAATATCAAATCCTAGATGATGAGAATGAGCTCTTAAGTCCCTTTTTATTCTTTTCTTATGAGAGCTCAAACACTTTCCTGGCCAATGTGGGATAAAAGATATATTCCCACACTTTATAAAAATAAAGTGACCTTATTATTATAAAGTTACTTTATAACTTTATAATAACATTAAAATATTTAAATAAATCACTTAAGTCACTTAAGTTTTAATATCTCTTGAAATACTTGTCTGATTGCTATGCCGTCTGAACCAGGAGTCGACTCTCCCTATTCTCCATGTGATTAGATGCCCGTCTAAAAAAAAGAAACCTTGAACAGTGACTTACTATAAATAGTAAGTTTGTGAAACTGAGTCAAAAGAAAGTTGAGCTTGACCCAACACAACACTCTGAAGGAGAGAAACCACCGTTCATTGCCAAAAGGGACCCTCTAACCATATATATTAGCCTACGAAGGCCAAGAATAGGCTAAATCCATCGAACTCTGATGCTCGCGAAATTGGGGACATTACATGTTCAAACTTCAAAGTATCACCCCTTGGTTGAGAATGAATACTGAGCTTACTACCCGTTTTATACAACGATCTTGCCAATCGTTTTCTATCTTTTGTTGCCATTATTCACAACTAAAACTCAAAATTCTGAATTTCCCAACAAGCTGGTAGGAACTTTGGCTCTGATACCACTGAAATATCCTCGACAATTGAAGGGTGCAAACATTCTTCGATTTGGTTATTGCAGATGACCAAGCCTTTCATCAAACAGTTTTCCAATAGGTTGTTCTAGATCGATTACCAATGATTTGCAATTGTTTTCGGGACTCTACATTCATTTAGTGAACTTCCCAAAATATGTCACCTCCAAAATGTAATTTCCAAACTAAGATTAACAATGATATTGCAGTTTCTCAATTTCATTGGCACATACATTTTGTCAAACATTTGGCTGAAATCAGACTGAGTTTCCATTTATATTTGTGTAGTTTGAATATGGACAAGAATTAATATAGTATTGTACATCTCAATTCCAATATAAACAACACTCACTGATACTCAGGAAAAATTAATATAAAATACCCAGCAAAAGTAAATCTTTAGTTTAGATTTTGTTCACAGATAATGTGTACAGAATTATAGCCATAAATAATCTATCAATGAATGCAAGGCAAATGCCTCAAGGCTGATCTGATGTTCCAATCGAAGGTCAAAGCTGCCAGCATAAATTTGTAGTCCCTTAAATATTGTGTGGCTTCCATACAAAGGAATGGCAGCTACAATAGCAATAGGCACTCCAAAAGCATCGTTGATCATTCCTTTGATTAAAACTCCTTTCCGCGTCACCTTATAAAGCAAGCAGCTAATCAAGGATTTACCATGACTCCCTCCTTGACTTATCTATGGCAGATTAATATGAAGCAACTCCCAAATAGCGCTAAAGGGATAAGTTGCAATGAACACTAAGCTAGCGGCCCCAAATATAATATCAATTTCCTTCCTTGAATATCGGTTTGCAGATAGTCCATGATTCCATAGAGGAATATATTGTTGGATATTAAACTGGAGAAGGCAAGAGATCTTCCAAGATGACTATGGTGTTGACTTCCACATTGCCATAGATATCATACAGTAGTCACCCAAACACATGCAATTTTTAATAAAGTCTAGCGGTACTGCAAAGATGAATCAACCTCCTACAACTGGCAAATATGGAAACTATGTTAGATATTAAGCCATGATCTCTCTTGAACATAATCTACTCCTTGCATCTTGTCACTCCTTTGACTAATTAAATTCCCACACCAACCTTCAACTCGTTATATTTCTAAGTGCATAAGCTTCCCAAACATATCGACCCCCTTTGTGTAATTTCTATGGCTCCCTCAATAGCATGAGTGGAATAAAATAATATATATATTTGAGTCATTACCTCCACAGCTATATGGAAACTCGGGTGCTTAGCACTATTCCCATATAAATTTTGCAAATCTGATATCTTTCTACAAATAATCACAAATGAATTCTGAAATTTGTCTCCAAAGGAGACTTCACAAATTTCCAAACATTATCGTGCAAATGCAAAACCTGTGTGATTTCGCCTATATCTAGCTAGGGCAGATAGTTTCACTACCGAAACTAGTTCAGCCGTAGGAATTCCAGCCTACGGTTTTGGACTCTGAAGAGCTCCTCCAAGATACCAAATAAAATTATAAACCAGCATAATGCGCAAATAAGCTCAATTCCCTTTTTTATCAATTTTCGAAATCCCATTTCAAATTTCCCACTCAAATCACACTAAGCTCTTTATTATTAAGTGACTTTATAAAATACCTTTTAGATATTTCCTTAGTGCCAATTTATACATCACTTTAATATAGTTATTTAATATTACCTTTTTAAATGTACTTTTGCTAGGCAATATCAAATAATTAAACTAATTAATTAAATTAAATTTCATGGTGGCGAGTCGAAAATTGGCGACATTACACCCAACCTAACCATATGACGTGTTTCTAGTAAAAACCATAGCATTGGAAAAGTTGTCATCCATAGTGCATACCATATGGTTTTTTGTACACTATAGTCTTCAACTCTTTTGCACTTAGGAAAACACCATAATAAGGTTTGTTATGCCAATCACCACCATATGCCTTTCTTTTTCACTTATCATACGGCCTACTTCACCCTCACTGTAAGATTTATCTCCACCCCTATCGTATGTCATCCTTCCCTTTTGTCTATTGTGCGTCGTACTATTTTACTACTTACTAAATGGCTTGCTCTTCAAAATTCAATGACCACTACACGATCTATTCTTCCTATCCCTACCATATGTGTTAGCTCCCTTATGTAGCCATCGTAAGCCTCTTTACTATACATCCTAAGACTTTTTCAGCAACTATATAGTGTACTTTTCTCTTGTACAGTCCCCTTTTCCTAGGCAAGCATCAGATGCTGAGGTTAGTCCATCACTTGGTCCCCGTGGACTAACAGGGAGGTTAGGGGGCTCCTCTGAGGGTCGTTTGTGACTTGTCAGTCAGTCATTTGTGCTCAATTGGTGATTACTAGCTTAGTGTTTCCAAGGTTATTGATGTGTACCTTTTAGAGCATGATTTGGACACTTTGTCCATAATATTTCTAGTAAGTCACAAGGTGGTCAGCAACTTCAGTATTTCCATATCAGGGAAGTTGGCAGATTCACACCATGGTTTTATCTTAGCATTTATCATGGTTCTGTGTATTAAGTTTAAATAACAATATTAATAAAGTTAAATTGATGTATTTAACTTTGTGTGTTATTTATGTATTTTAATGACTTTATGGTAAAAGCGATATAAGAAGTTTTTAAGGAGATTATTTAAAATCATAAAGTGGCACCAACTTAAAGGAAATATAAGGTGGAAAATAAATTAAATAAAATAATTTTAAATTGCCAACTTGGGCATGGGATTTGGAGGGAAATATAAAAGCCCTTTTGTAAGCTCATTTGCACATTCATGTCTTGGAGAAAATTGATAAGGGTTTGCTGGTTGAACTGGAAAGTCTGGAAAACTATGGCTTCTTGAGAACAAAAACCCTCATGAGGAATAGCATGCTGCAGGAGTGAAAGATCTCCCAAGGCTGCTCATGGATAACTTCATTTAGGGGTTGTGCTTGTGCTTCAAAGATTGTTTGATCGGTTGTTAAGGGTTTCAATATCAAATTATTATTTCTTCATATACATTTGAGGATATCATTTGCACTAGTTCATTCTTGTTGTTGGGCGATGGACATGAAGGCATTTAAAACTACTAATGAATATATTGAAAATGCAAGAGTATGGGCATATGGTTTGAAGATAGTTATTGTTGTATCTATATGGCCTAGGCATGAGATTTGAATGGTTTACCTGCTACATACATTGAGTTGGGCATGTTCATTGTCTTCATACTTGGTTGGGCATTTGCATTGCTGATTAAGGTTATTGGATGCCACATTGAGGCTAGGCAATGGTATTTCTGAATATTGTTTTCCCTGCGGAGCTATCACACTTCCATTGAGTGAGGCATAAGGGTATTTCAAGGGTCGTGGGCATAAAGAAAGGTCATGGGTTTGCATACAGGCATGAGATTGATAGAGGCGCCATTGCTATTGCAGCCATCCCTCTAAAACTCTTTTAGCAGCTGTTCATTGAGGCCACGAGTCCTCATATTTGACGGCAGCCTCCTCACACTGGTTACCAATCTACAACTATTGTTGGTGTGGAGATATCTGAGTGCCAGGCGCATTCACTAGGGTACCATGAGCTTCCTGTGAGGTCGTGGGTGTTTGGACACTACAATACTCAACCAAAGAGTGTGATTTGTTCAAAGTTAGGAATCCTTGGTCTTTTGTATGGCCTCTACTACCTTTTGCCATACAACCTCTTGGAAGGTGTTTTGTCTCAGACATAGTTCAACTAAAGGGATTCCATGTATATGTTCTTCATCAATAATACGACATAGGGGGAAAGTATTCAAAATCAGTTGGAATAACTACTTATTCGAACTCCAATAATTTAAATTCAATTGTGGCTATAAAGATTTAAATTCAATTGTGGCTATAAAGATTTAGCAACACATCTATCTAAGACTTTGCAGTTAGAAAATTTCAGCAACTACAAGCAAAGATCATGATAGGAAAAGAGAAAAAGATTGCTTTTGACAATGAATTAACATGTAGCTCCTTGATACATAGACCAAAATCTCCAAAAACCTCTATAGACAAAGCCATTGAAAAAGAGAGTAGTGGCACACCAAGGAAAGCATTGGCGAAAAGAACAAAAGGAAAGTGGAAACTAAGAGAGCCACAAATGAAGGGAATTAACATAGAAGAATCTCACCTAGAAAATCTTCCAATCACCAAATGTCGGTCATAGTAAGAAAATTATTCAAAAGATCACCCACTCAAAGCTATACCTTAGTTTCCACCTAGGAAGAGAAACTGGTTATAAGTTTAGTATTTTAAATTTTGAGTTTGAGTCTTATTGAACAAGCATGGTATCAAATTATACTAAAGAGAAAAACTTTGTAGTACAATACATGGATTCAGAAATTAATATCACATACTCTTTGATGATTTTTCTTGAGTATTTAGGATCCCATGTTTGGGAATCTCAGTATTGAAGCCCACAACACATGTCAATCAAAGCCAAAAAGAAGCAGCCATCCAAATACTATGTAGAGAGAACCTTATAAATCAAGAACAAGTATACATCTGAAGTAAGCAAAATAGAGGTTTTTGAAAAGACTATCTAGCAAATGATGAGTGGAAATGTATTCTAGATCTTATTAAAAGTAGGTTAATGGGTCTACATGGGCTTGAGAATTTGTTTTTTGTATAACTGAATACATGGTTGGGCTAAGCAAAAGAGAAATTTATAACTAGGCAGAACTATTGTCGATAAGAATATAAGAATTCTTATCTTTGAAGCACAAATATTTCTATATGACACATGCAATTGCATTATTTCTAGATGCAATTTATACACAAATACCATCAGTAGTAGCTAGCAAATTTTTGTTGAATACCGAGTAAGATTTTTCGTGGTCCTATATCTTCAAATGGAAGTCTTTGAGTTTATAGGTAATGGCAAGGAAAGGAGAGGAAACAAAAGACCACTACAAGAAAAAAGAAAAATACACAAGCTCAATCATCTTCTAAAAAAGAAGAACCAATAAAGGAAGGTGTCAATGAAGAGGATGAGGAAGTTGAAATTATAAAAATAACATCTCCTTTGGCACCATACCTATAGAACCTCCTTCAGAGCCCACACCTAGAGAATTATCCAAGGAGGCCTCTAAACTCATAGATGAGTAGTTGAACTTGAGTCTATTAAAGGCTCCCATTGATGTCATAGAGTATCCTCCCTTAAGCCCTACACAAAAAAAAAGAGCAACAAACTCAATCACTCCCTACAAAGGAAACAGAGTAGCAAACTCAATCACTCACTACTCTTCAACACGAGGGAAGTTCTCGATAGTTGCAAGATGAAAGTGCTCAAAACTTGCATGATAAGTCATATAGCCCAGTCCATAGTGACAAATCGACGATGATGAGATCATCATTCAATTTTCTAAACAAAATTCCGATGATCCCCTTGGTACCATTCAACAATATATTTAGGACTTGAAACCAATGGCATATATCATGTGTGATGTTGATATTACATAAAAGTTGGACAACACTCACTCTCCTTTGATCCTACAAGAGGTTGGGTAAGATTCAACACTTTGTTGAGGGTGAGTGTTAGGAAGAGTTCATTAAGATATTTATCTTTCATGGATGGTCTACCACAAAGATATCTAAAATGAAGCATTAGTGGGTTCCTATTCGGATGTCGATCTGTCTTTTGGTGGTTCAAATGGAAGAAGCATTATATTCTATTGAGTATAGATTTCACTAGTTGTACCTCATGCTATAGACTATAATGGTAGCACAACACACTATTGGGGCACAAATTGATGAGTTTGTGCATATTTCCAAGAAATTAAGAAAGGAATTGGATGATCAAAGTATTTGATTCCAAGCACAACTTGCACAATAGACCCACCTCATAGAAATGGAAAAAGCTAAGGTGGCCGACAAAGACAGGGAAATTGCTGATAAGAATAGAGAAATTGTTGGTTTGAGACTTGTCAATGAGAAGGCGAAAGCTCAATTCATGGAGGCAGTACAAATGGTTAAATCTTCTTGGGAGAGGGAACTATTGGCAGCTTATTATTTGAAGCAAAGAACAAAGGAAGTCTACAAATTGTACACAATTGCTTCTCAACACTCGACTCCTTCAATGTCTACGCTACTAGGGACATCTTCTCACCCAGCCCTTTAGTGATAGTTTTTTCTACTTTCTATTGTCTAGAAGATGACTTTTCATTTTTGGGGACCTAATGTAGATACATAAAATATAAAGATGTTATTACTTATGTTGTAATTTTGGTTAGTTGGCAAGAATGGTTATGTCTCATCAATTGATTGAATTAGTTTGGGTAGTTTCCGACAGTTGGAATTTCTTGGCAACTGTTGGCAAGTTTATATACTTTTTCTATACTTGGGGAAAGGGACTGTGTTGTTGGAAAATCATTCCCTTCCCCATTTTTATGCAAGAGCATTGGAGCATTGAATGAATACAAAAACAACTATTATATAGTCTAATATACTCTGTTATTCTCATGTGAATCAATCATGTATGTACAAATCAATTTACTATGCTTAAATCATTGCATATTTAGATAGCAAGTAAACACACAACGTACAGCCAACCCTGACAACCAATAACCTCAATAGGTATATAATAATGAGGTGTTTGGATATCAAACATATTATACAGATCTAAGTGAGATGCATCTTTGTTGTAATAGGATACTAAATAACCGTGTGCCACCTATAATAGAACCAAACAAAGATCCAGTACAAGTAAATCATCAACACATCCAAGACACCTTACCACCCCATCCAAATCCATTGTCTAAAGCACATCAACCTCCACACCTCCCTGTCCTAAGTGATTAGAACATAAAAGGGAGGAATCCAAACTGGAATTTGACATTTTGGGGGAATTAGATAATGTATGTGTCAAGATACCATTGTTCTAGACCATTAAAGATGTGCCCATCTATACCAAGGCATTAAGGGTGTTATGTCTTAAGAAACCTGATAGGAAGCAAAAGGATCCAGGATCCATAGACACTCGAGGTGGATGGGCATCTTGCTGATCTTTTTCTCACAAGATAGTCCCTCCAAAATAATTTGTGGTCATTTGTGAACATTCTCTCTCTCTCTCTAGGCACTTTAAAAAAAGGGCTGCTTTGAACAAAATATGCCGCCTTGCTGAACGTACCGTGGAAAAAAAATGCTTTGTCCTATACTACTTAGAAGGCAGTTGATTTCAATAATTTTCTATCTATAGATACCAATGAGAAAGTTTGAAATTCATAAGTTGTTCCCAAGGTATTCCAAAAAAAAAATCAGTTTTACTGATTTGAACCCTAGCTATTTGTGGTTTTATGTACAGTCAATAATGCCATCATAGCACCTAGAACCATGCTAAATACAAGTAGTTTAATACCATTTAATCGTCATATTACAGCCAAGAACAATAAAAATACATCAGTTTTACAACAGGGTTACAGGGAAAGTCTCCTCTTTTAAATACCAGAAAAGCTAACATCTGAGCATGTGCCCCAAGCAGAAATTACTAAACATCTTTGCAGAAACACACATTTTTGGATTTGGAAAGAAAACCCAAATCCTGTCTGGAAAACAGTAGGCAGATTTTACAAAAGAATGGCCATTGCCAAAGAAACTCACAGATTTTTCCAGGAATATCTTGCACTTTGACAGATTGGAAATAGTCAGTTTCAGACTATTACAGCCAAGAACAATAAAACTACATCAGTTTTACAGGGAAAATCTCTTTCTTTAAATGCCAGAAAAGCTAATATCTGAGAATGTACCCCAAGCAGAAAATACTAAACATCTTTGCAGAAACATCCATTTTTGGATTTTATAAGAAATTCCAAAATCCTGTCCGAAAAACACTACACAGATTTTGTAAAAGGATGATGTTCATTGCCGAAGAAATTCTCAAAGATTTTTCAAAGAATATCTTGCACTTTAATGAATTGGAAATAATTAACAAATATAAGTAGGTATTATAAGGGTGTACTAATACAAAATTCATGCTTTTTTTTCCATTGCAGTCTATGATTTTTTTAACTTGATCCCAGCTTCAATGTTCTTCACTTCCTACAGCTTGCAATGTATAAACATTTAAAACATTGCTAAAACTTATATTGCATACTTTTTCCTAATTCAACTCACTAAAGTTGATTGTGCAAAGTACACTGCTAAGCCATAACCATAGAGCAACTTCTGTTTATCACTAGAGAGAACTGCTTTGGAATCTAAAATTCTTTGAGGAAACACATGATACTAAAATTATTAGAAATATAAGAATATTTAGGTACCTCTAACTAAAGTGCATTAAATTAATGAAAAGGGAAGAATAAAACACACCTCAAGTTCAAATGGCATTGTAGGAGCTCCATTACTATTCCTTGGATTCAAACGAGGCAAGAGAGCTTTAAGGAAGGCCTGTCCACCTTTCCTGCAGGAAATAACAAAAGACAATTTTATAATTATTGATCCATGTTTTTCCAAGGAAAGATTCTTAAAGAAACCTGTATAGAACATATTGATAGAGTAAAATTTCAAAAATATATTTAATGAAATAAAACAATAGAAAGAAAGAAAGAAAATATTTTGATGTCCACAAATAACCAAAATATATCAACTGGATTGGAATTAAAAAATAGTCGTAGACAAAAACTTAACTGAGAAGAATAGTTTTTATAATGAACTATTGGTGCATTATTTTATTTTTTCATTAGTTAATTACTTTATTGCATATTATGCACCTATGATAGGATAAACTTACATAGGTAGGTATCTACTTGGGAAGGTTGCACTTGCACAATATTGAATTGTACTTTCCTTGTTTGATGGAGTTGTACTATGCACAAGTAATTACATCTCCTTTATCCCACATTAATTGTACATTCACATCTCATGATAGAGTATCCTATATATACCCACTTGGAGGTCACACTTGAGCATCTATTGAGATGTTTTGTTGTGTGCTGAGGTATATTAAATAACTTCAACTAAATTTGCAAGCTTTGCATTGTAGATATTTTTGAAGTTGGATATTATGACTTTGTATCGAGTCCTTTATTTGCTTTACCAAATCCATCATCTTTTTTCTATGTATTAGCCTATTCAATCTCTGTGTACTTGCCTTGCTCAGTCTCTACATTTACCTAAGCAACAAAAGCATGTAATTATAGAATTTAGTTTCAATCAAACAACATAAAATCCTCTACCTTTTATAAAAAGAGCATTGTAGCCTTTTACCCTAGGCAATGTAGAAACCCTTATTTCCCCCTGATACTGATTCTGACTGAAGTTTTATGTTTTTCTGACGTTTTTGGATTTTTTTGCAATTTTTGAGTTTTTTGAACAATAAATGAATGGTACGACTTTTGCAAATAATTGAAATAAATTCAATAAGATTATCTAACTCCGAGAATCTACTGAATGTAATGCAAATACTTATGCCAGATCATTTATTACTCTTCCAGGATGATTACAAAAATGTCTGATAACGTGCAATAAGAAAACAATAATTTTTATTGAGAAAACCTGGAAAAAATCAGCGAGCTGTAGATGAAGAAATCTGGTACGGCTGCAATGATCACTCCTTTCTCCCTCCGTCTGGTGATCCTCAATGATGTCAGGAAGATATGCGCCCAAACTGGTAATGGCAGACTGAAGCTGAAGTAGGCGATTTGCCTCTGGAAGGTGGTACGCCCCTTTGTGGAGAGGTACGGCCTGGTACAGAATGGTACGGCCAGGTACAGCAGCAAATAGAATAGGTACGGCTTCCTTTAAAGCCTCCAGAATATCAATAAGAAAGGGCGCCTTGATTGCAGTAAGTTTTCCAGATAAGACCTAAGCTGAAACTCTGTAAATAAATAATCTCTAAAGTCTGTGATCTCTCCTGTATGAAGAAACCTCTGTGCTGGCAATAAATCAAATGTTATTTCACACCCTCTAAACTACTTCGATGGAGATGGCTCGTTCCCCAAAGAATTTCGAACTTGAAACCCTAAAGCTTCTTGCTCAGACAAAACTTGATCAATTTCAATTCATAAAAATGGCATAATCCTCAAAACCCAAGGCAAAACCCTCTTTATGCTGAAAAGTGCGATTTCCTTAAGAATAGGGTTTTAATGAAATATTCATATTTTAATCTTTTAATATTTCAATAGTCACAGCTGAATATTTCAATATAATTTAATTGTCACTTTTGGCCCCTTCTGATGATGGGCGCACCCCTCAAGGCAAATCACTTAAGTTATAATATAACATTATAACTTTATATTATAAATCATTAAATAATTAATATTTAATCAATATAATTAAATATTAATATCTCCCTCGTTACTCATCTGATTACTGATCTGTCTGATGCTGACGAACTTTGAAGTGATTCCGGATACTGCCAAAGCCATACTGCTAAAAATAGCAGGGGTCCCACACTGCCTGCCCGGAACTACTAAAAATAGCAATTCAGCAAAAAGTCTCCGATTGAGCCAAAACGAAAGACTACTGATCAATCTCTGCTAACTGAAGCTGAGCCAAGCTCCGAAGTGACCCTCTATCCAGTCTATCAGCCTACGAGGGTCGTGTAATAGGCCAATCCTGTACTCCGAGAGATGTCACTCAGAAGGGGACATGACAGGCAACACTAAAAAGATAACACATTTACATTTTATTTAGCATGAACATGAACCACACAAAAATCATTATAAATTGCAAGTATATATTGTCAAGTTTTAACTTAGTTTTAATTTTTAGGGAGCTGTCCCATTTAGTTCAAAGAGTGGTTTTACTACACATATGTTTCATTTTGTATGGCACAAATAGGTACAAATTAAAACACTAACAGTTTTTGGTGACTTTGCTAGGGAATAACATAAGACTATTATCTTATATGTTGCAACTTTCAAAGTTTGGCACAAAGGGTCCAAAGTTCACAACTATTTTCAGCTTCATTACAATCAATGGTTGATCAAGAAGTAACTACATCTACAACAATTGACCACCTCCATTGTTGCCATTGAGAAATCAAATTAGTCCATTAACATTGACAAAAAATCATGAGCTTTCCTCACAAATCAAGGAATAATTTTCCCAAGTTCTATGGTGATGGAAAGTAGCATCCCAACAAACATATTTCAACCTTCGCCACGGAATGTTGAGTTTTGAGTGTAGCACATGAACATGTTGTAGTTCATTTATTTGTGGAAACCTTACAAGCCACAATAGCTAATTTGATTTCACCACCTTATTGTTGGTTCTATCACAAGTTGGGAATTAATGAGAGAATTTGCTTGAATGTTTCAACTCTCAAATGCTAAGAAAGATGCAAGTGAACTGACGTGAGAGTTCATTGTAGATTCCATCATTTGGTGTAATGTCCCCCTCGTGAGTTAGTATAATGTCCCACCCTAAATTATCATACAAATTTTTTGCAATTTTACCAGCTTGATAGTCCAGACATTTCGTCAAACAGTATGCAAATCTACTGGCTATACTCATATACAGTTTAAATGAAATTATTCAAACTAAATTATTTTAGTAATATGTCTTAGCATTGCACACCATGAATAACCAAAATATTTCCAGTTTACTGTTGGATGACATTACTCAACAACAGTAGTGCTCATTTCATTGTAAGTTCGAATATCACTTAAACATTGAAGATACACAGCCAACTGTAAGTAAATATTAATAATTTTCTGATATGATATTCTGACCTGGAAGGTATGATGCACTGTTCATACACCAACAAGAAACCCTGCCCAATCCTCTTTCCTCTATCCAGCAATACAGGTTATCGCCCAACCTCATACCAGGTATGCTAACATCTAATAAGGTCTTTCTATTGACGTCCAAGGATGATGTAAGAACTGCAGCTTAAGCCCTCTAAGAAGTTCGCCCAAGTTCAGAAATAGTATTATTATTCTCAGAGATGCATCCAGCTTGTTTGAAATCAAATAAGTATGTGTTCTGCTCTGCGAATGGACACGCCAAGTTTATGGGTTTTTGCAGTGTGTTGTCCTCGTCATATTTTCCAAACTGTATATACCCAACTCACAGAGGTAATTCTCCACAACCAGCACAGGTTCGATTGCCAAAATCTCACGCCCCAATTACCAATGAAAGCTCATGCTCTGTGTGAATGAGTCGCCTTCAAATATACACAACTTTCCTGTCTAAACTTTATGCCACGATTCCATAAAGACTTAATATAAAGCGATGACTCCTTCAGGAATAAATCAATAGGAATTTAGAATGTTAACGGCTTCCAAAATAATTTTTTGAAGGCAGCTTCATTAACCAAAACCTGAGAAAGCCTTTTGGCATTCCACGGCTCTATACATTAAATATGGCTCTTTAAGAGCTTCCAACCTCCTTTATTCCAATTAACGACTCCACACATTAAATACAGCTCTTTGTTCTATTTGCCCGATTCTTTAATTTGAAACGGCATAACAAGAATTTAAAACAAATAACAATTCAACCTGTTCGCTCTCCTTAATTATCACATAGCACTTCGACTTCCCTGCTATGTTATCGACTAGCAAACCTTGATTGTTGTGTCACTCACCAAATAGGACGACTTATTTGAAACGCGTTGAAGTTGAGATTCTTCAATCCAAATCGCAGTTTCTTCAAGGAAATGATGCAAAGAATTATGGGAAGCGGCACCTTTACATATGCGATTTCTCCTCCCGAAGGAATACTTGAGATAGCTTGACCATTATTATCAACTTCATTCCATCGCAGCTTTACACTAATGGATTCATATATAATTGTCCTCCTGTTTTTTGATTAGCAACGCTGATTAATATTGAAGGTAGCAGAAGCGGCTGTTATTAAATGTAATGCACTGACTTTGACCTTGACATTGGTCTCGTTCCCTTTTCCATAGAACACAATATAATATGATGCAGACCAACCGATGAAGACAAAGTATTGGGCTCTTGTGTAGCAATTAATCCTCGAATTCTCCCTCAATGGATACGCTGTGCAGGTGGTATATGCTCCATTAAGGAGGTGTTTCCCTTTTGGCTCAGGCGTACAATTAATAAAGCCTTCTATAAAACCCGAATCCTTTACTTGCCACCAATAATAATATTAAAGAAGTCTCTCACAGATATTACAAAGGGCACGGCTGGAACTGTATCTTATTTGTAACTGCCAATTCTTTTAAAACTTCCAGCATATAGATTTATGCACAGCCGAATATTGATGGTCACCAAAATATCAATGCTTCAATTCTCCAACTCTTCATTCAGCGGCAAACTGTTAGATAATGACAAAGACTTCTTTTTGGAGGCTATGAATCTTATGAGTAGCTTTGTCTCCTATCATTCCAATAGGTTGTGACTCCTCTCACAAAGAACCTAACTGAATATAATCTTTAGCTCATTCAATACATTTGCTCCAATTCTGAACTAAAACAACTGATAGATTTCTCAAACCCTTAAATAACCCACAAATCTCAATCCTTAATGCCAAACCAGAATAGTGAAATTTGTCTTCATAGAAGACTTCACAAATTTTATCAAATTCTAATCCTTTAATACCAAGCGAAAAACATGTACAATTCCTCCAGCAATCAGCCAGGGTGGATATTCTCACCACTGGAGCTGATCTTCCTTCAAAAAGTTTTCATCCTCCAGAAGGCAATGGTGAACTCCGTTCAACCAGCTAAACCTGTCCTCCCCTGAAATCTTTTATTAATTCCTCTTCGTAACTACTCCTGTCCTCTTGAATTCCCCTTTTTCCATTTCACTTTAAATTTATTTCTTTTTGAAATTCAAAAGTAACTTATTTAATTTATTTAATGTTTCTAACTTACATTATTTTTCCACCACTACAATAATTAATTTAAGTTGTCTTTTAATTTAACCCTTTTTGACAACTTAAAATTAATTATTTAATTATATGTTTACTCATAAAAATTGGGGACATTACAGTTAGCCAAGATGTTGAGTATTAGCCTATCCATCGGGTTCGAGCTCTGCAATTCTTAGAATAGAAGAGTTTGGCATTATTCTATGTCAATTTTTGGTGTTCCAAAGGTGTTCCATAAGCCAGGTGGAAGAAATGGATCCATTGAGTTATTGTTTATTTATAGGTTCATTTAAGTGTTTATTTAAATATTTCAAAATGACTTATTTGTCAATAAGAGGTGGCTAAATAGGAGCAAATATTTAAAGGTATTATTTTAATGCTCATTTAGGAAATTAGGAGACATGAGGAGTTGATTAAATATTATTTTGTTCTCAAAAAAAAGGGTTTTGGAATTTGAGAAGGGAATAAAATATTGTGGTTGAGTTTATTTTGATTACGAGAATTATTTTTCAAGAATTGTATAGAAACTTCTTGAGGACAGAAAGCCTCAAGGAGAATATTGACTACGGTGGTAAGAGATGTTAATGATATTATACAGCCTCGTGAAGAATACTTTCAGAATCGATTTGATTAGAAGATAAATTTAAATGTAGCTTTAGCTATTTAAATTTATATATAATCGATTTATGTAAAGAGGCGACTTAATTAATGACTAAAATATTAAATGTCACAATAAATAAATATTATTTATTTAAAGAAGCCGACTTTATTGAGAATCGCGCCCCTTCTAGTAAAGTTGTGTTTCTTCCTTGAGGCCGACTTCTTGATGAAGAGTCGCATCCTTCCAAAGTAATATGTATATATACTTGATTGTTATCCTTCATTTGTCATCAAGTTCATTCGAAGCAACCAAGGAGAAGTGCGATCTGAGCAGCAGATCAATTCAAGGAGAAACACATTATTTGTATCTTTGCATCTAGAAGAGGTGTTGTTCATTGTATCTTTCAGGCATTGTGTTTGTGCCTAAGTTTTAAGCAGATTGCTGCTCTTATTATTATCAATATATAGGAGATATATTGGCTGGGTTTTTCTCCCTCAAGTTGGAGGGTTTTCCAAGGGTATTGGCTGTGTTCTTGTGTTGAATTTGAATTAAATTTATGTGCTATTAATCTGATCATAAAACTAACAAGAGATACACCCTGGTTGATGGTTGATTGATTCATCCAAAGTCGATGCTTGTGTCTAATAGTTTGATTGTTGAAAATGAACAAGGAAATTGGAAATTAGCTATGCTTGGAAAATATTCATGAAACATTTATAGTTATTCCCTAGGCATGTTTTTTAATGATCATGGTACATTTATATGGAAATGAGTAACAAGTTGTGTTACTACTCTTGTTTTCATTGATGGGAATGAATGAAATAGCAATCATCATAAGGAAATAACAGGTGGGCATAGGGTTCCATAGGTATTAATATTCTCTAATTATCTATTAATTCTATAGATTGTTATACGTTGGTGTGAGTCTAAGACTTTGGTCATTGTTGATGGTTGAAATACAATCTCGTTGGTGAGTATGGGCATGTTCTTTTTCTAGTCACTGGTTGTGATTACATTCCTGCAGACTGCAATTTTTGAATGTTAAGGGTGGCATTTGTAAGAAAATCTGAACATAACGGCTTACAGAAACTTCATAATGCTGGTCATGGGTGCTTAAAGAGCCTAAATAAATCTTTGTTGGGACAAACTTGGCTAGGCGTAGAACAAGTGGGAGCTATATGGTAGCCGCGCCTATTCGAAGGGCCAAACCTGGTGACAGGTATACGTGGAAATAAGACAAAATTGGAAAAGACAAAAGTATGTTGCTTGGGAAGGGAAATGTCTTGGTTTCTTTTAGAGTGGAGACATTCTTGCTGTGAGCTACAACATTGTTTTGGAAGCCGATGAAACTTAAAATACTTCCAGCCAAGCTAGTGTTGGTAATTTTGCAGGTGGAAGTAGCTGGAAATTGATTATATAAGGAATTAAGTGGATAATACAGGTCTGAAGATTATTATAACTGCTGAAATTAACACTCAGTTGCCATATCACTTTTGAGAGTAGTATGGTCAAATCAATGAAGATCAATAAAGCTTCCATTATTGGGGCAGGTTGGAATTAATATAATAATACTTTCCTTGAATTCTATATCTTCAAAGAGCAGCTAGTAGTATTCAAATTCTTCCTTTGAAAGATAAATAAAGTTGTATGGAAATTGTTTGAATAAATGTTTTCATATTCTATGTATGTTAAGAAATTCAAAAGAAGAAATGTGCATTGAACCATTCAAATACATTCTCCAACTTGGTGATTACAACTGTTTGACAAAATGCATTCATGATCATAATTGTGTGAATAGCCCAGTTTGGTCTCTTTTTTGAAAAAAAATTGGTAGGGAATGTTATAGTGGCATCAAAGCCCATTAGTTTTCTTGTAGGCTATTGGGTGAGTGATGTGTCCAAAAACTCATCATTATTACTTGAGGAGAAACAGGTCTAATCCGGATTTCAAAACACAGCTAGAAATTGAACAAGAAGATCTGAATATTTTTGAAATTTGTGAAAGGATAAAATCCTCTAGATTGGAAAACATGATGATTGATCTTGCCAAGGCACAGCATCCAATAATGCAACTTATGACAGTCTCTGCAACAGATGGCACAATCACAGCAACAAATTACTCAGATGTTTGCACAAATGATGGGAAACAATGCTAATGTTCGGGCAAATACTAATAATGGGGTTGAAGGTTCCAAAGTCAATAATAGAGCTGCTCATACTGGGACCTTTGGTGGCTCAATTAATTCTAGACCCTCCATGCCAACCTTCATACCAAGATATAACCCTCCTGAAGTGAATAATGAACCAACTAAACAGGAATTGCATGCACAAGATATCAGAGATTGGAGGGCATTAAGTCCAAATTTTCAAGCTGAAATGTCATTTCGGGATTATTTGGAAGTCAGGAAAAGGCATAGACCCCATAGAGGTGGAGGTGGTAGGCTGCAAAACAATGAATTGCAAAGAAAAGTGGGTAAGTTATCAATTCCGAATGTCGATGGTTTGGGAAAGACAACAACTAGAGCTTGGGTCCAAATGCTAGATACTTATTTTCAGCTCAATCCAATGGTTGAAGATGAAGCAATTAAATATGCAACTCTACACTTGGATGGAAGTGCACATGAATGGTGGTAGCACAGAATGATAATATTGGGTCATGATCAGATTGTTTCTTATGAGGAGTTCACACAAAAATTAATTGATAGATTTCACAAAAAAAATCTCAAATTACACTTCAGGGAATTAGCGCAGCTGAGGCAATTGGACTCAGTGGACACTTATATTGCAGATTGCCAAAGATTCTCAATGATGGTGACCGATATTTCAAAGAAAAAGTTGATTGTTTTGTTCATTGATGGATTATCTAATCCCTTGAGAGGTTGGATTAAGGCCCTTATCCCACAAACATTATAGAAAGCCATTAAAAAGGCAAGGGACATGGAGTCTTCTATTTTTCAGAGTAAATTTCAGTCAAAAATATTCCAACAGAGGAAAGACAAAGGAAAGGAACCTTTTCAGAGAGATTCAAATCAGAATACAAAGGGCCTACAAGGTTGAATGAAGACCAACTTAATGACCTTTGTAGGAAGAAATTGTGCTTCCAATGTAAAGAACCATGGGACCCAACTCATAAGTGCTCAACTAAGGCTAAAGCTAAGTTAATTGAGTACTATTCAAAAGAAGAATCGGCTACTGAAAGTACAAAACAGCAAACTGATTCGGATGATAGAGAGGAAGAAAGTTCTTCAAAAGAGTCAGAAAAAGAGAAAGCAAGTGGGGACACACTTGCCCAACTCTCTAGGTTCCAAAAGGTTGGTTCTTTTAGAGTTCGGGGTGTATTATGTGGACAACAGATAGTCACTCCAATTGATACAGGTGTCACAGTTTTATTCATGAGGGAGTGGTAGCCAGGAGGGGAATAAAAACAGAAAATTGTGATGGCTTCAAGGGGATGGTAGCAGATGCATTCACCTTCACATGCACTAGGAAGGTCCCGAAATTGAGCATTCAATTAGGTGAGTATGAGATTAGAGATTATTTTTATGTGGTGAGCATAGGAGTCACAAATGTAGTGTTGGGAATGCAGTGGATGCGGTCTATTGGAGAGTTCTATATGAACTTGCAGACCATGGAGATAAACACACCAAGCTTTGTGGTGTCCCCACCTTTTTAAGGCCAAAACGAAATCGGAATTAATTAATCAAATATTTAAATAGTCTTTATTTGCCCTTTAAAACTTTTAATTATTTAATTAATTAATCATATTAATAAATATTATATTCTTAATAAAGCCTTTAATAATTTAGTTGAAACAACTGAAAGTTGGCAAAGTTATATTTACTTTACGCACACAGAATTAAAACATGGAAATTGAATCTTGTCTGGTTTTTGAAATGGGAGTTTGCATAAGTCTCATAATTATTTCTTTATGGTGGATTGATTATAGTATTGTTTAGAGGTCACTGGTAGATGGGTTGTTTGTGACATAGCGTTGGATTGAGTTCCCGATGGGAGACATTGGCGTTCAAGGATATTTAAGGAGATGTTTTGTGGCTAACATACTTATTGATTGTGTTGTGACCTTTTCACACATCACCCCATCCAAGATGGGGACCCCCTAATTTTTGCTCCATTCTGGTCTTTTGGCTTTGGTTCTCTCTCTCTCTGGTCGTTTTGTTCTTCCGGGGATGTCCCGTTGTTTGACCTAGGTTGAAATGTTAGCTAAGTCTGTGAAATTAGGGTTTTCATCCTTCAGGCTTGTTTGAGGTCAAATAAGGTTATCAAAGTAAAATCTGAGTGCAGCAGTACAGTCAGAAGGCTCAAGGCATGATCCCACTGAATTTTTACTGAAATTTGACAATTTACTATTTTTAGTAAGTACCTAATATGAGGCCTTTTCCTCAAGATTTCGGGATTCTGACTGCATCGGCACTTCCAGGTAACTTCAGGGTGCCTGCACATAAAATTTGAGCAGATTCGGACAACTTGCTATTTTTAGCAGTTCAGGCTTCAAGAGCCATTTTTAGGGTTTGAACATATGATTTTCCAATGCATGATTGGAGAATGTATCTGGGTTTTTCAAGACCTTCGCTGTGATGTGGCATGCAAGTTGAGATGATGACTTTCAGCAGTACAGCCTTCAAAGGCTATTTTTAGGGTTGCATCTAGAGTTTTTCAACGCATGTCGGGATATTCCTTATGGGTTTTGCGAGAGCTTCGCAGTGGTGCAATTGGCAAGCAGAATGGATCATTTTTCAGACTTACTATTTTTAGCCAGTGCCCGCATGTTGACCAGTTTTTTGGGTTTTTCTGGGTTTCTTGAGATCCCACGGACACTGTGACATGCAAACTCATCCGACATCAGATTGATCAATTTCCGGACACTTACTATATATAGCAGTTTCACTCCAGCAACCCTTCAACACTTTGGTTCAACAAGTAGAACGACAGGCAACAAAAATCAAGTCAAACGGAAACAGTTCAAGGCACATACAAGTCAAATTAGGGTTTCCATTGTTAGGCCTAAAAATGGGGGATGAAACAAAAAAGTTGTCAAAACGAGGTACACCGCCATGATCAGCATCTTTCAGGCTACCTACTAGCAAAATTTGAACGAAATCTGAGCACTTACTATTTTTATTAAGTCACTTCATGGCTATAAATAGCATGTCTGTGCCAGAGGAAGATGTGAATAGGACACTTAGGTCATCAAGATCCGGTGGAGCAAATTTCAGGGCAAACAGAGCTACAAAGATCAATCAATTTTAGGGTTTGCTAAAAATAGCAGGATGGCTGAAAATAGCATACCAACATGGACAAAGGGTATAAGCAAGGTGGCAAAGTCTGTAGAGGCATAGCCACGCCTGCTCCAACTCAGAATAGATGAAAAATGCGTGGAAATCCACACCTCCGGATTTGCTAAAAATAGAAGGGCAAGGCATGGCTAGGGCGTTGGAAATTTATAGATAAAAACTGGCATGAATATACAAGAAATACGCCCTTATGGGAGAAAGCTTGATGATAAATTTTCTAAGTCATGAGAAATTCCTTCCCACTACTTGAAATGCGCCCAAGGCATGGGAGAACGTTGATGAAAACGCTAAGTGTTGGAATTCCTCCTCATAGGGTGGAATGCGCCCAAGGCATAAGCAAGTTCCTCCATCATGTGTGAAATGCGCCCACAAATTCCTTCACCACCCCTCATATGTGCCCAAGGCACAAGGAAATTCCTTCTCACCATGCTATATGCGCCCACAAAGGTTGAAGAGAAGATAAAATATCCTAAGGCATGGGAAATTCCTTCACCACCCCTCAAATGTGCCCAAGAGTGGAAGTCCACATGCTCAAATGCACCCTCAAAAGGGTTGAAAATAGAAGTCAACTAGGCTAAATGCGCCTAAGGCAAGGAGTTCCCCCTCATGGAGACAAATGCGCCTTCAAATGGAAGTGGCCTATGGCAAATGCGCCAAGGAAGGGAAGGTAAGTGCTTAAAATATTCTAAGTGTGGGCAGATTTCCTTCCCACCCCCCTAAATGCGCCCACAAGTTTCTCCACCAAGGGTGAAATGCACTCAAAGGTTTCCTCTCCACATGCTATATGCGCCTAAGAAGACAAGGCAAGGGGGGCATGATTTTGAAAAATATTCTAAGTATAATGAAAGTCCTTCCCACTAGGTGAAATGCGCCTAAGGTTGAACAAGTTCCTTCTCACCATGTCAAATGCGCCCAAAGGAGTTCGGACTTGACGAGGAAAATTGCTAAGTGTATGATGAAGAAAGTCTAGGGGTGGAATTGCCTAAGGAATGAAATGGAAGCATGATGAGTGAAATGCGCCCTTCAGGGGTGAGTTAATAAAATTTAAATTTAAATTTTTCTAAGGCACTACAAGGTGAGAAATACACCTAGAGGAGATAATGAAGTTAGAAAAGCAAGATGAAATGCGCCCATGAACAGGAGGGAATTTCTTCAGGAAATCAAGGAAAATGCCAAGGCATGAGAAATGGAAATTGCAGGTGTGGAATACGTCCGGAATAAAAATGAGTGAACCCTAGCAATTTTATTATTTTTTCTCAAAATAATAAAAATTAAACATACCCCTTCGTCCAGATACACATGAAAATGATGAGTTTTGAAGGGAATTTTCTTCTGGGTATTGGACATTTCCAACTGGGAGATGATTTAAACTTATTCCACGCCTCGCTCGTGTCGTTTTGACAGAGAATTTTTCTCAGTGCCTGTTCTAATGAATTTCCTAAGGCGAAGTTAAAATTTTTCTAAGGCAAATGAGATGAATGTTTTCACAAAATGTTTTAGCTTGAGAAGTGAACTGGATAACTGGAATAATTTTACCGAAGCAAGCATGAAATCAAATGACTTAGCCAGTTGAAATGAAATTGTTCACGGAGGATACTGGATTTAATATTTTAAAATGCAAACGTGATGAAGCAAGCCTGTGCAGGAATGATGAATTTTCAAAATTCTAGAAGTTAAAGATTCTAATGCTCCGGATGACAAGTGTTGTGACTGGTAGAAGAGGGAAAATGGAAATTCAAAAATTTGCTAAGTTTAGCCTCTTCCAGAGTTCGACCTGGCTATAAGATTTCAAGTTCTTTTCATATTTCTCATAGGTTGTTGAATGCAAAATATTCTCAAAGGCTGAAAGTACGAATTTGAGGAAGAAAGACTTGAGTTGCTGAGGTGCGAATTTGTGAAGAGAGGTTTTGAAATTGTTGAAGTGCAAGTTTGCAAAGAGAAACTTCTTGAGTTCCTGAATGTACGATTTTGATTTGCAAAGATTGAAGTTGCTGAAGGTGTGACTTTGCAAAGAGAAGATTTAAGTGGTTGAAAGTACGAATTTGAGGAAGAAATACTTGAGTTGCTGAAGGTTCGAATTTGAGAAGGAAGTTCTAAATTGTTGAAAGTTCGAATTTGAGAAAGGAAAGTGGGTTGCTGAAAGTGCAACTTTAAAGAGTGAAGTGTGAACTTGTGAGGAGTTTCAAATTGTTGAAAGTTGATTGCTGCAGACAAATATCTCCAAGTTTTGGACGTTGTGTTGCTGCAAGTAAAAAAAAACTTCTAAGTGTTACGAGAAGGGCATTGAGGTTTGCAGCTGGAAATGGCACCCTCGAAATGTTATTGCTTTTCTAAGACTTATTTTCTAATGACTCTTGTATTTTTGCAGGAATGGCTGAAACAAGCAGAAGAGCTGCAGGAAGAGGAAATCATGTTGAATCCGGCAAAGCGAGCACATCAAGACAGGTACTGATAAATAAGTTGAGCAAATCCTTCTTGTCATAATCAAAGTTTTCTTCGAAATTGGGCAAGTTAAGTGACACAAATCTTGGCTCATTTAACTTGGAGACTTTCAGAAGGCGTATAATGGGAACCGGAGGTCATCATCCGTCAGTCACTTCGCATAACATTGTAAGGAGTGGACTTTATGCAGCTGTTGGTTTTCCACCAGCAATCCGGTGCCCAGAGCTGATCATGGAATGTGCCAACTATTACAACACGAAGCGGAAAACCATCGTTTCACCAGATGGAAAATTGTTGGCCAACCTTATGCCAGAAGCAATTGGGGAGGCATTTGGAATCCCAACTCACGAAAAGATGATTTACAAAACGAGGGAGAGAGCTGAAAGAATGTACTCATCCACATTTGACCGATGTGCTGACTTGATAAATTCCAGGTGGATGAACAAGCCCAAGCCAACTCACACAAAGCTGCCAAAACAGATAATTTCAGAGGACTTGAGGCAAGAATTCTACAACTTGATAATGATGCTGAGCAGAGCCTCGCAGGGTGCCCCCAGGTGTTCATCTTTGAACCTTGGATGTTCTATTATATCAACCTAGTGCTGGAAGGCAAGGAGCATGTGGATTGGGCATTGATGATCAACGATAATTTACATGAACAACTCCGTGGTCTAAGAAGGACAAAGACATTCTACATGAGCTCTTACATCGTCTACATGCTGGCCCAAATGACAAAGTATAGAGGGATTTCGTATAAGGAACCAATCGGGTGTGGCTCCCATCAATTTAAAATACATGAGGCTTGTCCGCAGTTGCATTTGACAAGTACCTCCAATTACAAGAGGGTCAATGACGCCTTCACCATGCACATAACAAGAACCTTGCAGCAAAGGACACATCATAGAATACCTAGAGAGGCACAGGAGTTGATTGAAAAGTTCGGATGTTGGTTTATCCAGTTTTCGAAGTTTACCTACATCAGGCTGCAAGGATTCTCCTCTTATCCGTATAGATTGCCCCGGTATGCCACAAACAGAATTGTGATGCTGGAGATATCTAGGCAACTCATTGCCTATGATAAGATTCAAAAGAAGAAGAAGAAGGGTGGACCTGGATTCCCTATTACCATGGGGAATTCTGATGAAATTTGTCAATCACTGCAGGCAGCTAGGGAGGCAGAGAATGAACTCCAGTTCTTCCACCTTTCCTACCATACCAGCAGACAACACTGTGACCCCCATAGGAATATCAGATGGATATTGTCCGAGGAGTTCAGGCATAAGGCACAGATTGAAGACTTTTAGGCAAGCGCAGTGGATGAGATTGAGGTTAGGAGGAGGATGTCTTCACAGATACCGTTGGGAATGATTAGGGAATGCAAGATTGTCCCAGTGCCAGACCAGATTGAAGAGGATATAAATGTAGTACAAGCTGATTATGAGACAGTGAGGGATACGCCACTCCCACTCCCAGATTGGTCTGAGCCAGAGATTACAGACTTGGATACACTTTGCATCCCAGTCTTGACATTCACACGGAATTGGGTGGAAGGGCACGTGACCCGGCTCAAGGGCAGATCGCTCCCCTTTACATACAATTTGATGGGAGATCACAGGTCACAAACTGCTAAGCTGAGGAGGCAGGCTACTCAAACTCCAGAACCGCGAGAAAAGGAACCCATGCAACCAGAACCTCAAAGAGTTGAAGAATCTACCCATACACTATCACTAGCACACTCTCCGAGTATGCAAGAAGTGTCACTGTTCTCTGATCAAAGAGAAAGATTGAATGCAGAACAGGCAGTGCAAGTGGCAAGCCAAGCACCTTGCAGGGAGTCAATGGGCCAAAGCATCAACATGCCTAGGGAGGAAAATCAACAAGAGACGGATGAAGGGACAGCTACTGACACTCAATTTCAGCACGAGATTGAGGCAGCCCTAGAGGATGATGCTACTTCGGATCAGGATGCCCAGAGCTCAAGAGATACTGAGCCTATAAAGGATGATGAGCCTCGTCAGCACGAAGGCGTGGAGGAAGTTCGTGAAGTAGAGGCCGAGGTTGAGCAGCCTTTCATTATTGTTGACTTACAGCAGGAAGTGTCGGAATGGCTAAGGGGCAGAATGAGACATGACCCGGTTGATGAGACTGATCCAGTAGCTGAAATGGAAGAATTGTTAAGTAGGATCAGTGCGCCTCCCACAAAGAAGGCCAGAAAGTTCTCCAAGATTTCAACTGATGAGGATGGCTCTAGGACATTGCAGGTGGTCATGCCCAAGGTAGAATGTGATCGGGACGAGGCTGTTCCAGAAGACTATGTAATCACTACTATAGAACTTGGATGCCCTACTGGAGCACAGGTGGTTGAGGAGTGCGACAATTCGTACCAAGCATTTAAGGACAGATTGCTCCATATCAAGAGTGTTGTACCCCAAATTAAAAAAAATTCTACACTTAGGCATTTTGAAGAAATGAGTCCAAATACTGTTAAATCTATCAAAAAGGTCAAAATTGGGATTTGCATGTCTTGCATGGAGGTCAAAACCTTGAAATTTTCAAAATCTGACAATCTAGGTTAGTTCAAAATGATCAAACCTACAATACCCAGATTTCAGTTTTTCAACCCTAAATTTTAGGAAAATTTCTATTTTTAGCAATTTTCTAAAAATATAAACTTTTTCTAGGTTTTTCTGGGTTTCTTTCGAAATGGATACTTGTAAAATTTACTAAAAATAGAAAAAATTTAATAATAGAAAGTTTGGCTTTTAGGGTTAAGACTGATTTTGATTGGCTTAAAATACTTCCTCATCAGGCTGGTGCAATCAGAATCACCAAAAGATCAGTTTTACCCTACTGGGTCTATTTTGCTTTTTTAGAAGCTTTTTCGGAGATCCAAGGTCATCAATGGAGGTAAGTCGGATGCCAGGTGTCAAAATAAGATGTTCAAGCATCAAGCAGAGGCTGTCAACGATGAACGTGCAGGAAAAACAGAGAAAGGAGAGAAGAATTTGAAAAAGCTGAAAAAAGCAAAAATTTGTCCAACTCTGATGAATCTAGGCGCGTCCAGTCAAAAAGGGCGCCCATATTCCCATGCCTTAAAATTTTTTGCATCTGGCAGTCGAGACCAAGGCAAACACGTCAAACGAAGAAGATTTTGAAATTTGCAAAAAAGTTTCTAAGTCTGCCAAACATGGGTGCCCCTGAGGAGAATAGGCGCCCATCTTTTTGAAGGATCAGATGATGAAGTCAAGGTTGGCTTCCCCAAGCAACGTTGTTCGGTTTCTCACCAGCTTCACAATGGATGTCTTCGGCAGCTCATCCGAGCATGCAATCATCCGGAAACTTAGATCAAACAAAGGTCATGATGAGAGGTGTTTTAGAACTCTGAAAACGAAGAACAATGAAAATGGCTAACTTTGGAAGCTATGGGCACCATACTTCAAGAAGGGCACCTAGGGTTTAGTGCCATCAGAAATCAGTTTCCGGAGATAAACCACAACGAAGACCCCTTCCAAAATCATCTCAGCTATCCAGTGGACCTATCAGCCAGTCGGTATGATCAACACAACACCCGGAATCACGAATTCATCTGAAGGTCAGAAGACAAGCATAAATTTGAATGTCATGAAAATGGCTAACACTGGAGAAAATGGGCGCCCTTATCAAGGATAGGCACCTGACATTTTGAAGGGACAGATGAAGTTTTTATTGAACAACGTCTCCAGAACAATGTTATCAGATTCAACCAGGCTTTGCAATGGAATATTCAGTTCGATCGTCAAATCAATCTAGAAGCCAGGAGACAGAGCTGAAATAGGGTTGAAAAATCAACAGAAGTTGAAAACGGTGAAAAATTGGCTAAGTTTGGGAAAAAGGATGGCATACCTCAAAAAAGGCGCCCAACTTCTCATGCCTTAGTAGAATTTTTAGAAATTTCAAAAAATTCAAAGAGAGAAAAAACGCCTTTGTTCAAAGCATGAGCTAAATTGTAACAACCCCAAAACCGGGTAAACAAAAAATTTTCTAATTTCACTAATAAGATACAAGGAAATACAATTAAATGACAAAGTAAATAACTTTTCTTTTCATTCTAATTGAACATTTCATCATAAAGAAATAAAAGACATGATACATCATTGTTCTATTTTCCAAGTAAATAACAGAGTACGCTTTCATGATTTCTTTTCTTCAAAATAAAAAGCAAGGTAAGAATCTTACAAGTTTCAAACATAGCTCGGAAGCTTTTGAGCAAATAGGAATAAGACTGTCCAGGATCTTCCCTTTCAAACCTTGGTTCATCACAAGTCTTAATGTGGAGGGGAAACATCACTCAGGTGCTTTTCCACCAACCACGGACTTATATTGCGGTCCCCCGCACGTTTACTGTTAAGTAGACGGCCCTCCCTTCTTCGAGGAGATTGGTTGGGTAACCGGTTCTGTATGACCAACTGAGCATAGTGTGTAATCCTACATAACTAAATCCTTGTGTCCTCACAATCTCAATCTAGCATGTAACCTGGATTACTGTGAACTGACAGTGTAATTCGTCTCACAGTCTAAGTGGACGTTAGGTATACTACACTACTTTGGCCAAAGCATTTCGGCAGTACTTATACTGACGGTCATCTATCACTTGCACTAAGTCAGGTTTGGTTTGACTTAAGGCTGCCTTATCCTACGCGTAGGTTGAGTCCTTCAGTGGGTAGTCAATCACCCTAGACTTCCTACTTCAACTACTTAAACAGGAAATGGAGTACAGTCAACAAGGGGTCCCTCTGGTACTTCCCAACATGGAAATCTATATCCATGGAGTACGTAGCTTTCTCTAGTTAACCTATTTAACTCTAAAGCTTTAGACTACCTTGGTTCTGAATCCACCCTCGTCCTAGTATTTAGTAACTAATCCCTTTCCTTTACTTAAGGAATTCAAGCAGTATTCAAGCAATACAAATTATAAGGTACTTTACTAAAAGTAAAACAAATATTTCCCTTTCAAATTCATCTATGATTTCAAATGATTCGTTTCAACATGCTTTTAAGTTATTCCAATTCATCAAGTTCTCTAAGCTATTTCAAAAGCTTTTCTAAGGAAATTAAACTATTCCCCAATTTGACCAGCTCTTTAAGCTATCTATTAAATTCAATAAGCCTTTTCTAAGGAATTAAACTATTCCCAATTCAGCAATTTCATAGAACATAGAGGTTTCTTTTTATTTTTCCTTTCATAAAGCAAGACATAATCAAGCAATCTAATCATGCAATTTAAAATAAATAACAGAAAATCTATCAACATATATCTCATGCCTGATTTCCTTTTGCGTATGAGCTTGATCGGTGACTTCGATCCCTGCTCCACCGTCCTTCGCAGCCTTCTCTTAACTTAAGCAAAAACTACTTTCAGGTAAATGCAAAAAGTGTTCTCAGCAATACTGTCTCAATTGCAAATGATTTTCACAAAATGGCAATGGCTTTCACAAAAATGGCAATGGCTTCCATAAAAATGGCAATGGCTCTCATAGAATGACAATGGCTTTTATAAAATTTGAATTCCAAAACACAGAAATACCACAGCACTGTATTTCGAATTTTTCAAGGCAAGAAGAGTGAAATGAAAAGATTGAGTGTCTTTCAACAATGAGTGAGAACCTATTTATAGGTTTCGAATTCTCATGTTTCCTACCTTGTAGGCATGAGAATTCGACACCTCTCATTTTGAAAATGTCAAAATTCGCAGTGGCAGTCACACAGCAAAAGAGTTGATGATTCTTCATAATTTCTCAAGAATGTTTCAACATATCACATGCCAAATTCGTGGATTAACCACGTACAGGTTTAGTCACTGGGAAAAGCCCTAAAAAAATGGCGAACTGAAGAACAAATGGCGCTTTGGATTTTGCTGCTGAAAACGTCAAGGTTACGCACCCACAGTTCATGCCTCCTTCCACCCACGCGTCCCAGACCGGTGGCGTTCAAGCATCCGCGACCAGGTCTAAGCTACGCGAGCTGGGCGCGGATTATTCTTCTTAGTTTTCCACTGTTTTCTGGTTTAACAGTCGCGCGATTTCTTCCCATGAAGAAATCCGCGATTTTACTCAAACATTAACTTTAAATTTTTAAACAGTCTATAGTTCAGCATTTCGAAATTCTTTTTCCTTTTATATTTTCCAAGTATTTCAATATTTCGAAATTCCTTTGTATGGTTTGCAAAGTATTTACCAAAGACTATGAAAGTTTTATTACCTTTATTTCCAAGGTAAATAAACTCAAATTCCTTTATAAGCTAAATGTAAATTTAAATGCCAAAGATTTATAGTTTATACAAAATCTTTCCAAAGTTTTAGATATTTTAATATTTTCATTAAAATATATTAATATATTTTATATTATATTCAATACAATATTATTATAGTTTTTAACTTACCTTTCTTTTAATATATAATATATAAATATATCTATATAATATTCAAAATATTACATTAGATATATTAATATATTATATTACCGATAAAACTATAATAACATCGATATTAAATATATTAAAATATATTAATTAACTTACCCAG
The DNA here is from genome assembly GCA_007115665.2 of Sequoiadendron giganteum. Classification (NCBI taxonomy): domain Eukaryota; kingdom Viridiplantae; phylum Streptophyta; class Pinopsida; order Cupressales; family Cupressaceae; genus Sequoiadendron; species Sequoiadendron giganteum. The sequence continues at coordinate 87,481,839 of CM021106.1, read as the reverse complement.
TTTACACTTAAACATATCTATACATGTTTATTTTCAAATCTCCAATTACGTGTATTATAGGCCAGTCAGAGCACCTCTAATGGACGTAATTGCATAAACACGTATTTATACATTTAACCGTAAATTCCAGGCATCAGTAACTTATCAGTTCACATTTCACATACAAGGCTCACAGAACAGTAAGTCAGTCAATCAAGGAACACCACTCATAAAGCATGAAGAAGTAATCATAACTCCTAAGCCTAAGGATGACTTATCATGACAACTTAATCTGACTCAGTTCCTAAAATCCTCAGTGAAGTGTGTGTATGCTCATACGATCAACTTTACCGGTTAGTCGACCAAGTTCCTCTTCCTGAGTGATATTTCCCCTCCACCTGGAGGAATAGCTCCTGTTCCTGCATCCATGGCACAAAACCACGGCAGTCAAATGCTCACAATATTTGCAGTATATATATAAATCAAATATATAAAACAAGACTAATTATTTTCCTCTATTCATTGTTTTATTCAAGAATAACATCAATCAAGAATACAGAATGAGCCAAACATAACATGTAAACAGGATTTCATATTGTCAACAAAATTCAATCACATTTGTTCATTCAAAACCTTCCTTACAATCAGAATGCTCTAAGCATTACTAGAATAGTAACTATACAAATTCCGGGGTGTAACATAAATAAGGGTTTGAGAAGCTATTTTACAAAGCAAAAGGTTATTTAAGGCACCTCTGTGTTTCATTATTCATTATTTTCTTGCAGGTGGTCTTCAAGGAGAAACAGAGCAGCAACTTCAAACCCTTATTTTCAAGATTCAAGGGTTTAACTTGTTGGTTTTTCAATAAATTTTCAAATCAGCACTCAAGGAAGCTTGTTTTTTCACACTTTTTTATCCAGAACATCAAACTTTGAAGGAGGCCATTACTTTCAATTTTCAGCAAGCTGGTTTTTACTAGCTCTATCTTCTGGATAATTTTTGAAGGATTTTCTCAAGATTGCAGCAGCTGCTTTTTATTTTGCATGTTAGAGAAAACTTCAAAATTTACAACTTCCAATCTTCTAGGTCTATCTCAAATCTTCTTCTGGACAAAACCCATATCACAGCTTTTTCAGAGAAACTTCAAGTGGCTGTTTTTTCAGTAAAACTTCGAGGTTTTCAAAATCTAATCAACTGGGTTCATTCAAAATGTGCTCATGAACAATACCTAGATGCCAGTTTTTTTTGCCTTTTACGGAGAAAATTAGGGTTTGTTGTTTTTTCAGTCTTCATTCAGGATTTTCAAAAACGGACGATCTGGGTTTTGCTTGTAACGAAATTCTAAACAAAACCCATATCTAAGAAAAAATTCCAAAAATTCATCCGTTTGACGAAGAAAATCAGCAAGTTATTTTTAGGGTTTGTGCTGAGCTTGTCCGAGCATAGTCAAGTTTACAGCCAATCTTCAAGTTTTTCAGCATGAAGTACTCTCCCATTGAATTTAGAGCCAAACAAGTGTTGTATCATAATTATTTGAACGGATGATGTTGGGAAATGCATTTCAGTACCATCATGGACATAAAACATCATCATCTCAGTTGAAGAACGTGCAGAGGGAGTGGTATGAGCGAAAGGACAAGTGTCACAAAAAGTTGTGCAAAACTCTTCTGTGGGAGAACCAAGAGAAGTGTCGAATGCGTAAAGTTGCAGAGCCGCCAAGCTATCAATCAGTGGGTCATCTTTTGAGGCAACGATGTTTTTCAAAAACATAACTCATAAAGAAGCCGATGATGTCAAAGATTCTCTAAGTTTGATTGCAAAAGAGGAGAAGATCTTAGAAAAGCGGAATATAGCTAAAGATAGTATCAACACTCCTAATAGAGAGGCAGTTTCCCGCTTTTTGGTAGATGTGAGAGATTTAAAGTAGCAATCTTCTAGAAGCTTTCTTTCCATTCTTGTCTCCAAGCTTTCTTTCCATTCTTGTCTCATGCTTTCTTTCTATTCTTGTCACAATTCTTATCCATTCTTTGAAGATGAAGGGAAACAAATGTAATGAGTTGGCGTTTCCTATTTTTGATGCGTTCTAGGTTTTAGATGTTTTATCTTTTCTAGATTTAGAAATAAAGTTTGCATGTTGCCAAGCAGTAGTTGTAAAAGCAGGGAGATTTTAGGGTTCCCTACTCCTCTGCTTAGTTATAAATAAGAGCAGTGTTTGCTCATTTTATTTTAACCGTGCTTGTGATAACAAGACATAAGTGTCTTTAGTACCTTCTCTTTGTTATTCAGTATTGTTCACATTGTGTAAAGAGCAAGTTTGCATGCCTCCTTAGCTGCAAATCCTTGTTTAGTGCATGTGTTGTGTTGGTTATAATCAGGTTGATCGCATGTTGTAAGCGTGTTGCTACAACTTGCTGTCCCGAAATTGTAGTCCTTTGTTCTAGAAGTTTGAGTGAATAAAATCCTGAGCGTGCTTTGTTTGCCTCGATATAAATATCTCAGATTTCCATCTATTTGTCTTGTGTTAGAAGTATGAGTAAATAAAATCTTGAAACTTGCTTTGTTGCTCTTGAAATAAAAGTCCCGTATTTCCGTAATACTGTTATGATCTCTTTTTCAGCTTGCCTTAAAATGTATGTTGAAGAATAGTTTGTTTAAGTATCTTTGTCAGAAATCAAACTCATCCATTTCTAAACTCTCTTGCTCTGCGTTTACTTGAGAGGGTAGAAACGTTTTAAGCATAGGTTAAGTTGTAGCTGTCTAGTTTCATTAAAGGGAAAACCTCAGCCACAACATCTAGTGTTCTATAACCTTGTGTTCTCGCAGCTGAACCAAAAAGATAGGCGTAATTACGTTTAGATTACTTTCTTTATGCAACTCAGCAAAAGAGGGAGCTTCCCCTCCTAATTCGAAGAGCAGTTTACTGCACATAGCTGTTTGTTTTCAGAACGCATTCCAAAGGTGCGATTTCAAACACCAACAGAGAGCAAATACAAAAGATTGAAGGTAGAGCACAAAACAATGATTGGCTATGTGCAACACTTGTCCCATCCTTGTGGGCAAGAAAATCCGACAATTGAACTTCCAGCCAAATTTCCCAGAGAGTCAATCAGTGGCTTAGAAGATTTGAAAAGAATGGCACAGCAAGCAGACAAATGGGTTGCCAATGTTCGTGTTGAGACACAAAAGTTTATGGAGGATCTTGCACATGCCTATCGGCAAGCCTTTGACATTATGGCAAGAATGGATGCAGTTAATCATGCTTGGGGTGAGGCTCGTATTCATCAAACGAGAATTGTTCTTCGCTTAGGAGCTTTGATGAACACACCTTTGCAGGCTTTGGTTGAGGGAGGTGTGATTCAGGAAGGTGATAGGTATGACTTCGCCGGCTGGTACTCTTCAATAGTCACGGGCCGAGGATTCTATGATGCATTACAGGCAGATTTGGTCAGGGTCAGAAAGGCCATGACAAATATCTTTGATGGAGTCCTCAATACATTGGAGGCTATCTTTGCCAGGAGGCTGACTTCTGAGGAGATAACTGCATGTGGTTTGAAGAGTAGATTGGCGCCATTCTTTTCTGAGGTGAAGGCCTTTGTCCAGGATAATTTTGAGAACATCTCCACGTTCTCCAGCATTAATCAGAATACCCAGGATGCTCTAGTTGCCTGGAAGAAATCTTGTGCCCGGCATGGGCAAACAGTTACAGTGTTGGAGTTTCAATTGGATCATATCCCTCCCATTTCAGATCAGGAAGTTGAGGCTGTGTTGACCAGGTTCATCGAGTTTGCAGCCAAGGAAAAGGAGAAAGGAAACGCCCTTCTGGATGATGATCTTCTGACAGGGGATGATGTATATCGATTACAGATAGTGGTTCCTGCAGATGAGTGGAGAATCTTTGGTGCATTCATTGCCCCACTCCTCTCAGTGGCAGTTTTTAGGGCTGAAACCCTAATCAGGGCATATGTGGCTCAATCTGAGCCTTCCATTGTATTTGAATCTAGGTCATCCACTGGACTGGGCCAACTAGAAAAGGGGCATCCCCCCTCATTTGTAATTTATTAGAATCAGATTAGATCAAGAAATCAGAGAGTAAGGAAGATAGAAGTTAGAATAGATAGAGAATTAGCTTAGAAGATAGCTTAGTTTGAAAAGGAAAGAAAAGCTTTCCCTTAGAAAGTTTTTGTAAAAGGTTGTTGTGGAGGACTCTCATAATATAAAGAACTTCATTGATTGGTGATTCTCTCTTTCGTTGTGAGTGGTTGACAATGTTACACCCCGGAATTTGTATAGTTACTATTCTAGTAATGCTTAGAGCATTCTGATTGTAAGGAAGGTTTTGAATGAATAAATGTGATTGAATTTTGTTGACGATATGAAATCCTGTTTACATGTTATGTTTGGCTCATTCTGTATTCTTGATTGATGTTATTCTTGAATAAAACAATGAATAGAGGAAAATAATTAGTCTTGTTTTATATATTTGATTTATATATATACTGCAAATATTGTGAGCATTTGACTGCCGTGGTTTTGTGCCATGGATGTAGGAACAGGAGCTATTCCTCCAGGTGGAGGGGAAATATCACTCAGGAAGAGGAACTTGGTCGACTAACCGGTAAAGTTGATCGTATGAGCATACACACACTTCACTGAGGATTTTAGGAACTGAGTCAGATTAAGTTGTCATGATAAGTCATCCTTAGGCTTAGGATATATGATTACTTCTTCATGCTTTATGAGTGGTGTTCCTTGATTGACTGACTTACTGTTCTGTGAGCCTTGAATGTGAAATGTGAACTGATAAGTTACTGATGCCTGGAATTTACGGTTAAATGTATAAATACATGTTTATGCAATTACGTCCATTAGAGGTGCTCTGACTGGCCTATAATACACGTAATTGGAGATTTGAAAATAAACATGTATAGATATGTTTAAGTGTAAACTGGGTAAGTTAATTAATATATTTAATAATATATTTAATATCGATGTTATTATAGTTTTATCGGTAATATAATATATTAATATATCTAATGTAATATTTTGAATATTATATAGATATATTTATATATTAAAAGAAAGGTAAGTTAAAAACTATAATAATATTGTATTGAATATAATATAAAATATATTAATACATTTTAATAAGAATATTAAAATATCTAAAACTTGGAAAGATTTTATATAAACTATAAATCTTTGGCATTTAAATTTACATTTATCTTATAAAGGAATTTGAGTTTATTTACCTTTGGAAATAAAGGTAATAAAACTTTCATAGTCTTTGGTAAATACTTTGCAAACCATACAAAGGAATTTCGAAATATTGAAATACTTGGAAAATATAAAAAGGAAAAAGAATTTCGAAATGCTGAACTATAGACTGTTTAAAAATTTAAAGTTAATGTTTGAGTAAAATC
>CM021106.1:87393160-87476340 GCA_007115665.2 Sequoiadendron giganteum | reverse complement strand
GCTTGTGTGCCTATCTTTGCTGCAAGTTATTGTTCAATTCATGTGTTATTTGTGTCAAGTGTTTTCTGGTTTGATGACTAAACTGTAAGCCTGTTATTGCTACAATCCTACTATCCTGAAAGTATAATCTTTGTTACTTGAAATTTGAGAAAATAAAATCTTATGCCTACTTTGCTGCTTTGATCAACTATCTCAAATTTCCGTTTTATGTGTTCTTCTTACATAACCTTTATTTCAGCTTGCATTGAAAGTACAGTAGGTGTGTGTTGGAAGAAAGTTTGTTTAAGTATTTGTGTCGAACAATCATTTCTTGTTCATTTCTAACTCTCAAGCTCTGAGTTTACTTGAGTAGTTGGAAACGTCATTAGAGTAGGGTTAGTTGTAGTTGAAATTCAAAAGAGAAAATATCAGCTACGACGCTAGAGTTTTAAAACCTTGTGCTCTTAGCTGAACAAAAAAGATTGGTAAATTAGTTTAGCTTACTTTCTTTAAGCAACATCAACAAAGAGGGAACTTCCCCTGCTATTTCGAAGAGCAGTTTATTTGTGCATAGCTGTCCGTTTCTAATCTGCATACCAGAGGTGCGAATTGAAACGCCAACATGTAGAAAGTTTGTTAACATTAGAGTCAGCTATCTCACTTGTGGGTGTATTACAATCTTCAACCATGAATGATTTGATAGAGTTGTGATCACACAAGGGCATATCATTAGAATCATTACAAAATCCTTTCCTTTTATCCTCATATACATCAACATGTTTCTCAAACTCCTCATGAAGATTTTTGCAAATCTCCCTTGTAATTTTTCTATCCTCTTCTCGTGCAAATAGATCATGAGCTGCTATACGTGTAGGTGTGAATGAGTCATTTGAGTCCTTCAATTTCCTTGAAAGTGGAACTTCAAGATGTTGCAAATCACGATTTATCTTTTGTCGTGATAGAGCAAGGTCTTTTAATATTTTCTCCATGCTAGGCTTGTTTTCCTTTGTTGGCGAGGCAAGAAGGAAAGTAGGTAACAATCTTCCATTCTCAATTCTAGCCATTGATGTACTGTAGTTGATGCAATTGATTTATATCCTTAGGCTAGCAGGATAACAGCTCTAATACTACTGTAATAACCTTGACTCCCTTGACCAAGATTATCAATGATTACCCACGTTTGATAGTGCTATTTGTTAAACGAATTTGGTTTTTCTTTTGATATACGCAGGTAAAAAGTAATTTATTGACATATACTGCAGCTTGAAATCTAATAGAGTTCATACCAAATACATTTCCTTACAATGTAAATACTTAGGTCATACAATAATAACTTCTTACATTCTTGTTAGATTGCATACATGTGTCTCAGGTAATTGAATATTAAAACTCAATTTGCTCCTAACACTGGCAGATATTGATGACACACTCAGCAATTCAAATAATTCTTGTCTTAGATTTCAAGAAGTATTAGTTACATAGTTTCTTGACCTATTTATTAGAGGTGCTCGATGTCGACAAACTCCTTTGTATTAACTCCAGAAATGCAAATGACCAATATTGTTGGCATAAAATTATCGGCACTTCCTAAACTCTTGACTCTCGTCTCTACCTTGATCATTCCTTCCAGTTCAGTAAAGTATTTATCATTGCTCTACAAATGTCTACAAGGGGTTCGATTCTTCATTTACCACCCAGATTTGGCTTAGCAACCCATAGCCCACGATTGAGTGACTATTATGATCCAATCGACTCCTTATGGAAATAAGTGTTTCTTAAATGCTGGGAGCCATTCGAGCTACAAACAACTCACAGTTCTCCATTTATTCCCAATCAATCCGACATATTCAAGGAAGATTATTAATTATCTAGTTCGCACACAACATTGAGGACTTCCAGCGCAAATGAGAAATAGCGTTCACCACAAATAGAATACTCCTACGCCATGAGTCACCTTTTATAATAAATATTCATTGTTACCTGTCTTGAAATCTTCAATCAATAGGTAATATATATAAGAGAGGCGATATCGGGTCATCCAGATTCTTTCACACCCTTGAGATATCATGTCATCATCAGTGTTAAAGTTTCCGTTATGTGTGTTGCATAACACTAGGGTGTCGTGTAACGTTCCCCCTTAATTTTTTTCAAGTTTTATCACAATAAAACCAGCACAAGACCACTGATTAGCGTTAGCTCCAAATGTAAACCAGCTTGTAAAATAATCCTCACCAAGAATGTTCACCAAGATCCCAATGTGGGTGAGGTGATAGCATATGGTTTCGAGGATCGTTAGCAACTGGAAAGAATTACAAAGCAACTGGAGGCGGCTGGCCGACCATGAATGAAAGTAAATACAAATAGGCGGATAACCGACAATGAAATTCCACACTACCACTTATTCAGTGGGGGGAATATTTTCCACTCTGCCACTTATTTCGTGGGGGGAAATTAACAAGAATGAAAGAAAGATTATTTAACTCAACCACTTCTTCGTGGGAGTGTATACAAACATATAATTTGCAGCAATTATTAAAACAACTATTAGTACTACTAACTAGCTTTACAAATATTGAGTTTTAGCTGCAAACATCAAAAGATATGCTTCCAAAATTCTCCAATGGTTAGAGTAATAAACCTCTAACATTTACAATACAAAAATGATAAGAAATTTAAGCTCAACCAGCAATATGCCAAAAATCACTAAGTCTGATCAGAAACAATATAAATAGAAAATCAGACCAGCAACATTAAAACTCACTGAAATGGACGTAACTCCTCCGATACAGCTCAGAATGCCCCCAAAGCACAATCATTCAACAGCTAAGAGCAAGGCGTCCAACTTCCAACCAAAAATCGTGCCAGAAACAACGAACTACAGAAGGCATGAACTTTAAGGCAGCAATCAAGAAGAAGGTACAGCCCAAGAGGAGGTCGACCTCTTCTAGAAAATTCAACTCTCAATAATAAATTCTTAAAACTTGCAATTCTAGGCGCCCTTCATAGTAGAGTAACATTAGCTAATACCCAAAATGAGAATAAAATAAATGGCAAAACTACCAACATATATCCACTACAACCATGATGTTCAACAACAGTCATAAACAAATTATACAGTAGCAACCTGTTTATAGAAATTCCAAATATGCTCAATATGTACTTTTGAATGAAGCAGAGTCTCAATCAACCACCTAGGCAACCATAGTTTCAGGCCCGAAGGATGGTACGTTTGCTAAGCTTCCCCTAAGCCAGGTTCTAGATTCAGTCCAACAACATAACTTTGCAAATAATATTCAAGCATAATCAACTCTTCTCAAATCATCAATATATAAGTTCAATTGAGCAAATGAAGCAACCTGTAACTCCAACAAGAAAACTCTTCAGAAACTCCAAAGGATGTCCACCTCCAAAGCATTTAAAAATTAATTAAAACTCTTCATAATTTTCTCAAGTCGTCCCATCTTTTGAAGAGATTTTTGAACATTAATAAAACATTCTTCAGAATATTAAATGCTCAAGTCGACCCTTTTTTGTCCCTTTTTAAAAAATAACTTGGAGTCATCAAGCCTAGGCGTGGGGTACAACTTCAAAACATAAAATTGACTAAGTATGGAACTTAGTCCAAGGAGGTAGCCAAGAGTAACGCCCAAACTGTAACTGATAAACTGCTAAAAAAGAAAACTGACATTAGCCGAGCTGAACCAAGGTGATAATGATGCCACTACCACAAATGGACTTACTAAAAATAACAAATGCTCAAAAATAGTAAATTTGCAAAACTTCATTTCAACACCAACTGAGCTGTAATCATGACTTACTATAAATAGTAAGTGTTCCCAAATACTTTCAGAGCACAAATCGGGCAGCCATCATGACTTACTATAAATAGTAATTGTTTAGAAAGATTGTTAGATTCAAATGCATGTCACACCACCCTAGAGGTCTCTGAAAACCCAAAAATCTTTCCTACATGCAAGGTATTTGCCAAAATTGCATGTCATTTTCTTAACATCCATGTTACCTCATCTTGAAGCTCTCCAAAATCCTAGAAAACTCCACCAGACATGCATCAAAAACTCTCACATGCAAACCTTCAAAATTGCATCTGAAAGTTTCTATTAAAGTGGAAACCCTAATTTCCAATTCTGCTTAGCCTACGAGTTTCCGAAAATAGGCTAAATCCAAATGAAGAGCGTAGGGCTAAATTGGGGACATTACACATCAATATAATGTCCTACGCATAGACAAAGTTCCAACGGAACGAGTATGTAATCATGATATTGGAATATCGTGTTAATGATCTGCCCTCACTAACAACAATGTCTGACATATATAAAGTTGCAATCTGTTGACGGGTGTTTTATGACCACACCAACACAGAATAAAATGTCCAACGGTCACCCTATTCTCTCTTGATCAAAGTATTCCGCATGCTAAGATTGCGTGAAAGATCATGCTTTCAACTCCAAGGTTCCTTATGTAGCAAATAGGCTCAGTTGATTGATGTGAATATGCTGGGTATTCCAAGGGGACTTACACAATTTGTTCAACTTTGCGAAGCAATTAAGACATGAAGGATTTGACGATGATGCTCTGATTCCTAAGTTAACCGGGAAAATACTGAATTTGAAGGGATGAGGGTAGGGATTCTACAATCTACTTCTAAAGGGTGGAATGCGAGGATCGACTTCAACAATCTTCAAACTAGACTTTGCTTCGCCTCCCTTCGGACAACTTCCACAAAATCGGTGCAATCTTCTAAGGATGAGAAAGGTGTTCAAATTGTGATACAACATGTACATACCATCACAACGATGCATATGGACACATGAATCACAATCAAAATTAAGTGCCGATATTCTAGTTGACCACGTAGGGTGAACTCACCGTCAGTGAGCTCGCTAGTGGTATGGATGAAAAAAGACTTGCTTAAATCAAACGCCACATTCCACAATTAACAACTACTTGCATAGAATGAAATCTACTTTACTCTATCTACTTGAATCGGAAGCCGAAAAAGCCTTGTCTGTAACAACCCCAAAACCGGGTAAACAAATTTTTTTTCTAATTTCACTAATAAGATACAAGGAAATACAATTAAATGACAAAGTAAATAACTTTTCTTTTCATTCTAATTGAACATTTCATCATAAAGAAATAAAAGACATGATACATCATTGTTCTATTTTCCAAGTAAATAACAGAGTACGCTTTCATGATTTCTTTTCTTCAAAATAAAAGCAAGGTAAGAATCTTACAAGTTTCAAACATAGCTCGGAAGCTTTTGAGCAAATAGGAATAAGACTGTCCAGGATCTTCCCTTTCAAACCTTGGTTCATTAGAAGTCTTAAGGTGGAGGGGAAACATCACTCAGGTGCTTTTCCACCAACCACGGACTTATATTGCGGTCCCCCGCACGTTTACTGTTAAGTAGACGGCCCTCCCTTCTTCGAGGAGATTGGTTGGGTAACCGGTTCTGTATGACCAACTGAGCATAGTGTGTAATCCTACATAACTAAATCCTTGTGTCCTCACAATCTCAATCTAGCATGTAACCTGGATTACTGTGAACTGACAGTGTAATTCGTCTCACAGTCTAAGTGGACGTTAGGTATACTACACTACTTTGGCCAAAGCATTTCGGCAGTACTTATACTGACGGTCATCTATCACTTGCACTAAGTCAGGTTTGGTTTGACTTAAGGCTGCCTTATCCTACGCGTAGGTTGAGTCCTTCAGTGGGTAGTCAATCACCCTAGACTTCCTACTTCAACTACTTAAACAGGAAATGGAGTACAGTCAACAAGGGGTCCCTCTGGTACTTCCCAACATGGAAATCTTTATCCATGGAGTACGTAGCTTTCTCTAGTTAACCTATTTAACTCTAAAGCTTTAGACTACCTTGGTTCTGAATCCACCCTCGTCCTAGTATTTAGTAACTAATCCCTTTCCTTTACTTAAGGAATTCAAACAATATTCAAGCAATACAAATTATAAGGTACTTTACTAAAAGTAAAACAAATATTTCCCTTTCAAATTCATCTATGATTTCAAATGATTCGTTTCAACATGCTTTTAAGTTATTCCAATTCATCAAGTTCTCTAAGCTATTTCAAAAGCTTTTCTAAGGAAATTAAACTATTCCCCAATTTGACCAGCTCTTTAAGCTATCTATTAAATTCAATAAGCCTTTTCTAAGGAATTAAACTATTCCCAATTCAGCAATTTCATAGAACATAGAGGTTTCTTTTTATTTTTCCTTTCATAAAGCAAGACATAATCAAGCAATCTAATCATGCAATTTAAAATAAATAACAGAAAATCTATCAACATATATCTCATGCCTGATTTCCTTTTGCGTATGAGCTTGATCGGTGACTTCGATCCCTGCTCCACCGTCCTTCGCAGCCTTCTCTTAACTTAAGCAAAAACTACTTTCAGGTAAATGCAAAAAGTGTTCTCAGCAATACTGTCTCAATTGCAAATGATTTTCACAAAATGGCAATGGCTTTCACAAAAATGGCAATGGCTTCCATAAAAATGGCAATGGCTCTCATAGAATGACAATGGCTTTTATAAAATTTGAATTCCAAAACACAGAAATACCACAGCACTGTATTTCGAATTTTTCAAGGCAAGAAGAGTGAAATGAAAAGATTGAGTGTCTTTCAACAATGAGTGAGAACCTATTTATAGGTTTCGAATTCTCATGTTTCCTACCTTGTAGGCATGAGAATTCGACACCTCTCATTTTGAAAATGTCAAAATTCGCAGTGGCAGTCACACAGCAAAAGAGTTGATGATTCTTCATAATTTCTCAAGAATGTTTCAACATATCACATGCCAAATTCGTGGATTAACCACGTACAGGTTTAGTCACTGGGAAAAGCCCTAAAAAAATGGCGAACTGAAGAACAAATGGCGCTTTGGATTTTGCTGCTGAAAACGTCAAGGTTACGCACCCACAGTTCATGCCTCCTTCCACCCACGCGTCCCAGACCGGTGGCGTTCAAGCATCCGCGACCAGGTCTAAGCTACGCGAGCTGGGCGCGGATTATTCTCCTTGGTTTTCCACTGTTTTCTGGTTTAACAGTCGCGCGATTTCTTCCCATGAAGAAATCCGCGATTTTACTCAAACATTAACTTTACATTTTTAAACAGTCTATAGTTCAGCATTTCGAAATTCTTTTTCCTTTTATATTTTCCAAGTATTTCAATATTTCGAAATTCCTTTGTATGGTTTGCAAAGTATTTACCAAAGACTATGAAAGTTTTATTACCTTTATTTCCAAGGTAAATAAACTCAAATTCCTTTATAAGCTAAATGTAAATTTAAATGCCAAAGATTTATAGTTTATACAAAATCTTTCCAAAGTTTTAGATATTTTAATATTTTCATTAAAATATATTAATATATTTTATATTATATTCAATACAATATTATTATAGTTTTTAACTTACCTTTCTTTTAATATATAATATATAAATATATCTATATAATATTCAAAATATTACATTAGATATATTAATATATTATATTACCGATAAAACTATAATAACATCGATATTAAATATATTTATTAAATATATTAATTAACTTACCCAGTTTACACTTAAATATATCTATACATGTTTATTTTCAAATCTCCAATTACGTGTATTATAGGCCAGTCAGAGCACCTCTAATAGACGTAATTGCATAAACACGTATTTATACATTTAACCGTAAATTCCAGGCATCAGTAACTTATCAGTTCACATTTCACATTCAAGGCTCACAGAACAGTAAGTCAGTCAATCAAGGAACACCACTCATAAAGCATGAAGAAGTAATCATAACTCCTAAGCCTAAGGATGACTTATCATGACAACTTAATCTGACTCAGTTCCTAAAATCCTCAGTGAAGTGTGTGTATGCTCATACGATCAACTTTACCGGTTAGTCGACCAAGTTCCTCTTCCTGAGTGATATTTCCCCTCCACCTGGAGGAATAGCTCCTGTTCCTGCATCCATGGCACAAAACCACGGCAGTCAAATGCTCACAATATTTGCAGTATATATATAAATCAAATATATAAAACAAGACTAATTATTTTCCTCTATTCATTGTTTTATTCAAGAATAACATCAATCAAGAATACAGAATGAGCCAAACATAACATGTAAACAGGATTTCATATTGTCAACAAAATTCAATCACATTTGTTCATTCAAAACCTTCCTTACAATCAGAATGCTCTAAGCATTACTAGAATAGTAACTATACAAATTCCGGGGTGTAACATAAATAAGGGTTTGAGAAGCTATTTTACAAAGCAAAAGGTTATTTAAGGCACCTCTGTGTTTCATTATTCATTATTTTCTTGCAGGTGGTCTTCAAGGAGAAACAGAGCAGCAACTTCAAACCCTTATTTTCAAGATTCAAGGGTTTAACTTGTTGGTTTTTCAATAAATTTTCAAATCAGCACTCAAGGAAGCTTGTTTTTTCACACTTTTTTATCCAGAACATCAAACTTTGAAGGAGGCCATTACTTTCAATTTTCAGCAAGCTGGTTTTTACTAGCTCTATCTTCTGGATAATTTTTGAAGGATTTTCTCAAGATTGCAGCAGCTGCTTTTTATTTTGCATGTTAGAGAAAACTTCAAAATTTACAACTTCCAATCTTCTAGGTCTATCTCAAATCTTCTTCTGGACAAAACCCATATCACAGCTTTTTCAGAGAAACTTCAAGTGGCTGTTTTTTCAGTAAAACTTCGAGGTTTTCAAAATCTAATCAACTGGGTTCATTCAAAATGTGCTCATGAACAATACCTAGATGCCAGTTTTTTTTGCCTTTTACGGAGAAAATTAGGGTTTGTTGTTTTTTCAGTCTTCATTCAGGATTTTCAAAAACGGACGATCTGGGTTTTGCTTGTAACGAAATTCTAAACAAAACCCATATCTAAGAAAAAATTCCAAAAATTCATCCGTTTGACGAAGAAAATCAGCAAGTTATTTTTAGGGTTTGTGCTGAGCTTGTCCGAGCATAGTCAAGTTTACAGCCAATCTTCAAGTTTTTCAGCATGAAGTACTCTCCCATTGAATTTAGAGCCAAACAAGTGTTGTATCATAATTATTTGAACGGATGATGTTGGGAAATGCATTTCAGTACCATCATGGACATAAAACATCATCATCTCAGTTGAAGAACGTGCAGAGGGAGTGGTATGAGCGAAAGGACAAGTGTCACAAAAAGTTGTGCAAAACTCTTCTGTGGGAGAACCAAGAGAAGTGTCGAATGCGTAAAGTTGCAGAGCCGCCAAGCTATCAATCAGTGGGTCATCTTTTGAGGCAACGATGTTTTTCAAAAACATAACTCATAAAGAAGCCGATGATGTCAAAGATTCTCTAAGTTTGATTGCAAAAGAGGAGAAGATCTTAGAAAAGCGGAATATAGCTAAAGATAGTATCAACACTCCTAATAGAGAGGCAGTTTCCCGCTTTTTGGTAGATGTGAGAGATTTAAAGTAGCAATCTTCTAGAAGCTTTCTTTCCATTCTTGTCTCCAAGCTTTCTTTCCATTCTTGTCTCATGCTTTCTTTCTATTCTTGTCACAATTCTTATCCATTCTTTGAAGATGAAGGGAAACAAATGTAATGAGTTGGCGTTTCCTATTTTTGATGCGTTCTAGGTTTTAGATGTTTTATCTTTTCTAGATTTAGAAATAAAGTTTGCATGTTGCCAAGCAGTAGTTGTAAAAGCAGGGAGATTTTAGGGTTCCCTACTCCTCTGCTTAGTTATAAATAAGAGCAGTGTTTGCTCATTTTATTTTAACCGTGCTTGTGATAACAAGACATAAGTGTCTTTAGTACCTTCTCTTTGTTATTCAGTATTGTTCACATTGTGTAAAGAGCAAGTTTGCATGCCTCCTTAGCTGCAAATCCTTGTTTAGTGCATGTGTTGTGTTGGTTATAATCAGGTTGATCGCATGTTGTAAGCGTGTTGCTACAACTTGCTGTCCCGAAATTGTAGTCCTTTGTTCTAGAAGTTTGAGTGAATAAAATCCTGAGCGTGCTTTGTTTGCCTCGATATAAATATCTCAGATTTCCATCTATTTGTCTTGTGTTAGAAGTATGAGTAAATAAAATCTTGAAACTTGCTTTGTTGCTCTTGAAATAAAAGTCCCGTATTTCCGTAATACTGTTATGATCTCTTTTTCAGCTTGCCTTAAAATGTATGTTGAAGAATAGTTTGTTTAAGTATCTTTGTCAGAAATCAAACTCATCCATTTCTAAACTCTCTTGCTCTGCGTTTACTTGAGAGGGTAGAAACGTTTTAAGCATAGGTTAAGTTGTAGCTGTCTAGTTTCATTAAAGGGAAAACCTCAGCCACAACATCTAGTGTTCTATAACCTTGTGTTCTCGCAGCTGAACCAAAAAGATAGGCGTAATTACGTTTAGATTACTTTCTTTATGCAACTCAGCAAAAGAGGGAGCTTCCCCTCCTAATTCGAAGAGCAGTTTACTGCACATAGCTGTTTGTTTTCAGAACGCATTCCAAAGGTGCGATTTCAAACACCAACAGAGAGCAAATACAAAAGATTGAAGGTAGAGCACAAAACAATGATTGGCTATGTGCAACACTTGTCCCATCCTTGTGGGCAAGAAAATCCGACAATTGAACTTCCAGCCAAATTTCCCAGAGAGTCAATCAGTGGCTTAGAAGATTTGAAAAGAATGGCACAGCAAGCAGACAAATGGGTTGCCAATGTTCGTGTTGAGACACAAAAGTTTATGGAGGATCTTGCACATGCCTATCGGCAAGCCTTTGACATTATGGCAAGAATGGATGCAGTTAATCATGCTTGGGGTGAGGCTCGTATTCATCAAACGAGAATTGTTCTTCGCTTAGGAGCTTTGATGAACACACCTTTGCAGGCTTTGGTTGAGGGAGGTGTGATTCAGGAAGGTGATAGGTATGACTTCGCCGGCTGGTACTCTTCAATAGTCACGGGCCGAGGATTCTATGATGCATTACAGGCAGATTTGGTCAGGGTCAGAAAGGCCATGACAAATATCTTTGATGGAGTCCTCAATACATTGGAGGCTATCTTTGCCAGGAGGCTGACTTCTGAGGAGATAACTGCATGTGGTTTGAAGAGTAGATTGGCGCCATTCTTTTCTGAGGTGAAGGCCTTTGTCCAGGATAATTTTGAGAACATCTCCACGTTCTCCAGCATTAATCAGAATACCCAGGATGCTCTAGTTGCCTGGAAGAAATCTTGTGCCCGGCATGGGCAAACAGTTACAGTGTTGGAGTTTCAATTGGATCATATCCCTCCCATTTCAGATCAGGAAGTTGAGGCTGTGTTGACCAGGTTCATCGAGTTTGCAGCCAAGGAAAAGGAGAAAGGAAACGCCCTTCTGGATGATGATCTTCTGACAGGGGATGATGTATATCGATTACAGATAGTGGTTCCTGCAGATGAGTGGAGAATCTTTGGTGCATTCATTGCCCCACTCCTCTCAGTGGCAGTTTTTAGGGCTGAAACCCTAATCAGGGCATATGTGGCTCAATCTGAGCCTTCCATTGTATTTGAATCTAGGTCATCCACTGGACTGGGCCAACTAGAAAAGGGGCATCCCCCCTCATTTGTAATTTATTAGAATCAGATTAGATCAAGAAATCAGAGAGTAAGGAAGATAGAAGTTAGAATAGATAGAGAATTAGCTTAGAAGATAGCTTAGTTTGAAAAGGAAAGAAAAGCTTTCCCTTAGAAAGTTTTTGTAAAAGGTTGTTGTGGAGGACTCTCATAATATAAAGAACTTCATTGATTGGTGATTCTCTCTTTCGTTGTGAGTGGTTGACAATGTTACACCCCGGAATTTGTATAGTTACTATTCTAGTAATGCTTAGAGCATTCTGATTGTAAGGAAGGTTTTGAATGAATAAATGTGATTGAATTTTGTTGACGATATGAAATCCTGTTTACATGTTATGTTTGGCTCATTCTGTATTCTTGATTGATGTTATTCTTGAATAAAACAATGAATAGAGGAAAATAATTAGTCTTGTTTTATATATTTGATTTATATATATACTGCAAATATTGTGAGCATTTGACTGCCGTGGTTTTGTGCCATGGATGCAGGAACAGGAGCTATTCCTCCAGGTGGAGGGGAAATATCACTCAGGAAGAGGAACTTGGTCGACTAACCGGTAAAGTTGATCGTATGAGCATACACACACTTCACTGAGGATTTTAGGAACTGAGTCAGATTAAGTTGTCATGATAAGTCATCCTTAGGCTTAGGAGTTATGATTACTTCTTCATGCTTTATGAGTGGTGTTCCTTGATTGACTGACTTACTGTTCTGTGAGCCTTGTATGAAATGTGAACTGATAAGTTACTGATGCCTGGAATTTACGGTTAAATGTATAAATACGTGTTTATGCAATTACGTCCATTAGAGGTGCTCTGACTGGCCTATAATACACGTAATTGGAGATTTGAAAATAAACATGTATAGATATGTTTAAGTGTAAACTGGGTAAGTTAATTAATATATTTAATAATATATTTAATATCGATGTTATTATAGTTTTATCGGTAATATAATATATTAATATATCTAATGTAATATTTTGAATATTATATAGATATATTTATATATTATATATTAAAAGAAAGGTAAGTTAAAAACTATAATAATATTGTATTGAATATAATATAAAATATATTAATATATTTTAATGAAAATATTAAAATATCTAAAACTTTGGAAAGATTTTGTATAAACTATAAATCTTTGGCATTTAAATTTACATTTAGCTTATAAAGGAATTTGAGTTTATTTACCTTGGAAATAAAGGTAATAAAACTTTCATAGTCTTTGGTAAATACTTTGCAAACCATACAAAGGAATTTCGAAATATTGAAATACTTGGAAAATATAAAAGGAAAAAGAATTTCGAAATGCTGAACTATAGACTGTTTAAAAATTTAAAGTTAATGTTTGAGTAAAATCGCGGATTTCTTCATGGGAAGAAATCGCGCGACTGTTAAACCAGAAAACAGTGGAAAACTAAGGAGAATAATCCGCGCCCAGCTCGCGTAGCTTAGACCTGGTCGCGGATGCTTGAACGCCACCGGTCTGGGACGCGTGGGTGGAAGGAGGCATGAACTGTGGGTGCGTAACCTTGACGTTTTCAGCAGCAAAATCCAAAGCGCCATTTGTTCTTCAGTTCGCCATTTTTTAGGGCTTTTCCCAGTGACTAAACCTGTACGTGGTTAATCCACGAATTTGGCATGTGATATGTTGAAACATTCTTGAGAAATTATGAAGAATCATCAACTCTTTTGCTGTGTGACTGCCACTGCGAATTTTGACATTTTCAAAATGAGAGGTGTCGAATTCTCATGCCTACAAGGTAGGAAACATGAGAATTCGAAACCTATAAATAGGTTCTCACTCATTGTTGAAAGACACTCAATCTTTTCATTTCACTCTTCTTGCCTTGGAAAATTCGAAATACAGTGCTGTGGTATTTCTGTGTTTTGGAATTCAAATTTTATAAAAGCCATTGTCATTCTATGAGAGCCATTGCCATTTTTATGAAAGCCATTGCCATTTTTGTGAAAGCCATTGCCATTTTGTGAAAATCATTTGCAATTGAGACAGTATTGCTGAGAGACAGTGTTGCTGAGAACACTTTTTGCATTTACCTGAAAGTAGTTTTTGCTTAAGTTAAGAGAAGGCTGCGAAGGACGGTGGAGCAGGGATCGAAGTCACCGATCAAGCTCATACGCAAAAGGAAATCAGGCATGAGATATATGTTGATAGATTTTCTGTTATTTATTTTAAATTGCATGATTAGATTGCTTGATTATGTCTTGCTTTATGAAAGGAAAAATAAAAAGAAACCTCTATGTTCTATGAAATTGCTGAATTGGGAATAGTTTAATTCCTTAGAAAAGGCTTATTGAATTTAATAGATAGCTTAAAGAGCTGGTCAAATTGGGGAATAGTTTAATTTCCTTAGAAAAGCTTTTGAAATAGCTTAGAGAACTTGATGAATTGGAATAACTTAAAAGCATGTTGAAACGAATCATTTGAAATCATAGATGAATTTGAAAGGGAAATATTTGTTTTACTTTTAGTAAAGTACCTTATAATTTGTATTGCTTGAATACTGTTTGAATTCCTTAAGTAAAGGAAAGGGATTAGTTACTAAATACTAGGACGAGGGTGGATTCAGAACCAAGGTAGTCTAAAGCTTTAGAGTTAAATAGGTTAACTAGAGAAAGCTACGTACTCCATGGATAAGATTTCCATGTTGGGAAGTACCAGAGGGACCCCTTGTTGACTGTACTCCATTTCCTGTTTAAGTAGTTGAAGTAGGAAGTCTAGGGTGATTGACTACCCACTGAAGGACTCAACCTACGCGTAGGATAAGGCAGCCTTAAGTCAAACCAAACCTGACTTAGTGCAAGTGATAGATGACCGTCAGTATAAGTACTGCCGAAATGCTTTGGCCAAAGTAGTGTAGTATACCTAACGTCCACTTAGACTGTGAGACGAATTACACTGTCAGTTCACAGTAATCCAGGTTACATGCTAGATTGAGATTGTGAGGACACAAGGATTTAGTTATGTAGGATTACACACTATGCTCAGTTGGTCATACAGAACCGGTTACCCAACCAATCTCCTCGAAGAAGGGAGGGCCGTCTACTTAACAGTAAACGTGCGGGGGACCGCAATATAAGTCCGTGGTTGGTGGAAAAGCACCTGAGTGATGTTTCCCCTCCACCTTAAGACTTCTGATGAACCAAGGTTTGAAAGGGAAGATCCTGGACAGTCTTATTCCTATTTGCTCAAAAGCTTCCGAGCTATGTTTGAAACTTGTAAGATTCTTACCTTGCTTTTTATTTTGAAGAAAAGAAATCATGAAAGCGTACTCTGTTATTTACTTGGAAAATAGAACAATGATGTATCATGTCTTTTATTTCTTTATGATGAAATGTTCAATTAGAATGAAAAGAAAAGTTATTTACTTTGTCATTTAATTGTATTTCCTTGTATCTTATTAGTGAAATTAGAAAAAAAATTTGTTTACCCGGTTTTGGGGTTGTTACAGACAAGGCTTTTTCGGCTTCCGATTCAAGTAGATAGAGTAAAGTAGATTTCATTCTATGCAAGTAGTTGTTAATTGTGGAATGTGGCGTTTGATTTAAGCAAGTCTTTTTTCATCCATACCACTAGCGAGCTCACTGACGGTGAGTTCACCCTACGTGGTCAACTAGAATATCGGCACTTAATTTTGATTGTGATTCATGTGTCCATATGCATCGTTGTGATGGTATGTACATGTTGTATCACAATTTGAACACCTTTCTCATCCTTAGAAGATTGCACCGATTTTGTGGAAGTTGTCCGAAGGGAGGCGAAGCAAAGTCTAGTTTGAAGATTGTTGAAGTCGATCCTCGCATTCCACCCTTTAGAAGTAGATTGTAGAATCCCTACCCTCATCCCTTCAAATTCAGTATTTTCCCGGTTAACTTAGGAATCAGAGCATCATCGTCAAATCCTTCATGTCTTAATTGCTTCGCAAAGTTGAACAAATTGTGTAAGTCCCCTTGGAATACCCAGCATATTCACATCAATCAACTGAGCCTATTTGCTACATAAGGAACCTTGGAGTTGAAAGCATGATCTTTCACGCAATCTTAGCATGCGGAATACTTTGATCAAGAGAGAATAGGGTGACCGTTGGACATTTTATTCTGTGTTGGTGTGGTCATAAAACACCCGTCAACAGATTGCAACTTTATATATGTCAGACATTGTTGTTAGTGAGGGCAGATCATTAACACGATATTCCAATATCATGATTACATACTCGTTCCGTTGGAACTTTGTCTATGCGTAGGACATTATATTGATGTGTAATGTCCCCAATTTAGCCCTACGCTCTTCATTTGGATTTAGCCTATTTTCGGAAACTCGTAGGCTAAGCAGAATTGGAAATTAGGGTTTCCACTTTAATAGAAACTTTCAGATGCAATTTTGAAGGTTTGCATGTGAGAGTTTTTGATGCATGTCTGGTGGAGTTTTCTAGGATTTTGGAGAGCTTCAAGATGAGGTAACATGGATGTTAAGAAAATGACATGCAATTTTGGCAAATACCTTGCATGTAGGAAAGATTTTTGGGTTTTCAGAGACCTCTAGGGTGGTGTGACATGCATTTGAATCTAACAATCTTTCTAAACAATTACTATTTATAGTAAGTCATGATGGCTGCCCGATTTGTGCTCTGAAAGTATTTGGGAACACTTACTATTTATAGTAAGTCATGATTACAGCTCAGTTGGTGTTGAAATGAAGTTTTGCAAATTTACTATTTTTGAGCATTTGTTATTTTTAGTAAGTCCATTTGTGGTAGTGGCATCATTATCACCTTGGTTCAGCTCGGCTAATGTCAGTTTTCTTTTTTAGCAGTTTATCAGTTACAGTTTGGGCGTTACTCTTGGCTACCTCCTTGGACTAAGTTCCATACTTAGTCAATTTTATGTTTTGAAGTTGTACCCCACGCCTAGGCTTGATGACTCCAAGTTATTTTTTAAAAAGGGACAAAAAAGGGTCGACTTGAGCATTTAATATTCTGAAGAATGTTTTATTAATGTTCAAAAATCTCTTCAAAAGATGGGACGACTTGAGAAAATTATGAAGAGTTTTAATTAATTTTTAAATGCTTTGGAGGTGGACATCCTTTGGAGTTTCTGAAGAGTTTTCTTGTTGGAGTTACAGGTTGCTTCATTTGCTCAATTGAACTTATATATTGATGATTTGAGAAGAGTTGATTATGCTTGAATATTATTTGCAAAGTTATGTTGTTGGACTGAATCTAGAACCTGGCTTAGGGGAAGCTTAGCAAACGTACCATCCTTCGGGCCTGAAACTATGGTTGCCTAGGTGGTTGATTGAGACTCTGCTTCATTCAAAAGTACATATTGAGCATATTTGGAATTTCTATAAACAGGTTGCTACTGTATAATTTGTTTATGACTGTTGTTGAACATCATGGTTGTAGTGGATATATGTTGGTAGTTTTGCCATTTATTTTATTCTCATTTTGGGTATTAGCTAATGTTACTCTACTATGAAGGGCGCCTAGAATTGCAAGTTTTAAGAATTTATTATTGAGAGTTGAATTTTCTAGAAGAGGTCGACCTCCTCTTGGGCTGTACCTTCTTCTTGATTGCTGCCTTAAAGTTCATGCCTTCTGTAGTTCGTTGTTTCTGGCACGATTTTTGGTTGGAAGTTGGACGCCTTGCTCTTAGCTGTTGAATGATTGTGCTTTGGGGGCATTCTGAGCTGTATCGGAGGAGTTACGTCCATTTCAGTGAGTTTTAATGTTGCTGGTCTGATTTTCTATTTATATTGTTTCTGATCAGACTTAGTGATTTTTGGCATATTGCTGGTTGAGCTTAAATTTCTTATCATTTTTGTATTGTAAATGTTAGAGGTTTATTACTCTAACCATTGGAGAATTTTGGAAGCATATCTTTTGATGTTTGCAGCTAAAACTCAATATTTGTAAAGCTAGTTAGTAGTACTAATAGTTGTTTTAATAATTGCTGCAAATTATATGTTTGTATACACTCCCACGAAGAAGTGGTTGAGTTAAATAATCTTTCTTTCATTCTTGTTAATTTCCCCCCACGAAATAAGTGGCAGAGTGGAAAATATTCCCCCCACTGAATAAGTGGTAGTGTGGAATTTCATTGTCGGTTATCCGCCTATTTGTATTTACTTTCATTCATGGTCGGCCAGCCGCCTCCAGTTGCTTTGTAATTCTTTCCAGTTGCTAACGATCCTCGAAACCATATGCTATCACCTCACCCACATTGGGATCTTGGTGAACATTCTTGGTGAGGATTATTTTACAAGCTGGTTTACATTTGGAGCTAACGCTAATCAGTGGTCTTGTGCTGGTTTTATTGTGATAAAACTTGAAAAAAATTAAGGGGGAACGTTACACGACACCCTAGTGTTATGCAACACACATAACGGAAACTTTAACACTGATGATGACATGATATCTCAAGGGTGTGAAAGAATCTGGATGACCCGATATCGCCTCTCTTATATATATTACCTATTGATTGAAGATTTCAAGACAGGTAACAATGAATATTTATTATAAAAGGTGACTCATGGCGTAGGAGTATTCTATTTGTGGTGAACGCTATTTCTCATTTGCGCTGGAAGTCCTCAATGTTGTGTGCGAACTAGATAATTAATAATCTTCCTTGAATATGTCGGATTGATTGGGAATAAATGGAGAACTGTGAGTTGTTTGTAGCTCGAATGGCTCCCAGCATTTAAGAAACACTTATTTCCATAAGGAGTCGATTGGATCATAATAGTCACTCAATCGTGGGCTATGGGTTGCTAAGCCAAATCTGGGTGGTAAATGAAGAATCGAACCCCTTGTAGACATTTGTAGAGCAATGATAAATACTTTACTGAACTGGAAGGAATGATCAAGGTAGAGACGAGAGTCAAGAGTTTAGGAAGTGCCGATAATTTTATGCCAACAATATTGGTCATTTGCATTTCTGGAGTTAATACAAAGGAGTTTGTCGACATCGAGCACCTCTAATAAATAGGTCAAGAAACTATGTAACTAATACTTCTTGAAATCTAAGACAAGAATTATTTGAATTGCTGAGTGTGTCATCAATATCTGCCAGTGTTAGGAGCAAATTGAGTTTTAATATTCAATTACCTGAGACACATGTATGCAATCTAACAAGAATGTAAGAAGTTATTATTGTATGACCTAAGTATTTACATTGTAAGGAAATGTATTTGGTATGAACTCTATTAGATTTCAAGCTGCAGTATATGTCAATAAATTACTTTTTACCTGCGTATATCAAAAGAAAAACCAAATTCGTTTAACAAATAGCACTATCAAACGTGGGTAATCATTGATAATCTTGGTCAAGGGAGTCAAGGTTATTACAGTAGTATTAGAGCTGTTATCCTGCTAGCCTAAGGATATAAATCAATTGCATCAACTACAGTACATCAATGGCTAGAATTGAGAATGGAAGATTGTTACCTACTTTCCTTCTTGCCTCGCCAACAAAGGAAAACAAGCCTAGCATGGAGAAAATATTAAAAGACCTTGCTCTATCACGACAAAAGATAAATCGTGATTTGCAACATCTTGAAGTTCCACTTTCAAGGAAATTGAAGGACTCAAATGACTCATTCACACCTACACGTATAGCAGCTCATGATCTATTTGCACGAGAAGAGGATAGAAAAATTACAAGGGAGATTTGCAAAAATCTTCATGAGGAGTTTGAGAAACATGTTGATGTATATGAGGATAAAAGGAAAGGATTTTGTAATGATTCTAATGATATGCCCTTGTGTGATCACAACTCTATCAAATCATTCATGGTTGAAGATTGTAATACACCCACAAGTGAGATAGCTGACTCTAATGTTAACAAACTTTCTACATGTTGGCGTTTCAATTCGCACCTCTGGTATGCAGATTAGAAACGGACAGCTATGCACAAATAAACTGCTCTTCGAAATAGCAGGGGAAGTTCCCTCTTTGTTGATGTTGCTTAAAGAAAGTAAGCTAAACTAATTTACCAATCTTTTTTGTTCAGCTAAGAGCACAAGGTTTTAAAACTCTAGCGTCGTAGCTGATATTTTCTCTTTTGAATTTCAACTACAACTAACCCTACTCTAATGACGTTTCCAACTACTCAAGTAAACTCAGAGCTTGAGAGTTAGAAATGAACAAGAAATGATTGTTCGACACAAATACTTAAACAAACTTTCTTCCAACACACACCTACTGTACTTTCAATGCAAGCTGAAATAAAGGTTATGTAAGAAGAACACATAAAACGGAAATTTGAGATAGTTGATCAAAGCAGCAAAGTAGGCATAAGATTTTATTTTCTCAAATTTCAAGTAACAAAGATTATACTTTCAGGATAGTAGGATTGTAGCAATAACAGGCTTACAGTTTAGTCATCAAACCAGAAAACACTTGACACAAATAACACATGAATTGAACAATAACTTGCAGCAAAGATAGGCACACAAGCTTGCTCTTACACTAATTGAACTGGCATTGAATAACACCTTGCAAGCAACAAGTAGGCTAAAGCAATTTGTTATCACAATAACCGCTAAAGAAAAATGGGCAAGGCTGCCCTTGTTTATACACAAGCAAAGGAGTAGGGAACCCTAAAATTTCCTTGCTTTTACATCTTGCCAAAATGCAATCTTTATTTTTAAAACTAAAACAAGATAAGCATCTAACAACCTATGAAAGCAAACCAGCAAGGAAAGTGCCAACTATCACAAATTGATATTTGTTTTCTCTTTCAAAGAATGGATAAGCCTGAGATAAGAATAGAAAGAAAGTGTGAGATAAGAATGGAAAGAAAGCTCAAAGACAGCTTCAAGTTCACCCCTGCTTTAAATCTCAACTACATCTGCCAAAAAGCTAGAAATTGTATCTCTATCAGGAGCATTAATACTATCTATAGCAAAATTTTGCTTTTCCAAGATCTCTTCGCCTTCTACAATTGAACTTAGAGAATCTTTCACATCTTCATCTACTTTATCGAATCTTGTTGACATCGCTACAATCTGACACATCTTTCCAGCAATCGGATCACTGCTAACATTGTCACGAACAATATTCTAGAATTTTGCTTGTACTTCATCAAGTTCAATGAAAGAACCATCACGATGACGATACCGACAAGGGATCTCTGAAACAAATTCACTTATGAACTGGAGAACATCAAAAATCCTCTGCCTGTATTCAACTAACTCTTCAAATATTTTCTCATAAATTTTCACCTTGAAGAGGTGGCGATCTCTCCATGCAAGGATTTTTCTCTTATTATCTCTTGAAACTATTGAATCATATGCAGTCTCCAAATTTGCAATGATAATCTCTTGTATAGATTTCACCTCTGCTATACAATGCTCAAATCCTTGAATCCCTTGGCACAAATCATGGGCATTATACCTTAGCTGATATATCTCTGCAAGAACAACTCTCCCTCTAGTGATGAACTCGATCCAATCCCACATATGCCTCCCATATATAACCAATTGTCTTACCTGATGTTGATCAACTGGTGTCTCTAGAATCTGGGGTAGCAACGGAGTAGCTTGTGAAGTGTTGTGAAGAAGATTAGAAATATATTACCTAGGTTGCCGATTTTTAGCCTTGAGGGCTGCTTTATCCTCTCCATCTTTTAGCACTCGTTCCTTTAGATTTCCAGCTGCAACCTCAAACAAATTTACATCAATATGCCGAGTGCTTCTACTGAGATTTGCCTTGACGATCGTGAAATCATCAATCTCCACCTCTTCAATAATCTTATCTTCTAGAGGCGTAGCAATCTCAATGATAATTTCACCTTCTGGATTCTTCTCCATCTGAACTTGTTTCTTTGGTTTCTTTATAGGTGCATATTGGTAAATATTGTCAAGCTCTACAAAGTTTAATTCATATGAAAGCCTCCTCATTTTCCTTCCTAGGACGTTCTCAAGCCAAGACTAGGTGTCTCTACTAACCTCTCTGGGAGGTTCAGCTTCAACTTCATCAACTTCTTCATCCTCTAAATCAATATGGATCGAAGAAGACCTTGGCAACAGTGGAGCATCTAGAGACATGGGTACAACTTCTGCTTCTTCTTGTCGCACGAGCTCTTCAAGTGGGACTTTTGATACCACTGTCGATTGCTCCTGTAGAACTATATTGGAAAAGTCCAACCTTCTCCTTACACTCTTTGTTGTTTTGCTACCCTTCACACCTTCTGGAGGATTCATATGGCCTTCATTCTAGGAGTTGGTTTGGAAGAAGGAAGGGATGATTGCACTATTGGTGGCTCCGCAACTAGAATAGCTTCCTTTGGTGTTCTCTTGAGATATAGGAACCTCCTGTTGTTTTTGATAACTCGGCTCATTCTTTCTTCAAATGAAGTGCACTCTTTGTTGGAAAAAACTTTACTTGTGGAAGAGGCTGCTGCTCAATTTGATTTCGA
The DNA here is from genome assembly GCA_007115665.2 of Sequoiadendron giganteum. Classification (NCBI taxonomy): domain Eukaryota; kingdom Viridiplantae; phylum Streptophyta; class Pinopsida; order Cupressales; family Cupressaceae; genus Sequoiadendron; species Sequoiadendron giganteum. The sequence goes on along the minus strand of CM021106.1, from coordinate 87,454,272 downwards.
GCGTACATAGGAAGAAGTACTTCTCCATTATCATCAGACAATCCTTCAATATATTTTGACAAGCAGTTTTTCATCTGAAGGAGTATGAACCTGCTGTTACTACACTTCCGTACTTCAAACTCATCTTTGAAATTAGCCCAAAAATCTTCAACTGCGGGCACATGAGCATAATTCTAACCAAGACAGGATGCAGAGACGCCATGGGGATCGTATGATCACCTCTCGCTGAATGGCTTGAGACCAAATTTTAACAACTCATCACCCATTAACTTAGCATCCTGTTGGCGTTTCGAATTGCACCTTTGCAATGCATTTTGGAAACGGACAGCTATGTGCAGTAAACTGCTCTTCGAATTAGGAGGGGAAGCTCCCTCTTTTGCTAAGTTACATAAAGTAAGTAAACTAAAACTAATTTTTTGCCTATCTTTTTGATTCAGCTGCGAGAAGACAAGGTTATAGAACTCTAGATGTTGCAGCTGAGGTTTTCCCTTTGATGAAACTTGACAACTACAACTTAACTTACGCTAAAACGTTTCTATCCTCTCAAGTAAACGTAGAGCAAGAGATTCTAGAAATGGACGACACAGATTTTGGGACAAAGATACTTGAATAAACTTTCCTTAACATACATCTACTAAATTTCAATGCAGGCTGAAAAAGGAGATCATAAAAGTATTACGAAAATATGAGACTTTATTTCAAGGGCAGCAAAGCAAGCTTCAAGATTTTATTTCCTCACACTTCTAACACAAAACAATAAACGGAAATCTGAGATATTTATATTGAGGGCAGCTAAGCAAGCTTCAAGATTTTATTTACTCAAACTTCTGGCACAAAGATTACAATTTCGGGACAGCAAGTTGTAGCAAAATACTTGCAACATGCGATCAACCTGATTATAATTGACACATAACACATCCACTAAACAAGGATTTGCAGCTAAGGAGGCATGCAAACTTGTTCTTTACACAAAGTGAACTGACACTAAACGATAACAAACATGAAGGCATAAGCTCAGCGATTCTGTTATCACAAGCAGAGTTAAACTAAAATGAGCAAACACTGCTCTTATTTATAACTAAGCAGAGGAGTAGGGAACCCTAAAGTCTCCTTGCTTTTACAACTACTGTTTGCCAATATGCAAGCTTTATTTCTACACTTAAAAAAGATAAAACATCTAAACCCTAGAAAGCATCTAAAAACAACAAGTGCCAACTCGTTACAACTTGTTACAATTGTTTTCTTTCTATCCTCAAAGAATGGATAAGAATTGAGACAAGAATAGAAAGAAAGGGTCGAAGAAGCTTCTAGAAGAAAGCAGATTTAAATCTCAATCACATCCGCTAAAAAGCGGGCAACTTCATCTATGATAGGAGTGTCGATACTATTAATAGCAAAATGTCGCTTTTCCAAGATTTCTTTGCCATCTGTAATAGATCTCAAGAAATCTTCACTCTCATTGTGTAACAACCCCAAAACCGGGTAAACAAAAAATTTTCTAATTTCACTAATAAGATACAAGGAAATACAATTAAATGACAAAGTAAATAACTTTTCTTTTCATTCTAATTGAACATTTCATCATAAAGAAATAAAAGACATGATACATCATTGTTCTATTTTCCAAGTAAATAACAGAGTACGCTTTCATGATTTCTTTTCTTCAAAATAAAAAGCAAGGTAAGAATCTTACAAGTTTCAAACATAGCTCGGAAGCTTTTGAGCAAATAGGAATAAGACTGTCCAGGATCTTCCCTTTCAAACCTTGGTTCATCAGAAGTCTTAAGGTGGAGGGGAAACATCACTCAGGTGCTTTTCCACCAACCACGGACTTATATTGCGGTCCCCCGCACGTTTACTGTTAAGTAGACGGCCCTCCCTTCTTCGAGGAGATTGGTTGGGTAACCGGTTCTGTATGACCAACTGAGCATAGTGTGTAATCCTACATAACTAAATCCTTGTGTCCTCACAATCTCAATCTAGCATGTAACCTGGATTACTGTGAACTGACAGTGTAATTCGTCTCACAGTCTAAGTGGACGTTAGGTATACTACACTACTTTGGCCAAAGCATTTCGGCAGTACTTATACTGACGGTCATCTATCACTTGCACTAAGTCAGGTTTGGTTTGACTTAAGGCTGCCTTATCCTACGCGTAGGTTGAGTCCTTCAGTGGGTAGTCAATCACCCTAGACTTCCTACTTCAACTACTTAAACAGGAAATGGAGTACAGTCAACAAGGGGTCCCTCTGGTACTTCCCAACATGGAAATCTATATCCATGGAGTACGTAGCTTTCTCTAGTTAACCTATTTAACTCTAAAGCTTTAGACTACCTTGGTTCTGAATCCACCCTCGTCCTAGTATTTAGTAACTAATCCCTTTCCTTTACTTAAGGAATTCAAGCAGTATTCAAGCAATACAAATTATAAGGTACTTTACTAAAAGTAAACAAATATTTCCCTTTCAAATTCATCTATGATTTCAAATGATTCGTTTCAACATGCTTTTAAGTTATTCCAATTCATCAAGTTCTCTAAGCTATTTCAAAAGCTTTTCTAAGGAAATTAAACTATTCCCCAATTTGACCAGCTCTTTAAGCTATCTATTAAATTCAATAAGCCTTTTCTAAGGAATTAAACTATTCCCAATTCAGCAATTTCATAGAACATAGAGGTTTCTTTTTATTTTTCCTTTCATAAAGCAAGACATAATCAAGCAATCTAATCATGCAATTTAAAATAAATAACAGAAAATCTATCAACATATATCTCATGCCTGATTTCCTTTTGTGTATGAGCTTGATCGGTAACTTCAATCCCTGCTCCACCGTCCTTCGCAGCCTTCTCTTAACTTAAGCAAAAACTACTTTCAGGTAAATGCAAAAAGTGTTCTCAGCAATACTGTCTCTCAGCAATACTGTCTCAATTGCAAATGATTTTCACAAAATGGCAATGGCTTTCACAAAAATGGCAATGGCTTTCACAAAAATGGCAATGGCTCTCATAGAATTTGAATTCCAAAACACAGAAATACCACAGCACTGTATTTCGAATTTTCCAAGGCAAGAAGAGTGAAATGAAAAGATTGAGTGTCTTTCAACAATGAGTGAGAACCTATTTATAGGTTTCGAATTCTCATGTTTCCTACCTTGTAGGCATGAGAATTCGACACCTCTCATTTTGAAAATGTCAAAATTCGCAGTGGCAGTCACACAGCAAAAGAGTTGATGATTCTTCATAATTTCTCAAGAATGTTTCAACATATCACATGCCAAATTCGTGGATTAACCACGTACAGGTTTAGTCACTGGGAAAAGCCCTAAAAAATGGCGAACTGAAGAACAAATGGCGCTTTGGATTTTGCTGCTGAAAACGTCAAGGTTACGCACCCACAGTTCATGCCTCCTTCCACCCACGCGTCCCAGACCGGTGGCGTTCAAGCATCCGCGACCAGGTCTAAGCTACGCGAGCTGGGCGCGGATTATTCTCCTTAGTTTTCCACTGTTTTCTGGTTTAACAGTCGCGCGATTTCTTCCCATGAAGAAATCCGCGATTTTACTCAAACATTAACTTTACATTTTTAAACAGTCTATAGTTCAGCATTTCGAAATTCTTTTTCCTTTTATATTTTCCAAGTATTTCAATATTTCGAAATTCCTTTGTATGGTTTGCAAAGTATTTACCAAAGACTATGAAAGTTTTATTACCTTTATTTCCAAGGTAAATAAACTCAAATTCCTTTATAAGCTAAATGTAAATTTAATTGCCAAAGATTTATAGTTTATACAAAATCTTTCCAAAGTTTTAGATATTTTAATATTTTCATTAAAATATATTAATATATTTTATATTATATTCAATACAATATTATTATAGTTTTTAACTTACCTTTCTTTTAATATATAATATATAAATATATCTATATAATATTCAAAATATTACATTAGATATATTAATATATTATATTACTGATAAAACTATAATAACATCGATATTAAATATATTATTAAATATATTAATTAACTTACCCAGTTTACACTTAAACATATCTATACATGTTTATTTTCAAATCTCCAATTACGTGTATTATAGGCCAGTCAGAGCACCTCTAATGGACGTAATTGCATAAACACGTATTTATACATTTAACCGTAAATTCCAGGCATCAGTAACTTATCAGTTCACATTTCACATTCAAGGCTCACAGAACAGTAAGTCAGTCAATCAAGGAACACCACTCATAAAGCATGAAGAAGTAATCATAACTCCTAAGCCTAAGGATGACTTATCATGACAACTTAATCTGACTCAGTTCCTAAAATCCTCAGTGAAGTGTGTGTATGCTCATACGATCAACTTTACCGGTTAGTCGACCAAGTTCCTCTTCCTGAGTGATATTTCCCCTCCACCTGGAGGAATAGCTCCTGTTCCTGCATCCATGGCACAAAACCACGGCAGTCAAATGCTCACAATATTTGCAGTATATATATATAAATCAAATATATAAAACAAGACTAATTATTTTCCTCTATTCATTGTTTTATTCAAGAATAACATCAATCAAGAACACAGAATGAGCCAAACATAACATGTAAACAGGATTTCATATTGTCAACAAAATTCAATCACATTTATTCATTCAAAACCTTCCTTACAATCAGAATGCTCTAAGCATTACTAGAATAGTAACTATACAAATTCCGGGGTGTAACACATTGGCCGCTTTCTCGAACTATGCTGACATCATGGAAATCATCTTCATTCTTCCAACACTACCATCGCAACCATGCAAGATACACTGAAACTTTGTTTGGACTACGTCAAGCCTAATGTATGAACCATCGTCAAGGCGATATTGACAAGGAATTGCTGCAACAAATTCTCTGATGAACCTAAGAGTATCACTAACCCTTTGTTTATACACTGCAAACTCCTCAGATATTCTAACATAAATATTAACCTTAAGAAGGTGACCTTTCCACTCCAGGATCTGTCTTTTGTGTTCTCTTGCCATTGTAGAGCCATAAGCCATCTCTAACTCTGCAATTATGATCTCGTGCATAAGCTTGAACTCGGTTATCAACTGCTCAAAATGCTGGATACCTTTACGTAAATCATGAGCTTTGTATCTTAACTAGAAGACCTGTGTTAGAATCTCTTTTTCTTTAACGATGAACTCTTCAATCCATTCCTGAATTTGTTTTCCACAAATAACCAACTGCCTCAACTATTGTTGATCAGCTGGTGTTTCTAAGACTAGTGGCAGCAACTGCGTTGTTTGTGAGGTGCCTTGAATAAGATTTGATATATACGACCGGAGTTGACGATTTTCAGCTTTGAGGGTTGCCTTGTCTTCTCCATCTTTTTGCACTCTTTCTTGAATATTTTCAGTTACCATCTTAAACAAACTCATATCAGCATGTCGAGTACTTTTACCAAGGTTTGCTTTAACCATTATGAAATCATCAACATCCACCTCATCCCTGATTTTATCTTCAAGAGGCGTAGCTGTCTCCATGGCCATTGCAACCTCAAGATTCCTCTCAAAATGCATTTGTTTCTTGGCCTTCTTTTTGGGTGCTTCCTAATATATACTAAGGTCATCATCAATCACCTAATATGAAGGCCTTCTTCTCATCTTTCCCAAGGAGCTCTCAAGCCAAGATGTGGTATCTCTACTAACATCCAAGGGAGGAATAATTGCAACATCAGCCTCTATCTCCTCGTCTTCCAAATCAATGTGAATTAGCGAAGACCTAGGAGATGGTAAAGGGTCTTGTATCAAAGGCTCATTTTCTACTTCTTCTTGAAGTATGGGCTCAGGTGTAGGAACTTCTATTTCAGTTCTAGGCTGCTCCTATATAAAAATTCATGTGTAGTCCAACCTCCTCTTGGCACATTTTGCTGATCTACTGCCCTTTGTAACCTCTTGAGACTGAACTTTTTCTTTCATCTTCGTTTGAGCTTTTGAAGAAGAAGAAGAGATGAATGTTTCTTTGGCGGCTCTACTACTGGAATGGACTCCCTCCTTTTGAGGATTAAGAAAGTCTTGATGTACTCTACCACTTGTCGTGTCCTTTCTTCCACTGTAATGCATTCTTTGTTAGCCCAGTTGACCTGTGGAAGAGGTTGTTGTTCAACCTGATTTCTAGTATAGGTTGGGAGAATTACATCCCCGTCATCATCTGATAACCCTTCAATATCTTCTGATAAACAATCTTTCATTTGGTGAAGGGTGAACCTACTATTACTTCGCCTTCGCACCTCGTACTTATCTCTACAGTTAGCCCAAAAGTCTTCAAGTGCACGCACATGAGCATAGTTCTGACCAAGTCGAGCTGCATAGACACCATGGGGATCATATGATCATCTCTCGCTGAAAGGCTTGAGACCAAGTTTATCTAACTCATTACCCATTATTTTAGCATTTGCTAATGATTTGCAACTGTAAATACCTAAAGCAAAAGGAAAGTTGAAGGCTGGTTTCTTTTTGTTGCGCAGGCGAGTGTGAACATTTGATACCTGTCTAAGAAATTCCATACACACAATTTCATCTAACGGATACCTCGGCAACATAAGAGGAGCTCTTGAATAACCATAAACCCTTAGGTAAGTGAAAGTGGCAAACTGAATAAACCAATCAGCCCATTCTAACATTGTTTCCCTGGCAATAAATGAGATGTGAACACGTATTTCATTGTCCACGTCATGCACTGTGTAGATTAAGAATGCTTCATTCACTCTTTTGTAATGATGTGATGTTGCAGTGAACTCTAACTGAGTGTAATAATTGTAGACATGTTGAACATTTAAAGAACCCTCTGTGTTTAACCCTCTGAATTTACCTTGATAGGCAACCAAGTAGACTAGGTAGGAGACCATGTGGAATGCATGTCTATTAAAATATTCAGTTATTTGATGGTGAAGGCAATCACTGATCAATGTAGGCCAGTCATAGAACTTTGTCTTCTTCATTATGTGAGGTATCACGTAGAACATCCAAGGCTGAAACTTCATTGCATCTGCTTGACCAGTAATCCAGTTGAGTAGGGTGATTATTATAGCAAATTCATCCTTGAACTCTCCTCTCCCGACATTCTTTGGCAATATACTATATTTATCTTTCAACCACCTATGTGCAATCTTCTTGCTATATTTTTCTTGATGCTCATCCCATATCCTTTCACATTCTTCAATGTTGATGGTAACACTTCTAGGCCATGGTGGGATGGAGAAGCATTTCTCAATCATGTCTTGCTTTAAACTGCATATGATTCTTCCATCAACTGACTGGATTTCCCTTGTGGCTGGATTATAATGCTTGATACAAGCAATTATAAATTCTAAGCTCTGTACTGAGAAAGGTATGGATGTTGCTGCGAGAAGACTTGAATGGCCAAGATGCCTAATGGTGGTGTTGCCTGCATCTTCCAAAGGGCGTAGATAGAATACTGGCTTAATCTGATGTAAGTCAGTCTCGACTGTCTCTATGAAATCATGGTACAGTGCTGATTTGGTCTTGAACTCTGTACGAATGTACTCCATTCTACAAAACTCGAAAATTGACAGTAAACACGACTAGGTACTGACAAGTTTTGGCAAACTTTCTAATTTTAGCTTGCTGATTTTCCTTCGTCAAACGGATGAAAATTTGAAAAAAAAATTGAGATATGAGTTCTGATTAGAATTTTGTTACAAGCCAACCCAGATCGTACGTTTTTGAAAATTTGAAGTGAAGACTGAAAAAACATCAAACTGTAGTTTTCTCTGAAAAAAGTAGAAAAAACGGGCATCTGGGTATTGTTCATGAGTATATTTTGAATGAACCCAGTTGACCAGATTTTGCATACCCTAGCTTCTGACTGAAAAAGCAACAACTTTAAGTTCCTCTAAGAAAGTTGTGATATGGGTTTTGTCCAGAAGAAGGTTTAGTATAGACCCCGAATATTAGAAATGGAAGAATTTGAAGTTTTCTCTGACATGCAAAATAAAAGCAACTGCTGCAACCTTGAGAAAATTCTTCAACAATTTGTCCAGAAGATAGAACAAATATGAACCAGCTTGCTGAAAATTGAAAGTAATGGCCCTCTTCTTCACAAATTTGATGTTCTTGATGAAGAAATATGAAAAAGCAAGCCTTCTTTGAGTGTTGATCTGAAAATTTTATGAAAAACTAGCAAGTTTAGGTTCTTGAATCTTGGAAAATATAGGTTTGAAGTTGTTGTTTTGTTTCTCCTTGAAGACACCTCCAAGAAAATATGAAAAATAATACATAGAGATGTCCTGAAATAAGTTTTTGCTTTGAGAAACAGGTTCTCAAACCCTAATTCTAGAAACCCTAAATTTAGCTCATGCATTGACCTAAGGCATTTTTTCCTGTTTTGAAATTTTTTGAAATTTCTAAAAATTTATCTAAGGCATGAGAAGTTGGGCTCCCTTTTTGAAGTAGGGCGCCCAATCTCTCCAGATTTAGCCAATTTTTCACCGTTTTCACCTTCTACTCAATTTTCAACCCTGATTTGACTCTCTCCCGACTTCCAGATTGATCCGACGAACGAACTGAAAAATTCATTACGAAGCCAGATTGAATCTGACGACATTGTTCTAGAGATGTCATTTGCCAAAAACTTCTTTTGACCCTTTGAATTGCCAAGCGCCCTTCTCCTTCAAGGGTGCCCATCTCCTCCAGACCTAGTTTTTATTTTGAATTTTCCACTGTTGCTTCCAACTCTTGTCGTTTTATACACTTCTTCTCCTTTGTTCGGCTTGCGACATCTGATGGCTACTAACTATGATGAACGAGCTGATGAATGCGTTGGATAGCTTGACCCAGTCTGACGAAGTTGAGTTGGAGGCACCTTCTGCAATTTTCATCATTTAACACCTAAAAAGCTTGGGCGCCCTTCTCCTTCAAGGGCACCCATTTCTTCTAGACTTAGCCATTTTTACTGTCTTTCGTCTTAGCCATTTTTACTGTCTTTCGTCTTCAGAGTTCTAAAACACCTCTCTGTGACCTCTGTTTGATCTGAGATTCTGGTCAACCGAGTGATCGGATGTTCGTGCTGACTGATTCATTGCGGAGCCGGGAAGATTCTAAGCAACGTTGACTTGGAGGCACAAACCCTAATTCCAAATTTTAACCTCTTGAAAAGTTGGGTGCCTTTCTCCTTCAGGGGCACCCGTAGCTGGCAGAGTTAACTATTTTAATGTAATTTTCAAATTTTTACCTTGTTTAACGTGCCTTCCTTGTCTTTGACTGTTGGAAACAAAAATATTCTAAGGCATTGAAGTATGGGCGCCCTTCTTGACTGAAGGTGCCTGGATTCACTAATGTTAGCCAAATTCTTGCATTTTCCAACTTTTTAGCTTCCTTTGTCTGTTCCTTGTTCTTCATGCACGTTACTCGTTGACGGTCTTTGTTTGATGCTCGAACACCTGATTCTGACACCTAGCGACTGACTGACCTCCATTAATGACCTTGGATCTCCGAAAAAGCTTATGAAAAAGCAAAATAGACCCAATAGGGTAAAACTAATCGTTTGCGATTCTAACTGCACCAACCTGATGAGGAAGTATTTTAAGCCAATTAAAATCAGTCTTAACCCTAAAAGCCAAACTTTTTATTTTTAGGAATTTTCTATTTTTAGAAAATTTTACAAGTATCCATTTCTTAAAAAACCCATAAAAAGTTTCTATTTTTAGAAAACTGCTAAAAATAGAAATTTTCCTAAAATTTAGGGATGAAAAACTAAAATCTGGGTATTGTAGATTTGATCGTTTTGAACCGACCCAAATTGTCTGATTTTGAGATTTCTAAGTTTTCAACCTTCATGCATGACATGCAAACCCCAGTTTTGACCTTTTTTGACAGATTTAACAATATTTTGACTCATTTCTTCAAAATGCCAAAGTGTAGCGAAAATTTTAATTTAGGGTACAACACATCTGTCGATAATCTACATCTGTAGATTCCCAACTCAAATGGAAAACTGAGAGCAACCTTCTTTCGATTTCGCAAGAAAGTGTGAACTTGTCATGTCCCCAAAATAGCAAACCATAAAGACCAAGTGTTAAAATACCAAATAAATTAATAAATAAAATAAATAGCAATATTAATATTAAATATAAAATAAATGTGTACCATATCAATATATAAATATATAAATATGAAATAACAAATATAATAATAATATATAGGCAAATTATTGTTATTACATTCTAGTAATAAATAACTTAATATCAAAAATAATAATAATAAATAAATATCATAATCATTACACATCAAAGATTGTAATACATTAGAATAAAATAATAATAAGATACTAGCAAATTGGTTTTATTATTATACTTTAATGTTAAAATATGTACAATAAAACATCAAAATAAAATAATAAAATAAGTATATAATCTAAAATATCATAATTATTAGTAATAATATATTATTTTCAAAAATAGATATTATTGTGATAATAAGCCTTTAAAGGCTGCATTTAAATCTAACAGAGGGATATATTTTATGAAAAGTTGCCTCTTTTACCAAACAATACATTCCCCCCATGAGTCACCTACCATGAATGGTATAAATAGAAGGAAGGAAACTAAGGAAGAGGGAAAAACATGGAGAAATACGATCTGCAATTTAGAACAGCAGCAACAATGATTGTTATGCATTGGAATATAGAGCCATTTAATATATATATATAGGCATACAAGTATATATCCATAGATATAGATAAATTTTATAATGAATAAAAAATATATATGAATAAGGAAAGAATAATTATATAAACATATATATATGAATACTAATGGATATAAGTAAAAGAATAATTATATATATATGTATATGAAGTATATATATATATACACGATTATGCAATAATGATACTTATAAGTAATGATGACTCTTTAATATAAACATAAGTAGATTATGTATATTTATAAATTGTCCTCATCCTATGATTAATTCAATATAAGGTTGAAGGAGGCAAGTAAGGAAACATGGAGAGATATAGCAACTCAAGTGATGTACTCACCTAGCAATAATATTTAGCATAATTTGAATATAAGAAACTAATATTGCTCATTTGATTATTGGTGTAGTGTTTTCCTTTGATGTTATCAATATTGTAATAGTTTTATGAATTGATGATAGTTCCTTTAGCATTATTATGACCATGAATGAAACTAAAGGGTATGATATAGTGGCATTTAGTTTCCATCATTGTTAATATTACATTGGATGGTATCATTGATCATAGACAAACTAAATATAATGAGAATTAACATTGTTGTAGTAATATAGATCCATGTACTTTTTTGCATTATGTTACATTTTCATGCATCCATTTAATACTCTCAAACGTGATACATGCATATAGATAATTCAATAGTAAATGCACAAGTGACTATCCCAAGATTGTTTGCTCCGTGTTTGTACCCTATTAGGATGGGGGAAGCATCTGCCAAGTGGATTGCCTAAAAACCCCACCTTCAAGCCCGTAGGCCCAATGCATGGGTTTGGTGATGAAGGATGGGGGTGGGGTTCTGCCCTACATAGGCCCGAGACACGGGATTTACAATAGGAGGTGGTAGGGCGTAGGCCCTTGGCCCCTTAGGGTTTCCCTCCTCTCCTAATAGGGCCAATGTTTTCCAAGGTACTGCCATGTGTGGAGAATGTAGGTACGAAGCCGTTGGGAAAGGAGGATTGTGGTGAACAACCTCCCGTGCCTAACAAGAAGGCTTCAAGGCGGATCCACCCATGGCACTCCTCTTGATTGTTAAATTGCATTTATGATTATGCTTATATTTTGGGTATCTAGATATTAATGCTAATAGATATATGTGTATATGGAAATTTTGTTAATATGGTGAATGCAGATTTCAAACCAAGATAACTTCATTAAAAAGAACATTCATTTGGATAGAAGAAACCCTAAACCTAATCAACAAGTGAATTCTAGGGAAAACTGGGTAAGGGACATTATAGAACTTCATACACTTGCCTTAGAAACTCCATCAAAACCACCTCATCTGAAGGATATCTCGCCCACATGATAGGACTACTTGAGAAGCTGTACACTCTGATGTAGGTGAAGGTAGGAAACTAGATGAACCAATCAGCCCACTCCGCCATTGCTGCCCTGGCAACTGGTGAAATCCGTACATGCAACTCGTTGTCTAAGTCTCTCACTATATACATCAAAAATGCCTCATTCACCCTCTTGTAATGATGTGGACTCTAAAAACTCCAGTTGTGGGTAATGATGATAGACATGTTGTACCTCCAAAGTCCCATTGACATTCAACCCTTTGAATTTTCCTTGAAAGGCCACTACGTAGACAAGGTAGGAAATCATGTGAAACTCGTGGATCTTGAAACATTCAGTCACATGATAATGGAGAATATCGCTGATCAAAGTTGGCCAATCATAGAATTTTGTTTTATTGATAATGTGAGAGATGACATAGAGCATCCAAGGCTGGAATTTTGTAGCTTCTACTTAACCAGTGACTCAATTAAGCAGAGTAATCATTATTGCAAACTCCTCCTTGAATTCTCCTCATCCAACGTTCTTTGGAAAAGTATTACTTTTCTCTTTCAACCACCTTTGTGCAACTTTCTTGCGATATTTATCCTTGTGCATGTCCCACACCCTTTCACATTCTTCAATGGAGATGGCTAAACTTTCTAACCAAGGTGGTATTGAGAATCACTTTTCTACAATGTCTGGCTTGAGGTTGCAAACAACTCTTCCATCTATTGCTTGAACTTCTCGTGTTGTTGGGTTATAATGCTTGATACAAGCAATTACAAACTCTAGACTTTGCACTAAGACGGGAATTGATGCTGCTGCAAGTAATCCCGAATGACCAAGGTGTTTGATTGCAACATTGCCTGGGTCTTCCAAAGCACACAAATTGAACACTGGTTTTATGTGATGCAAATCAGTCTCAACCGTTTTGATGAAATCATGATACAACACTGATTTTTGGTCTTGAATTCGATGGGAGAGTACTCCATACTGAAAAACTTCAAGATTGACTATAAACTTGACTATGCTCGGACAAGTTTTGCACAAAAGCTAAAAATAGCTTGCTGATTTTTCTTCAAACAGGCAGATTTTTCAAAAATAATTTGAGATATGGGTTTTGCAGAGGATCTTGTTGCAAGAAGACCCAAATTGCTCACTTTTGAAAATTGTTGATGGCTGATTGAAAAAGCAGAAACCCTAATTTTACGATTTTCTCGAAAAAAAAGCTGAGAGTTGGGTTATGTGCAAAATCACATTTTGGATGAACGCAGTTGATTAGATTTTGAAAATACTAAAGATTTCTTGGACATACGAGGAAAATTCAGGTTCTTGAAAGAAGAAAAAAATTCGAAAGTTGTTCAGAATCATGAACCAAGCTGACCCAGATTGCTGAAAATTGAAAAAGATGACCCTCTACTAAAAATTGATGCCCTGGAAACATAAAGCATGAAAAAGGTGCCTCTATGCAAGCTGATTTCGAAAATATGAAAAACTTTGAAAAAGCACAGTATTTTAGCCTTCAAATGTTGAAATTGTAGATTTTATGTGATCAGATTAGAAAACAAAAATAATTTCAAATTTACACAAGAACACAACCAATACGCTGGGAAAACCCTCCAACCTGAGGGAGAAAAACCCAGCCAATATATCTCCTATATATTAAATGATCAGGAGCAGAAATTTGCTTACAAATCAAGCACAACACAATGCCTAAATGATACAATGAATAACAGCACCTCTCCTAGATGCAATGATACAAATAATATAAAACTCCTTAAGTCGATCTGCTGCTACAAAATCAATATGTTGCTCATCGTGAAAGCATATCACCTCATCGTGATATCAACCATCATGGCTACCTCCATTGATGGTATGTACAAGTGCTCATCACTTAATATGATGTTGTCACCTCACTGTGACTTCCGACATGGCTCCCTCAGAGGGTGAAACACAAGTACAATTAAATCATCACAGACTCCCTCACGTGATGTTGTCATGGAGTCACACACATGACATCCACCATGGCTCTCCCAGAGGGTGGAATCAAGGGATTTCACCTCGAACTTCTCTTTCAAAGAAGAACTTATAACCAAGGGATTTCACCTCGAACTTCTCTCACCGAGAAGAACTCATTAAAGAGGATCACTGATACTGAGACTCCTTCTCAGTTAAGGCTGTATTCTCCACCATACCAAGCTTATCTCAAAAGTATACAAATTTTATCCTAGAGAAAGGCTTGGTGAGAATGTCTGTCGTCTGCTCATCAGTGTTGATATACCTCAACTGTATAGCTTTCCTCAATACAATATCTCTGATATACTGGTACTTGATCTCAACATGCTTTGTTTTGTCATGAAACACATGATTGAGAGAAAGCTTCACATAGCTCTGGTTATCACAATGAATGATAGTAGGCTCCATTGATTGTCCAAACAATCCTGCAAGGAGCTTATGAAGCCACACTGCTTCACGAGTTGCCACACAAGTTGCTATGTACTCTGCCTCAACTGTACTCAATGCTACTGAAGACTGCTTCCTACTGCACCAGGATATCATGGCAGATCCCAAACTGAAGCAACAACCAAAGGTACTCTTCCGATCTGTGACACGCCTTGCCCAATCATAATCAATAAAACCATGCAGCTCCAAATCCACACCTGTAGAATATTTCAATCCATATCCAACTATGCCACGCAAGTATCTCAGGATATGTTTAGCTGCAACAAGATGTATTTGTCTTGGTTCACACATGAACTGACTAAGTGCACTCACTACATAGTAGATATCCGGTCTAGTGCTAACTACATACATCAATGAACCAATCAGTTGCCTATACATTGTGGAATCCACCAGTTTTGAACTAGTTGCAGCTTCCTTCAACTTATGTAAGATGGTCTCCATGGGTGGAGACATAGCTTTGCAATCAATCATACCAAACCTCTTCAGAATGTCAATGGTATACTTGCCTTGACTTAGAATTATCTCCTCTGGTTTTTGCCAAACTTCTAAGCCAAGAAAGTAATGCATGAGACCAAGATTCTTCATCTCAAACTCAGAAGCTAACTCCCTACATTTTAGAATCAGGTGTTCCTCTCCAATGATAATCAAATCATCAACATACAGAACCAGAATTAATGCTTCACCATTTATCACCTTAAAGTAGAGGTTAGAATCTGCATCATTCTTTCAAAAACCCAACCTTAATAGGTAACGATCAATCCTCTCGTACCAAGCACGAGGAGCCTACTTAAGACCATACAGGGTCTTCTTCATCTTGCGAGCATGAGACTCCTTCCCATGTACCTCAAATCCTTCGGGTTGCTCAATGTAAACCTCTTCTTCTATGACACCATTCATAAAGGTTGTCTTTACAACCATTTGGTAAATCTTCCATCCTCTAGATGCAGCAATAGCAATAATGGTTCTGATAGAAGTATAACGAGCCAGAGAAGCAAAGGTTTCTTAATAGTCAACTCCCTCTTTTTGTGAAAACCCTGTAGCCACAAATCTGGCCTTGTACTTCTCAATGCTCCCATCAGCCGTATGCTTGATCTTGAAGAGCCATTTAGAAGACACCACAGATTTGCCTTCAGGTCTAGGAATTATATCCCAAACATCATTCTTAAGTATGGATTGATACTCCTCAATCATAGCATCCTTCCAAACTTGTTGACTAGAAGCTTCTTCAACACTTGAAGGCTTTGACTCAATGAAATGACTCATCAAAGCTACATAACTGGAGAACTTATGAGGTCTCTTACTTTCTCTGAAAGTTCCTCTTGGTGCTGCAAAACTTTCTGCCTCCTGCATTATTTTCCTAGCCCAAAGAGGTCTCTTCTTTCCAATCACAATATTTGTAGGCCCATTAGTAGGCTCCAAGGGTTCAGCTAGATCATCATCTTCCTTTGATTCTAGAAGCTCCCTTTGATTCTCAGGAATATGGTCAACTTCCATATCCTAAGGAGGCTCTTCTTAATCAATCTCCATATGAGATCCCTTGGATCTTCTGAATGCAACATCCTCCTCAAATGTGACATCTCTACTGATCTCAATAGTCTTCTGACCCGGAATGTAGATTTTGTAAGCTTTAGAAGTCTCGCTATAGCCTACCAAAATTCTCTTCTTGCCAGAAGGTTCCAATTTTGTCCTCTTTTCCTTAGGTATATGAATATACACTGGACACCCAAAGATCCTCAAATGACTTACTTCAGGTTTCACCCCAAAGAATGCTTCTTCAGGAGTAATGTTCTCCAAGATTCTGTGAGGACTTCTATTCTGGACATAATGCTTCTTCAGGAGTAATGTTCTCCAAGATTCTGTGAGGACTTCTATTCTGGACATAGACTGTAGTCTTGGATGCTTCAGCCCAAAGAGAAATTTGCAGGTCTTGGTCATGAAGCATGGCTTTGACTGCTTCCACAATAGTTTTGTTCTTTCTCTCCACAACACCGTTTTGTTGAGGATTATAAGGAACGCTAAGCTCCCTCTTAATCCCTACTTCAATGCAAAAGTTACGGAAAATAACAGAAGTGTATTCTCCTCCGTTGTCGGATCTCAACACCTTGATCCTCTTCCCAGACAAATTCTCCACCTAAGCTTTGAATTCTTTGAATCTTTCTAACACTTCCGCAAATTCTTTAGATCTTAAGAAATAGATCCAAGTCTTTCTACAGTAGTCATCAATAAAAATAATGTAATACAAGAAACCACTCGAGGATGCAACAAACATTGGACCACATAAATCAGAATGAATAAGATCTAAGACACATTTGGATCTACTTTCACTATAATGGAATGGACCTTTTGTATTCTTACCCAAAGCGCAACCTTTGCAGGTTCCTTCATGCTTCTGGTTGAATTTAGGAAGGCCCATGACCATCTTCTCCATAACATGTAGCACTCGAAAGTGAAGGTGATCCAATCTTCGATGCCAAAGATCACCCAAACTCGCAGAGTCATGTACTAGACCCTGAATGGGGCGCGTGCATAGCCTATAGAGACACCCATGTCTAACTCCAACCATCCGGGTAGTCTTGAAGTTAGAGTTCTTAGTCCATATGAGAACTTTCCCTTCAAAAAACGCCACTTGATAACCCTTGCCTTCCAAGGCTAATATGGAAACAAGGTTCCGCTTGATGCCTGGAATGAATGGCACACCATCCAACTATAATAAATTGCCGGAATCCAAATGTAGAGATGAAGTCCCAACTCCTTTAACCGAGTAACTAGCATCATCTCCAATAATAACTTGTTCGTTGGAATCTTTCATCACCAAATCAGATAGATGTTCCCTGAATCCAGTGGTGTGGTGAGAGGCACCACTGTCTATCAACCAAGTGTTCGTGTCGGTAGATACATTACTTGACAAGGCTGAATAGAACAGGTATTCACTTGTATCCTTCTGCATAGAGTCTTCATCAACATTAGCAATGGCAGCCTACTGCTTAGGCCTAGAAGGACATTCCTTTGCAAAATGACCATACTTGTCATATCGGAAACATTGGACCTTGGAGAAGTCCCTCTTCTTCTTAAATACGGGGCCACCATCAACTCCTCTATCTCTATTTCGTTTGAAATACCCTTTCTTCCCACCTTTCTTCTTTGAGGATTGACTGACAAGAACATGAAGATCTTCATTAACGGAGCTTTTCCCAATACCTCTTCCAGCCAACCTAGATTCTTCTTGAATACAGTCTACCCTTAATCGATTGTTGTACCTCAAATTAAAATTTTCGCTACACTTAAGCATTTTGAAGAATTGAGTCAAGATACTGTTAAATCTGTCAGAAAAAGGTCAAAATGGGGTTCTGCATGTCTTGCATGAGGGTCATAAGCTTGAAATTTTCAAAAGCTGACAATCTGGGTCGGTCTAAAAAGATCAAACCTACAATACCCAGACTTCAGTTTTTCATCCCTAAATTTTAGGAAAATTTCTATTTTTAGCAATTTTCTAAAAATAGAAACTTTTTCTGGGTTTTTCTGGGTTTCTTACGAAATGGATACTTGTAAAATTTTCTAAAAATAGAAAGTATGGCCGTTAGGGTTAAGACTGATTTTGATTGATTTAAAATACTTCCTCATCAGACTGGTGCAGTCAGAATCACAAAAAGGTCAGTTTTACTATACTGAGTCTATTCTGCTTTTTCAGAAGCCGCTTCGGAGATCCAAGGTCATTCATGGAAGTCAGCCAGCTACCAAGTGTCAAAATCAAGAGTTCGAGCATCAAACAAAGACTGTCGATGAACAATGTGCACGAGAAATGAGGAACAAACTGAGGAAGTTGAAAAAATGAAAAATATCAAATTTTATCTAAGTCTGGAGATTTCAGGCGCCCCTGTCAAGAAGAGGCACCCATGTTTCCATGCCTTAGAAAATTTTCAATCTTGATAGCCAAAGGTAATGGAAACACGTGTTACGAGGTATAAATTGAAAAACTGATAAAATTTTCTAACACTGCCAGCAATGGGTGCCCCTGAAGGAGGAAGGTGCCCAGCTTTTCATGAGGCCAAAAGCCAAAATTAGGGTTTTCATCTCCAGGTCAATGTTGCTCAGAATCATCCCAGCTCCGCAACGAATCAGTCGGCATGCTCGTCGAATCATCCAGTCATTGGCAAATTCAAGACGAACAAGAGTCACGGAGAGAGATTTTGAAGACTGAAGGCGAAGAACACAGAAGAAAATCTAACTCTGGAGAAGCTAGGCGCCATACTTCAAGAAGGGCGCCAAAATTTTTGAGATAGCAGATGATCAAATTTGCTAAAGACTTCTCCAGCATGACTTCCTCAGACTGGATCTAGCTCTCCAACGAATCCGTCAGCTCGTCCGTCAAAATCAACAGTCATCAGATATCGCCAGGCAAACAGAGGAGAAAAAGTGTGAGAAATGGCAGAAAGTGGAAAGCAACAGTGAAAATTCAAAAATAAAAACTAACACTGGAAGCTATGGGCGCCCCTGAAGGAGAAAGGCGCCTAGGGTTTAAGGCCACCAGAAGTCAGTTTCCGGAAACAAGTGATCCAAAAGACCCCTTCCAGATTCATCTCAGCTATCCAGTGAACTCCATAGCCAGTCAATCCGACAAGTACAGCACCTGGAATAGTGAAATCATCTGAAGGTCAGAAGACAAGCATAAAAATTGAAGATCATGAAAATGGCTAACACTGGAAGAAATGGGCGCCCTTATCAAGGATAGGCACCTGACATTTCGAAGGGGTAAATGAAGCCTTTAGAGATGACGTCTCCAGAACAAAGTTGTTAGATATGATCAAGCTCCACGATGGAAGAATCAGTTTGTTCATCGGATAAATCCAGAGGCCGGGAGACAGAGCTGAAGCAGGGTCAGAAAGTGAACAAAAGTTGAAAACGACAGAAATTTGGCTAAGTCTAGAGAGACTGGGCGCCATACCTCAAGAAGGGCGCCTATTCCTTCATGCCTAGTTTATTTTTCCAAAATTTCAAAATTTTCAAGTGAAGAGAAATACGCCTTTCCTCAAGGCATGAATTAGGTTTAGGGTTTCTTCAAGATTAGGGTTTGAGAGGCTGTTTTCAAAACAAAAACTTATTTAAGGACACCTCTATGTATTATTTTTTATATTTTCTTGCAGGTGCCTTCAAAGAGAAACAGAGCAGCAGCTTCAAACCTATGTTTTTCAAGATTCAAGAACCCTAACTTGCTGGTTTCTCATAATATTTTCAGATCAGCAATCAAAGAAGACCTCCTCTTTCATATTTTCTCATCAAGAACATCAAATTTAAGAAGGAGAAGGCCTATATTATCAAATTTCAGCAAGTTGATCCACTTTCGTTCTATCTTCTGGACAAATTGTTGAAGATTTCTCTCTAAGTTGCAGCAATTGCTTCTATTTTGCATGTCAGGGAAAACTTCATATTCATCCATTTCTAGTCTTCTGGGTCTATGCTAAACCTTCTTTTGGACAAAACCCATACCTCAGCTTTTTCAGAGAAACTAAAAGTTGCTGCTTTTTCAGTCAGAAGCCAGGGTTTTCAAAATCTAATCTACTGGGTCCATTCAGATTATGCTCAAGAGAAATACCAAGATGTCAGCTTTTTCTGCTATTTTTGGGGAAAATTAGGGTTTGTTGCTTTTTCAGTTTCCACTCCATATTTTCAAAAACGGACGATCTGGGTTGGCTTGTAACGAAATTCTAGTCAAAACCCATATCTCAAAATAAAACTCAAAAATTTGTCTGTTGGAGGAAGAAAAATCAGTGAGTTAAATTTAGAAAGTTTGTCAAAATTTGTCTAAACCTAGGCGTGTTTACTGTCAATCTTCAAATCTTTCAGAATGGAATACACTCCTGCAGAGTTCAAGACCAAATCAATTATTTACCACGATTTCATTGAAACAACTGAAACTGACTTGCATCACATCAAGCCAGTGTTCAATATACGTCCTTTAGAAGATGCAGGCAATACCACCATCAGGCATCTTGCCCATTCAGGCCTTCTTGCAGCAGCATCCATACCTTTCTGAGTACAAAGCGTAGAGTTTATAATTGCTTGCATCAAGCATTACAATCCAGCTACAAGGGAGATACAGTCAGTTGATGGGAGAATCATTTGCAGCCTAAAACCAGATATGATCGAGAAATGCTTCTCCATTCCACCATGCCCTGGAAGCGTCACTATCAACGTGGAAGAATGTGAAAGGATATGGGAAGAACATCAAGATAAATACAGCAAGAAGATTGCACACAGGTGGCTGAAAGAGAAACATTCTACATTGCCAAAGGATGTCGGAAGAGGACAGTTCAAAGAGGAATTCGCCATCATAATAACCCTACTCAATCGAGTCACAGGTCAAGCAGATGCAACAAGGTTTCAGCCTTGGATGTTCTATGTGATACCTCATATAATGAAAAAGACAGAGTTCTATGACTGACCTACATTGATCAGTGACTGCTTACATCATCAGATAACTGAGTATTTTCATAGACATGCATTTCACATGGTTTCCTACTTAGTCTATTTGGTTGCCTATCAAGGTAAATTCAAAGGGTTAAACACGGAGGGTTCTTTGAACGTTCAACATGTCTACAACTACTATACTCAGCTGGAATTCACTGCTGCATCACGTCATTACAAAAGGGTGAATGAAGCATTCTTGATTTATACAATGCGGGACCTGGACAACGAGCTACATGTTCGCATCTCATCCATTGCCAGGGCTGCAATATCAGAATGGGCAGATTGGTTTATTCAGTTCGCCACGTTCACTTACCTAAGGGTGTATGGTTATTCAAGAGCTCCACTCATGTTACCGAGGTATCCATCAGATGAGGTAGTATGCATGGAATTCTTCAAGCAGATTTCAAATGTTCACACCCGTCTGCGTAACAAAAAGAAACCAGCCTTCAGCTTTCCTTTCGCTTTAGGCATGTACACATGTAGATCATCCGCGGAAGCTAAACTAATGGGTAACAAGTTAGATAAGTTTGGTCTCAAGCCTTTCAGCGAGAGACAATTATATGATCCCCATGGCTTCTATGCATCTAGACTTGGTCAGAACCTTGCTCATACACCCGCACTTGAAGACTTTTGGGCTAATTGCAGGGATGAGTATGAGGTGTGAAGGCAAAGTCATAGTAGGTTAACCCTTCATCAGATGAAAGATTGCTTATCAGAAGATATTGAAGGGCTGTCAGATGATGATGGGGATGTAATTCTTCTAGCTTATATAAGAAATAAGGTTGAGCAGCAACCTCTTCCACAGGTCAACTGGGCTCATAAAGAATGCATCACAGTGGAAGAAAGGACAAAACAAGTGGTGGAGTACAGTAAGACTTTCTTGATTCTAAAGAAAAGGGAGTCTATTCTAGTAGCAGAGCCGCCAAAGAAACATTCATCTCTTCCCTCTTCTTCAAGAGTGCAACCAAAGAACAAAGAAAAAGTTCAGTCTCAAGAGGTCACAAAGGGCAGTAGATCAGCAAAGAGTGCTAAAAGGAGGTTGGATTATACAGGGATTGTCATACAAGAGCAGCCTACAGCTGAAACAGAAGTTCCTCAACCAGAGCCCATACTTCAGGAGGAAGTGCAACATGATGAACCTTTGATACAAGAAACACTACCATCTCCTAGGTCTTTGCCAATTCACATTGATTTGGAAGACGAGGAGATAGAGGCCAATGTTACAATTACTCCTCCCTTGGATGTTAATAGAAATACATCTTGGCTTGAGAGCTCCTTGGGAAGGACAAGAAGAAGGCCTTCGTATCAAGTGAATGTTGATGACCTTAGCATATACCAGGAAGCACCCAAGAAAAAGGCCAAACAATAAATGCATTTTGAGAGGAATCTCGAGGGTAAAATGGTCATGTAGACAGCTATGCCTCTTGAAGACAAAATCAGAGATGAGGTGGATGTTGACGATTTTATCATGGTCAAAGCAAACCTTGGTAAAAGTACTCGACATGCTGATATAAGTTTGTTTAAGATGGTAACAGAAAATATTCAAGAAAGAGTGCAAAAGGATGGAGAAGACAAGGCAGCCCTCAAGGCTGAAAATCGCCAACTCCGATTATGTCTATCAAATCTTATCCAAGGCACCTCACAAACAACTCAGTTGCTGCCTCAAGTCTTAGAAACACCAGCTGATCAGCAGCAATTAAGGCAGTTAGTTATTTGTAGTAAACAAACTAATGAGTGGGTTGAAGAGATCATCAACAGAGGAAAAGAGGTCCTAACACAAGTCTTCCAATTGAGATACAAGGCTCGTGATTTATGTCAAGGTATCCAAGATTTTGAACAGCTGATAGTCGAGTTCAAGCCTATGCACAAAATCATAATTGCAGATTTAGAGATGGCTTGTGGCTCTACAATGGCAAGAGAACATAAAAGACAAATCCTGGAGTGGAAAGAAAGTCATCTTTTCAAGGTGAACACTTATATCAGAATATCTGAGGAGTTTGCAGCATATAAACAAAGAGTTGTTGATGCTCTTAGGTTCATCAGAGAAGAAGTTGCAGCAATTCCTTGTCAGTATTGCCTTGAGGATGGTTCCTACATTGGGCTTGACGTAGTCCAAGCTGAGTTTCAAAGCATTTTGCATGGCAGCGAGGGCAGTGTTGGGAGAATGATGATGATTTCCATGATGTCAGCAAGGTTCGAGAAAGCGGCCAATGAGAGTGAAGATTTCTGGAAATCAATTACAGATGGCGAAGAAATCTTGGAAAAACGGCATTTTGCTATTAATAGCATCAACACTCCTACTTCAGATGAAGTTGCCCGCTTTTTAGCGGATGTGATCGAGCTTTAAATCTGCTTTCTTCTAGAAGCATCTTCCACGCTTTCTTTCTATTCTTGTCTCAAATCTTTTCCATTCTTTGAGGATAGAAAGAAAATATTGTAACAAGTTGTCACGAGTTGGCACTTTCTTTTTTAATAAGCTTTCTAGGGTTTAGATGTTTTAATCTCTTCTAGATTTAGAAATAAAGCTTGCATGTTGGCAAGCAGTAGTTGTAAAAGCAAGGAGATTTTAGGGTTTCCTACTCCTCTGCTTAGTTATAAATAAGAGCAGTGTTTGCTCATTTTAGTTTATCTGTGCTTGTGATAATAAGACATAAGTGTCATAGTACCTTCTCTTTGTTATCGTCTAGTATTGTCCACTTTGTGTAAAGAGCAAGTTTGCATGCCTCTTTAGCTGCAAATACTTGTTTAGTGCATGTATTGTGTTGATTATAATTAGGTTGATCACATGTTGCAAGCATGTTGCTACAACTTGCTGTCCTGAAGTTGTAATCCTTGTTCCAGAAACTCGAGTAAATAAAATCTTGAGCGTGCTTTGTCTACCTTGATATAATCATCTCAAAGTTTCCGTCTATTTGTCTTGTGCTAGAAATATGAGTAAATAAAATCTTGAGCGTGCGTTGTCTGCCTTGAAATAAAAGTCTCTTATTTTCGTAATACTTTTATGATCTCTTTTTCAGCTTGCCATAAAACGTGTGTTGAAGAATAGTTTATTTAGGTATATTTGTCAGAAATCATACTCGTCCATTTCCAAACTCTCTTGCTCTACGTTTACTTGAGAGGGTGGAAACGTTTTAAGCGTAGGTTAAGTTGTAGCTGTCTAGTTTCATTAAAGGGAAAACCTCAGCTGCAACATCTAGTGTTCTATAACCTTGTGTTCTTGCAGCTGAACCAAAAAGATAGGCGTAATTAAGTTTAGATTACTTTTCTTTATGCAACTCAGCAAAAGAGGGAGCTTCCCCTCCTAATTCGAAGAGCAGTTTACTGCACATAGCTGTCCGTTTTCATAAAGCATTCCAGAGGTGCGATTTAAAACGCCAACATCGATCAAACTTGGGAAGCTTCGATCTAGCACTGATTCCCTAAATATAAGACTCCCAGGAAGAAGGGAGACCATTGAGAGCCAACATGGTTAGATCCTTGCTATCGACAACATGCCCAATAAACAAGAGTTGATCTCTCAATTCAGTTATTCTCATGAAGTAGGCAATGATAGTTTCTCCCTTCGCCATCTTCAAGTGATGAAGTCGTTGCTTCAGTGCAAGAGCCCGGCTGGTGTTGTTGATCTCGTACATCTCCTCTAGGGTTTTGAACATCTCTCTCGCAGTCCTTAACTTGGAGACAATAGGAACAATATGATCCTTCACCGAATCAACCAACATCTTCTTTGCCCTAGTATCTTTCTTCTTCCATAGGGCCTTTTCTTCCTCTTTCGTAGGCTCGGGGGCGGAGCTCTCCACAAACTCTGCCAATTCGCTTTCCTCCAATGACCATGATCCTGAATATCCACGAAGTGAAGTTTGACGCTCCCTCAAGCCTATCCTCAATCTTAAGGCCATTCACCATCTTGACAAGTGAATGAAGATGAGAAAATATGACAAGGGTATGGCTGATAAACACAAATCTGATCGGGATCCTCTTCAAACCCGCTTTGATACCATGTAGATTTTATGTGATCAGATTAGAAAGCAAAAATAATTTCAAATTTAACGCAAGAACACAGCCAATACCTTGGGAAAACACTCCAACTTGGGGAAGAAAAACCTAGCCAATATATCTCCTATATATTAAATGATCAGGAGCAGAAATCTGCTTACAAATCAAGCACAACACAATGCCTAAATGATACAATGAATAACAACACCTCTCCTAGATGCAATGATACAAATAATATAAAACTCCTTGAGTCAATCTGCTGCTACAATATCAATCTGCTGCTCAAATCTGAATTACTTCTCCTTGAATCAAAAATGCTTGACTTGATGTGTAATGAATGAAAAAACCCCCTTGTATTTATATACGCCAAAGAGGAGAAAGATGGGTCGTTTGGAGAGAGAGGTCAGCCCAGCAATAAAGACGCCACTTGAAAAATCACGTCACTTCTTAGGTCGGCCTAGATAAAAAAATATATTTATTTATTAAATAAAAATCATTTCATTTAACGAGGTCGGCCTCTTTAATAAAATCGATTTTATGTATATAAATTTAATAGCAAAGCTACATTTAATTTATAATCTCCATCAAACATAGCCTGGAAGTAAACGACTGTGGCTGCATTATCATCAACATAAATGAATAAAATATTATGTTTCTTCTTCTCTTGCCTTGGACGCCACCTGCAAAAATTATGAAGAATGAATGCACAAAGCCATCTTAAATGAGTTTTTAGGTTGAGAACTAAATTGTTTCCTAAATTTAGAACTGTCACGCCAAACCCTAAACCAAGTTCATCGAATGTACACGCTGTCTAAAAAATTGCATTTTGAAAACTGAATTTTTCTAAGGCAGACAGCCAATTTTCTTGAAATTTCAACTTTTTCTTGAGTTTTGACCCTAGTTTGATCTTGATTTTTGGATGTCAAATTGATCCCATGAACTGGTTGATGATCTCGTTGCAAAGCCTGATTGAATTTGACAAGATTGTCCTAGAGGCAACTTTGCATAAAAACATCATTTGCTCCTTCAAAATGTTGGGTGCCCCTGGCTAGTTGGGGCACCCATGATCACCAGAGTTAAGCCATTTTGGATATTCTTCAACTTTTATCAATGCTTTCTGATCTTCTGATGGATTCTCGTTTCTGGATGATTAGGAGGTCCGATGAACTGATGGTTGGACTCATTGGATAGCTCGGAGAATTCTAAGGGGGGTCTTTTGGGAGTTGTATCTCCTAAAAAGATGATCTGGGGCCTCAAATCCTTGGGCACCTCTGGCTAGCTGGGGCGACCAACTCCTCCAAAGTTAGAACATTTCTTGAGATTTTCATCTTTGCTTTTGACTTTCTTCATTTTTGCAAGATTTTATAGGAAAATTGAGTAGCGATATGTAATGTCCCCATATTAGAGACATAAAATGCACAGATTAAAATTTTGATTTTAAAGATTGTTTAATAAAAAGATTGATGGAATAAGATAAATGAAATGCATTATTATCAACTAGTGCATAACTAACATAATCTGATATGACCTATTACTCTTGATTGGAATAGATCTTCACCTTGTTTCCTCTTCCCTAATCCCATTGGCGGAGGGATGCCTTACAGTGCCAAGGGCGCTTGACTAATCTCCAAGTGGATTCCCTCAAGGTTTCCTACCCATCTTGGGCGCATCCATCATGGGATCGAATTACCAGCCTTTCCCTCCACAACCATCCTCTCCTTGGTGAGCATTAGCGAAAGAGAATTTTGGCTTGAAATCTATTCATCTAGGTAAAGTCATAAAGCTCAATGAGACACAATAATTGTTGTAAGCAACATTATTGTGGCTAGACAAATAACATCCATTTATTTCTATATATGAAATTCACTGACGCTGTAGAGATGACTTCAATATATACACATATATCTATTGATTGCAGCGTGTCATTTAATCACTCTATGCATTCACTTAGCCCCTGATTGTTGAACTAACTGGACTTCTTCCAGAGTTATTTCCCTGAGCCCGATCCATCTTCTTCTTTGATGCGATGATGTATCTTCCTAAAATGCAACTGTTCTTGTTTCTTTGCACTCAAAAGATATCGTTAGTAACTCAATAGATAAGAACCTATTATCCGTAATTATATTTAGCATCATAATTATTTATAAGGCTCAATAATTGTTGCAAGCATCATCATTGCATAATCATAAATCATATATATATATATATATATATATATATATATATATATATATATATATATATATATATATATATATAATTGTAATTAGTTGTCCCATAACATTTTAGTAATGCTATAAGAATTAATAGTATATGCATAATCTTATTATTCCAAAATGACATTCATTACAATTGATACCTATAAGTATAAATTACACTATTATTTGAATCCATATCTAATTATTAAATATCAATTTATTATGATGCATCAACTTATTATTATTTAATTCATAAAGTATTTATTAATATCCTTATCCTAATGCCATCAATCTTACTATTTTAATTCAAAAAGTATATATTAAATATCCTTAGCTAAGTCCCAATATATGTATTATGTGAACTTATGAAATACTTACCACCTACCTATTACCTGATCTATGTATTATGTGAACTTATGAAATACTTACCACCTACCTATTACCTGATCTGCAGAAGATCATTTAATTCCAACCAGTGATGCCTTTCTTTCTTATTCTATCCCTCTCCTTTTTTTTAATTCCACATATCTGCTGATCAGCCTATTGTATTTCTACTCAATAGATTTCTTGAAAGATACTCTCTCAAAAAAAAAATGATTTTCAATAACAATTACAATGTAAACAAGCATCCCTTAAGGTTAGCTTAAACCAAAACGTTGCATAAAAGAACTCTAACCAAGAATGCACCTTAAAACCACTTAAGGAGGAGGGGCGAGCATATGGTCAGAGGATCCCTACGATCTATTGAATCAATAGTTACAAAGATTACAACTGAAAGAAAGTCTAAACTCGACACCAAGAATGTGCACTCAAGATCCTTTAACAGGCGAAGTGCTAACATATGGTGGAGTGTTAATTGCTGAATTGAAAGAAAATAGGCAGATAACCAGCCATGAGAGAAATTACAAATAATAATTCATCCACTGCGGCAGGCATCCACTCATGAGTGGGAATTCACCACTTTCCAGTGGGTACAATGAGAGAATTAGCAAGTTCTTTTTTCCACACTGGCGGTAAACCATCCAGGGGTTACAATGTGATAATTAAACATAAATAAGCAGCAATTAAATAGACTGAAACAATTCTACTGTTATTAGCTTTTACAAATAGAAAGAGCTGCAAATAACAAGAGTTTGACAATGATTTCAAGCATAGAAGCATAAATCTGCAAAAAATAATAAAAATCGCGATTTTTAAAAAATCTGCAAGGTTCCCAATTTTTTCCTCCAAAAAAACCCGATTTTTTGGGTTTCGTTGACCCTGCAAAAAAATCATTGAAAATCGTGTTTAAATCATGATTTAAACGTCAAAAAAATCGTTAAAAAAAGGCAGAAAATCCGGAACCCTAAAACCCGCGAGAAAACCTAGAAAACACTTGTTTTTTTGTTATTAATATGTTCACGCTAGTCGTTATTTTCTAAAATTTCTTGAAAATGTTTAGAAAAAAAGTAGGTTTTGTCTATTTTTCTACTTTTTTTTTTTTCAAATCTGAACTTTTCCCTGATTTTTTCACAATTTTTCAAAAAACCCTGATTTTTTGGTTTGCCGATTTTTTCCCCAAACGATTTTTGCTGCTATGATTTCAAGCACCAAGATATAGGATGATTCCGCGTTAGTTATCAACAAGAAATGATGAAGAAAGACTGGAAAAGCAAACTGAAATAAATCTGATTTAGAAATCTGCAATTCTGAAAATGAATTATCAGTAACTGCAAAATCAATCAAATGCTCATAACTTCATCAAATTACCTCGGATTAGATTAAAATCTTTTGTGAATAATCTCTAAGAGTATGGTGCCCAAGAACCAATCAAAAACCAACATCAAATCCTTCACATTAATTTGGCACGAATCCCAATGTGAAATATTCCGAGGCAAATTTTATTTTTTTGTTTTCTCAAATTACAAATTATAAACCAATGCACCCGTTAAGGTTAGCAGCTAAACCAAAACGTTGCTGAAGCAACTCTAACCAGAATGTACACCAGGATCCCGATGTGGGCAAGGTGTGAGCATTGGTCAGAGGATCTTAATCAAAAGCTTGTGCAATAACTCTAACCAGGAATGGCGCCGATGATGGCGAGCATATGGTCAGAGGATCTTCTATACTAAGTACTGGAAAGGAACTCGACACCAAGTATGTGCTACCCAGTCCAGTATGGAGTGGAGGCGACCATATGGCGGAGTATTACAACTTACAATGCTTGAAAGAAATAACTGTAATGCTGAAAAGACTCAACACCCAGAATGTGCTTTCTGACCCGGAGTGGGAAAGTAGCTACAATAGGGCAGAGATAAAGTAAATACACTAGCAAATACTGAAAGTAGAGTTGAGCATTACAAATTGATAGAACAAGATTATAGTTGCTGTCAGTACTACTGCCAGCTTACAACATGTTAGACAATGCTTTGCTAACAATACAAATCGAGAAGTAAATAGAGCTGCAACAATAATTATAGAATCCCGTTCACTAAAGAAGGAAGATTAAATCAGAAACTGTAACATTAAGGCCAACCTGTTAATCTGATTTATGACAGTCCAGATTTCCGTATGCACGAACAGCAGCCCTGCAACTCACCAATTTGCTCACAACACTCTCAAAACTCACTCAAATCTCACAAAGTAGGATGCAAAATAACCCTATAAAGATGGCGACCCAAAAAGCCCACTGAAACCCCAGCAAAAGACCTTATATTATTTATGCACGAAAACCAATGCAAGTACAGAAGGTACGGCCCAGCAAGAAGTTCGACCTTCCTTTAAAAATCCAAAGCTTTACTAAAAATTCCACAAACTGGTGGAAAGGGTCGCCCCTACCAAACAGAGAGAAGTAGACAGTACCCAGAATAATCTTTTTGATAATTTTTGACTTATGAATAAAAAGGACAATCTGCTGTATTAAAATGCAATTTCCAGAATTCTCTAACATGCATAAATCTGAAGCTAGAAAACTACAAGCTGATTACTATGCACAAATCCCAATGCAAACTCACAACTACACTAATTCATCACTAGTTGCTGTGTTGCAAGCAAGAAGCAATGCCCAAGCTAGGAGGCCTTCATTCCTCGAAGCGATCCCATACCATTTCGGCAGAGTAACAATACTGTAGTCAAAGATGTGAAATGATGCTCAAAGCCTTCCTTTTATAACTTCCTGTTGACTTCACGAAACCCTAAAATCCACTTCAATGTCAAAACCCTAATCATTTCTCAAAGATGGCGTCCTTTTTCCTTTCAAGCTCAATATTGATATTTTAATTAAATTCAATACCTTGATAAATGCGCCCACCTTAAGCTTGCTTTGACTTTGGCAATTAATAAAATAATCTTAATGAAGGCGCCACCCTCAAAGACCACTTTTTAAAACAACGTGAAGTCGATAGACTAGGCCAAGGGGTCAACATTAAAATATAATATTAAAACGTGACTTTAATTAAATATATCAACTTATCTCTCCCATTGAGCCCTGAAGCCAATAATGACCAAGTCAACTGACCAAACTGAAGCAGGAAATCAACCATGCTGAACTCAACTGAAAAACTGCCAGAAATAGAATTTACTAAAAATAGTAAATTCCAGAAAACGCTCAGAATGCCGAAATGAACATACCACTGCGAAGCTCTCTGAAAACCCAGAAAGAATCCGCCATTGAATCCACCAACTCCGAGCAAAGAAATCCTTAAAAATAGGAAACCCTAATTTTACCTTCCGACTAGCCTTCGAGTTTCCAGAAAAAAGGCCAATGGTCACTGGAAAGATCAGGTTTGAGAAGGGGACATTACACAATGCCACTTAGAAAAGTACGGCCCTCCTTAAGGGCGATTTTGACATTAAAAATCAGAAACTCCAAATTTAAATCTGCAACTGCACAAGTGGAGTCGCCTCTAGCATAGGAATCAATAGAACCAATACCCACAAGCTAAATAAATTCACACCCAAAGCTGTAAATAGAAATGTCCTTCAGCCATGAAAGCACCAGCAAACACAAATTCTGAAAATAACATCAATTTCTCCAACAATGAAGCTCAATATGTACTTCTGAATGAAGCACACCCTCAATCCATCATCTAGGGAACCATAGTTTCAAGCCCGAAGAGTGGAATAGAATTGCTAAGCTTTCCCTAAGCCGGATTCTGGATTTCAAACCAGCAGCATAACTTTGTTTACCAAAACATAACATGATCAGCTCTCCAAAATGAAGCAATATATAAGTTTCAATGCGCAAATGAAACACTCTGAATTCCAAGAAGTCGAATCACTTCAACTTCCCAAGGGATGCCACTTTTAACCATTTACTTTATTTTGAAAATAAAAACATTATCTGCCTTCCCTTTAGGCATCCATTTCAATTTGCAACAATAAAGCATTTATTAAATCATTAAATGCTCAACTTGACCCCTTAATGTCCCCTCTTTAAAACAACATGAAGTTATCACTCCTAGGTGTGGGGGTACAACTTGAAAACATGAAATTGACTAAGTATAAACCTTAGTCCAAGGAGATGACCAAAACCAATGCCAATACTGAAACTGAAGGATTACCAAAAATAGCATAATGACCTGAATTGAACTACAGATGATGATACTGCCAAAATTAGACTTACTAAAAATAGCCATTGCCAAAAATAGTAAGTTCACTTCAAACTCAACTGAAAGCCAAACTAATCGGACACACTGAATTGCAAAAGATTGAGTTGTTGCTAGAGTGATACTGCTATAAATATACTTACCAAAAATAGCATATTGCTATAAATAGTAAGTTTGTCAAAACCACATCTGTACGCCAACTGAGCAGTATCATGACTTACTATAAATAATAAGTGTTTCCAAATATCTTTTAAAGCACAAACCGGGCAACCATTATGACTTACTATAAATAGTAAGTGCTCAGAAAGGATGTCAGATTCAGATGCATGTCACACCACCCTGGAGATCCCTGGAAACCCAGAAAAACCTAGAAACCTTTCCTGCATGCAAGGTATCAGTCAAAATTGCATGTCATTATTTTAACATGCATGTTACCTCATCCTGAAGCTCTTCAAAAACCCAAAAAGCTCCACTAGACATGTGTCAAAAAAA
The DNA here is from genome assembly GCA_007115665.2 of Sequoiadendron giganteum. Classification (NCBI taxonomy): domain Eukaryota; kingdom Viridiplantae; phylum Streptophyta; class Pinopsida; order Cupressales; family Cupressaceae; genus Sequoiadendron; species Sequoiadendron giganteum. The sequence continues at coordinate 87,422,041 of CM021106.1, read as the reverse complement.
CACACATGCAAGCCCTCAACACTGCATCTGAAACCTCCTATAAAATAGGAAACCCTAATTTCCTATTCTACTTAGCTTACGAGTTTCCGGAAATAGGCTAAATCCAATTGTAGAGCGTAGGGCTAAATCGGGGACATTACATTTCTGAATATATATTATAATGGAAACAAATAATAATAACACATCTATTTATCCTACTGAATATATTAAACTAAAAGCAACTAATAACAATTGCATCTTAATCTATAAATTCTGATCATATTATAATCAGAAACAAATATATCTATTGATCTACTCTATAAATTCTAACCATATCATAATTAGAACAAATACTAATGCCTATCGGTTCCTTTTATCCTACTTATGCTTTTAGCATATCACAACCCATAAAATCTGACTTTTACACAAATGTATCGCAGCCTCTGTTTATTCTTTTATTTCCTTATATTTCTGATTCCCAATCCCTCCCTTTGGGATGATAGCGGTCTCCTTTTTATAGCCGATCAAGGCTTTGACTGGGGTCGTGTCTTTATGCATTGCCTTTTGGGAATCGGTTTTAATGTTTGACTTCTTTATTACCTATTGTTTGCAATGTTTAATCACTCAGATTGGAATCGGTTTTTATGGTATTTATTCCTTTTATTTTGTATAGTTTTTTTTTTCTATTTGTTACTTTTATGATTTCTTTAGAGTATAATTTATCATATTAGTGATATTTATAATTTTCACATACTTTGTTACGATCAATTTCATTATTATAATATGGGTTATTTTATAATATTTACATTGTAATTACAATATTTGTATATGATAATAGTGATTTAGATAATAATGATTAAATTATTATTAATATTCTATTTATAATTATAATATTATGATAATCATCATCATCATCATCATCATCATCATCATCATTATTATTATTATTGTTATTTTAATCTCAATTACTCGTATTTATATTTTGATATTTATTTGTAGTTGGCGCGCAACTCCTCCAAACTTGGAACATTTCCTGAGATTTTCATCTTTGCTTTTGACTTTCTTCATTTTTGCAAGATTTTATTGAAAAATCGAGTAGTAATAGACAAGAAATTATACACACCAAATACTATGCTTTTATATATCATTTTCAATCAATACACTTTACATATTTATAGGATTCTTAAATCCTATTATTTAGGAAACAACATAAACAACATCCCTAAATATATTGAGTTGTTTTAACAACTCAATTACAAACAAACACTCCTGCCACTAACAAACTCTAACAAATAACTATTCTCACATTCGTAATAGTTATGTGAGTTGCGATAACAACTCACATTATTAACTTATGTGAACAATAACATTTAATTTCCCAACATTCCCCCCCTTAGTGTGAACATGGTAAGAACTCACACACTACATTTGCAATAGGCCCAACTATGTGACTCATGACCTTGAACCAAAAAAAAGGCTCTCTCCTTCCATGGTTTTAAACAGGCTTACCACAAACCTTGACGTGAACAAGAACCCATCAATTGTCCACCTCATGTGATTTTCTGGATCCTCCCACAAACCCTTTCAAGATCTATTAACCAACTCACTTTGGTGCTTGTGTTTTCCAATATGCTTATACATCAGGGAAGTTATATAGGAATCAACATACATATCACAAATCTGAAAAACCTATACTAGAAAGGTTTCACATTACATTCCATAAGAACACAATGTTTTTAATTGTAGTCACTGTTATTGATCGTTGCCACTCAATGTAATGTCCCCACATTCTGAGTAGATCACTCAGTTGCAGAGATTTGTCTATTTCCATCTCCGCAGACAAATCTTATGGTTAGGAGATGTCAACGCTAGCAAGGGGTTTTACACTTAGCCATTTCCTGACCTTGGATGGCTTATTTTATAAGTACTTTATGTTATTTTATCATAAAGTCACTTTTATGCTAAAATTAGAAATTTTTAAAGTGACTTTATAAGAAGGATTTATAAAGTTAAATTAAATCATAAAGTACCCCCTTAGCACCCACTTAGACAACTTAATGTTGTTTTAAAAGGTGGCTTTATTTTTAATGAGGAATAAGACCCTCAAGGGGTCGAACTCTCTAAATTGGAGTTTATTTTAATAAATTCATTTTTATTGAATAAGGAACCCTTATTTGGTACGGCTATGGTTGGAGGCTTTTAAGTAAGGCGTTGGGCTTTCTTTGGGTATTCATTCATTCACTTTTACAATCAGATTTGGAAATTGTGCTCTGTAAATTACTTTCAACAGCAAAGTAGCTTGAGGAATGAAAACTCCTTGAAGGCAGATGGACTTGGACGAAACCCCAATTCATAGAATGGAGGGATTCACTCAGAATTCTTAATTGTGTTTCAGATCAGACTTATTTCAGCAGATACAGAGAATTATTTACAGGTGGATCAGGGTTTGGAGACTTCAAAAGGCAGCCTTACCTTCAATTTCAGCAGCCATACTCTTCCATAGCAGGCTGTACCATTGTACAGGTCTCAGGTTGCTAGAATCAGCCATACATCACAGGATAGGGTTTGAATCTGTGTCTTTCTTCATTGTTGACACCTATCAGCAAAGATTTAATGGTTACATTAGGCTACAGGAAGCGTATGTGGACCAAATCAGTATTTCTTTGAGGAAAACTTGCTTAAGTCAATAATCTTGCCTGCAGGCCAGGTGCATTTTTTAGTAGTTTTAGTATATTTGTTTTTGGTAATTATGGTTGATGCAAATAAACTTCATTGGAGTCATTGGACCTCCTTGGAAGCACTTACATAGTGATTTATTCATAATTGTCAATAAAACCACCTCCTGGAATAGAGTGTCAAACTCCTGGTATGCAACTAGATGTTATGATGAATTATATTCATTAATTCTGAAATTATTATATTGTTGTATCAATAATCAGAATTCTGAATTTATTATCAGTCATTTATATTTTTGTTTTTTGAGTTCCAAAGAATTGAATATATAGGATAAATAAGCGACTACAATGGCTTCTAAAAACCACGCAATGCAATACTCCTCTTTTTAGCTCACCATGTCGGAGATTTGGGAAAAATATTATGGAATAAATTTAGCACACTTTTGTATTCCCTTGACTAGACTCCCGCTGAAGGCACCACGCCACCTGAAATTTAGCTGCCCCTCTAATCCAATATCACATTGAGCATAGAGATTGGGTGCAGATTGAGCCATAGAGAAAGGAGGCAAGAAGGAATATGCATGTGAAGAGAGGCACAATGAAGGGCTCCAATCCAAATCGTCCAACCAACATAGAAAAAGCAGAGAAAATGAAATCGGGCAAGAGAATGACGCTTGTACACAAAGAATGATTTTGTCGTCGAGAAAGCCACCGAAGTCGAGGTCTCTGCTAATAAAGGTGCTCCTTGCCAATACAGAGGGCTCACAACCTACGATACACTTAGACAAACACGTGATCGGACAACATCCTTTGGAAGGAGATTTACCAAAAGAACATGACACAGAGCACAGAGTTTTCCACACGTTGATCCAAAGCAAAAAAAAGCGCCTCCAAAACTCTCGGTGAAGAGATACTAATTAACCAAGCAATGAAACAGCCAATGAAAAAATGCTCCAAAATAGAAACCACAAATCAAGGGTCAAATCACAATTAAAACTATGATTGCTAATTGAATTGTTCACATTCGATAGAAATGAAGGATGGGATACATTTTTGCACTCTAGCTAACGTGCTTGGACCTCAATTATATCACTGAAATTTAGTTCATTAACACTAAATTGTAGGCATATAATTGACTTTGCTCTGATACCATATTGGAAAATCGAGTAGAGATAGACAAGAAATTATACACACCAAATATTGTGCTTCTATATATCATTTTCAATCAATACACTTTACATATTTATAGGATTCTTAAATCCTATTATTTAGGAAACAACATAAATGACATCCCTAAATATAAACACTCCTGCCACTAACAAACTCTAACAAATAACGATTCTCACATATGTAATAGTTATGTGAGTTGTGATAACAACTCACATTATTAACTTATGTGAACACTTAACATTTAATTTCACAATAGATTTTACTCCCCCATTCAATCTGACATAACCGGTGCTTGATAAATTTGACGAGCTCACTGTTGAATCCGTTGAAGAGCTAGATTGAATCTGAAAAAAAGTTGTTGGAGGTAACAAACCCTAATTTGCACTTTTAGGCCCTCAAAAGTTTGGGCGCCCCTGGCTACTTCGGCCGCCCAGCATCTCCAAAGTTAGATTTTATTTTTTTCAACCTTCAAACTTTGATCTTCCATTCTTTGTCCTCTGTTTGATATGCAATTGTTGGTGACAGACGAATCTGACGATCAAGCTAAGATATACACTGGATAGCTGACAAGATTCTAAAGACAATGAATACATTTGCAAACCCTAACCTCTGCATCATGTGGCTCAAAAATCTAGGCGCCCCTGGCTACCTGGGGCACCCAAAGATTCTAGACAGAATATTTTCTATGTTTTTCATGATTTGCATTCTACTTCTCTATCAAGACTCCTCTGATCGATCTGAGATTTTGGCTGACTGGTTGATTTGATGAACCTGTTGTTGGATTCGTTGTGGAGCCAGAAGAATTGTGAACAAAACATCTTGAATGCAAAAACCCTAACTCCATTATTTGATACCTTGACATCATGGGTGCCCTTGGCTACCTAGGGTGCCCATAGTCTCCAAAGATAGTTTTTATTTTGAATTTTTCACTTTCTCCCTCGTTCTTCGTTCACCACTTCATGCTTCGACTGTCGGAATGGAAAAATGACTAAGGCACAAAATCCTAGGTGCCTAGACTAAGTTGGGGTGCCTGAACTTTCTAGACAATCAAAATTTTGCAATTTTCATGAATTCACAGCATCCCTCCTTCATTCTTCATTTCTCGATCGTCTTCACCATTGCCTTGATTTGTGTAGTGCTTGATACCTTGAATCTAACACCTGGCAGTTGAGCAACCTCCATTAATGACCTTTGAGCTCCTGAAAACGCTTCTGAAAAAGCAAAAAAGACCCACCAGGGCAAAACTGATCTTTTGATGATTCTAACTGGACCAACCTGATGAGGAAGTATTTTCAACCAATCAAAATCAGTTTGAGCCCTAGAAGCCAAACTTTCTATTTTTAAAAACATTTACCAACATCCATTTGAGAAGGAACCTAGAAAAAAGTTCTATTTTTAGAAAGTTTCTAAAAAAAAAAAATCTAAAATTTAGGGCCGAAAAACTGAGATATGGGTTTTGTAGACTTGGTCGCTCTAAGCAGACCCAGGTTGTCAGATTTTGAAAATTTTGAGTTTTTGACCATCATGCAAGACATGCAAATTCCCAATTTTGACCTTTTTTGACAATTTTAACAAGACTTTTAACCATTTCTTCAAAATGCCTAAGTGTAGCAAAAATTTTAATTTGGGGTACAACACTACATTTGAAGACAAATCAGAAAAATTAGTATATGGCAGCCAAGGTCACTTTGATGAATGGGAACAAAGGCCTTTCGTACTGGAAGATTTGGAAGATCATTTTATGGTAAAGGAAGAAAAGGTAGTGAAAGTGTTATCAAAGATGGATAATACTCATAAACACATTGAAGACCTCATTTGGACAGACCAAATTGAGGAGAGGCGAAAAGGAATGATAAATGGTATTACTCATACACACTTGCACTCTATCAAAGAAGCGTTGGAATTAATGAAAAATGACTACTTGCAATTACTTAAAGATAGAGATATAGGTGTCAAGTTGACGGAAGACCAAGATAAGGAGATTGTTGATCTTTGTCTTCAATTGAGTAGGGCTCATTACTCAATGCACAAAATAGAAAATCAGTTATGTGTTGAAGCAGAAAATCAGTTATGCGTTGCAGCCACCTCTCAAGAGCAAAAAGACAATGCAAGAGGTATGGAACTTGAACAAATTGGTGAAGGGGTTGAAGAGCTTAATAGGGATGAATTTGTGAGTTGTGTGGGTTAAATTTCTTGTGAAAGAACAAGGTGCAACCACGAGATTGATGTTACGCCTGGTGAGTTTCCAAAAGTAGAAGAGGTGCATGACATTCAAGAAGTCAACAATGGAAGGGACAATAATTTCCTTGCAGCCTTGAGATAGTTGTAGATGATAGAGAGACATGTGAATTTCAGACCTTTGAACCAGCAGTTGATGAAGATCACACCTCATGGGTGGACGATTTTGAAAGCACTACAAAGATACTTAACGAAGGGTCTGATTTTCAGTGTTTGGGAAGTAGTTTTCTGTCTTCAGTTAAGTATGAGGTGTCAAGTCTAAATTGCAAGCAACTTGATTTTGAATATCATAGCATCCAAGTTGAAGATCTTTTCCAGACATTACCACCTCTTATCACATGGAAAGGACCTAGCAATGAAGAAGTGTATGAGGATTCCAAAGATAACATAGAGAAGGAAGAAGACATGGAGATGGAACATACAAGGGATGAGCCTCTTGGGATGAGGAAGCGAGAACATGCAGATGTGCATGAACAAGAGAAAAGGTATGATTCCAAAAGTTATATTTGTGTACCTAATTTATATCTTCAGTCCCATGGTTTACCTCTAGTTGAGAGCCCATTACAGGCTCAAGTAATAAAGTTGGGTGGAGTAGTTGGGCACACACTTGGTGGATCAGCCACTAGTGTTATACCTACACATGAAGAGGGAGACATGAGAGATTTTGTTTGGGTTGAACATACATCATCCACAATAGAGGAGCATTTATCAAGATTATTTGAGGCATTTTGTCTTAGAGAGTTGATTGTAGAGACTAAGAGATTTCCCAACAAGAAGATCCTACAATTTGATAATGTTTGGTTTGTTATGAATACCACACCATGGAGTTGGATAGAAGCAAAAATCATATCAGCTAAGGAGGTGAAGGTATGGATCAGTTTTGTGACAGCTACGACAGCTAGAAGAACACATAACTTTCAGCTGGGCACACCTCATAGACCAGCACTCATTCAGGAGCAACCCATCCGTGAAGAAGATACAAGAAAAGGCAAGGAAGACACCTCGAAAATCTATGATCACAGTTCTGATTTTCTTAGCATGGACAAGCACAAGGAACACCCAGGTTTGCGGATGCTTGATGGGAGGTTTGTTGTTAAGAACAATCTTGAAATTTTATATCATACACATGAGTTGGGTCATTCGGTTGTTGAGACACATCAATTGGTGAGCCAATTGAAGGCTCAATTCAGATTTATAAGAGAAGAGATGGCATATATATCCCATGGGGCAGCAAGGGATGATGTTAGTACAAGTAATCTCAACTCAGATTTGAAGAAGTTCCTTTGCGCTTTTGTCTCCATGGATGGACATCATGCTGTCCTAGTTTTCAGACTTGAGTTCTTCAAAAAAAGGACCGAGTTCAGTTCTCTAATTAGTGCAACTGGCAGCCTTGAGAAGGGAAGTATGACAGTTCATGGGAAAAAATTTCAGTATGGCACACACCCTGGGACAGCAACTTATTGTAGCATCTATGAAGGCAAACTCGGGAGGTACAAAACAAAGGTGGGTTTCGTGATGATGACCAGCCATATTCTATCTTCTCATGGTTTCATTTATCTTGTTGTAATGCAAGGACATATGATGAGTATTGAAGAACCACATTGCATACAAGGGTTGTCATCGTGTAGTACTTGTCTTTGTATCATTACAACATCATTCCTTGATCACACTTGGAGAGGATATATGGTATATGAAGAAAACATCATGGAGCATGTAGAAGACAGTAGTACTTCATGTTTGTACCATTGAGTTTTGAGTTACATCACAAGAATAGAGGGTTGTTCTACTTTCCTAAGCAAGGAATTTTCAGCCCTAGTTCATTGGATTAGAATTCTCACATTGGTGATAGATGTTTGTTTCATACTACTGATCACAGAGATTTTAGTTTGGTCCTTTAGGACCGCAGCTGATTGGAGGATTTGGAAAGTTTGGGATCATCCTTTCTTTGTTGAAGGTTGGTATAGTGATAAGATTCCATCTTCCTTTGACATTGGAGATACTTGTTGCATCATTTCGAGTGGGATTTTCAGTTTGACAAGTGCTGTTCTAATTCATATCAGCAGTATGTGGTGGATGGGTATGATTGGTTATGTACCTATGATGATCATTCTTCACACCCATGAGAGTTCATTCCCATTTAGATGGACTTTCAACATTGGCATGTTTGGTGCACTACTTCATGGAGATCATGATGAGTTGCTTCAAAACTTTGGGTATAGTGATGTTCATATCAGAATGGAGTAGCGGAAGCTTGAAAGAGATACACATGGGAAGACATGGCAAGGTCCTAGATTAATGTGGGATCCAAGTATTGACTAGAATAATCGAGTTTAATGCAAATTTGACACATGTGATTGCTTGAGGACAAGCAATCCCGAGGTGGGAGGACTCTGATGTCCCCACCTTTTTAAGGCCAAAACAATATCGGAATTAATTAATCAAATATTTAAAGTCTTTATTTGCCCTTTGAGACTTTTTAATTATTTAATTAATTAATTATATTTGTAAATGTAATCAAATCTGATCAGATAGGATCCTAAGAAATCTAAGTAATTTCTAAGTCTGAAATTCTGTGTAAGAATTCTAAGTCAAGATTCTAAGTTTCCAGATTTAATTCTCCTATGCTAAATGTGCTAATTGTAGAATATTTATAAATTTCGATGTTTGCATATCAATGAGGGAACCATGTTATATATCTTGGAGACCCACCTCTAAGAGACGTGTCTCATGAGAGGACGTGTCTCCACAAGTGGAGACACGTCCGCTCATGGGACGTGTCCCTTTGGGCGCGCGGGCTCCAAGGATAACCGACTAACATTCGGTTAACAAACTTAACACATATAACCTCACATACTTGGCGGATATATATTATATGAGTTCCGATTTTATTCAATGCAGAATTTGAACATCATTTATTATTTCGAATCTTATGCATGCTTATAAATTCGAATTACTTATTTTCCAAAAATATTTATATGAAGAGTAATTTTGATCACATATAAATGATGATGCAATCAGCAATCATCATCTATATCTGACCGAAGCTACCTTTCATCAACACTCCCTCTTAGCTAGGGAAGATATTTTAAATCAAATAAGTAGGGATATCACCTTCACACGTGATATCGAAGATATAATACAATATCTCAACATTGTCAAGTCACATGACATTCTTCATAACACATCTTCATTATGGTATGTGCACTGACATCAAGTCACATGATGTCTACCATAATTCATGGCATATCCACGGATATATAATTATCCACCATGATTATCTCTTAAGGATCACAATGATCTTCAAATGACATCAAGTCCCATGATATCCATCAAAGTGTCCAAGAGATACTATCATGACATGTCCACAAATATCAAGTCACATGATATCTATCATGATAGTTCAACTCATCATTGTAGAGTCGTCACTTTACAATGTCAAATACAAGTGTTCATTATTAGAAAGATCGTCACCTTTCAATAATGTACATAGGGGGAGTAGGCCCATAAGGTCATGGAGTCACACACATGACAAAAGAGTTTACACATTAAACATCTTTATATATTAGTACAATTTATAAACAATTTGAATTTCAACATAATTATCAAATTACATTTCAGCCATACCAAGTTTCTTTCTGAAGTGCTCTACCTTGATTCGGGAGAGAGGTTTGGTGAGAATGTCTGCAGTTTGATCATTTGTACTAGCATACTCCAACTGGATCACTTTCCTTTCTACCATGTCTCTTACATAATGATAGGGTATCTCAATGTGCTTAGATCTATCATGGAAGACAGAATTTACAGAGAGTTTGATGCAACTCTGATTATCACAATGAATAATTGTAGGATTCAAGAGCTCACCAAAGAGTCCCACAAGCAGTTTACGAAGCCAAACTGCTTCTCTTGCCCCCATAGAGGCTGCAATGTATTCAGCTTCTGTTGAGCTCTATGCAACTGAAGACTGTTTTCTGCAAATCCAGGAGATCATAGCTGATCCCAAACTGAAGCAACATCCTGATGTGCTTTTCCGATCGGTTACACTTCCAGCCCAATCAGAATCAGAGTATCCATGTAGATCTAGTTGGTCATTTCTGTAAAGAAGACCATATCCAATAGTGCCTTGAAGATATCTCAAAATATGTTTCACAGCCATAAGGTGAATTTCCTTTGGCTCACACATGAACTAGCTGAGAGAATTCACTACATAACAAATATCAGGTCTGGTGTTAACCAAATACATCAAGGATCCAATCATTTGCCTATATAGGGTTAGATCTGCACACTTGGATTCTGCTGCTGCTTCTTTCAGTTTGTGAAGGTTGGTTTCCATAGGTGTAGACATGGGTCTACAGTCCAACATTCCAAATCTCTTCAAAATATCAATGGTATATTTTCCTTGGTTTAGCATAATGCCCTCTGATTTCTGCCATACTTCCAAACCTAGGAGGTAATGTAGAATCCCCAAGTCTTTCATGTCAAATTCGGAAGTTAGATCCTTCTTTCCTTGAGCAATGAGGTAATCTTCTCCTATCATCAAGAGGTCATCAACATATAAAATAATTATTAACATATCACCTTTGATTACCTTGAAGTAGAGATTAGGGTTTGCATCATTCTTGGAAAATCCTAGTCCCAAGAGGTAGATGTCAATTCTTTCATACCAGACCCTGGGAGCCTGTTTAAGTCCATAGAGGGCTTTCTTCAATCTGCACACATGTGAGTCAAGTTTATGTATCACAAAACCTTCAGGCTGTTCCAGATAGACTTCCTCTTCAATGGTTCCATTTAGGAAGGCAGTTTTCACATCCATTTGATGGATCTTCCAGCCTTTAGCTACAGCAATGGCTAACACTGTTCTCACAGATGTGTAACGGGCAACAGGTGCAAATGTTTCTTCATAATCAATGCCTTCCTTTTGAGAAAAACCTCTTGCCACAAAACGTGCCTTATGTTTTTCTATACTGCCATCAACAGCATGCTTGATTTTGAAGAGCCATTTGGAAGAGACAACAGATTTCTCTTTCGCTCTAGGCACTATATCCCATACATCATTCTTTAGAATGGACTGATATTCCTCTGTCATTGCATCCTTCCATGCTTGATGTCTAAAGGCTTCTGTAACACTGATAGGTTCTGAATTTATGATGTTGTTCATTAGAGCAACATAGCTAGAGAACCGTTTGGGTCTTTTACTTTCCCTAAACGTTCCTTTGGGTGTTGCATGATTCTCGGCTTCTTTGATCATCTTTATAGCCCAAAGTGGCCTCTTTCTACCGTTTTTATCTGTATTCTCATCTGAAGTGGATAGAAGTTCATTTGGCATTTCCTCAGGATACTCCCTCTGAATCTCAGGAGCAGGTTCCATTTCAAGTACTCTAGGGGAATAGGTTTCTATCTCACTAGAACTTCTTGCCCTTTTGAATGCAATGTCTTCTTCAAAGATGACATCTCTGCTCAATTCAATTTGTTTCTGTCCAGGCACGAATATCCTATATGCTTTGGAGGTTTCACTATATCCCACAAATACCCCTTTTTTTTCGGAAGGTTCTAGTTTGAATCTCTTCTCTTTGGGCACATGAATATAGACAGGACAACCAAAAAATCCTAAAATGACTAATATCAAGTTTTATGCCAGTAAAGGCTTCTTCAGGGGTTTTGTTGTCAAGATAAGAATGAGGACATCTATTTTGGATGTAGACAGCAGTCCTAGAGGCTTCTGCCCAGAAAGAAGTTTCAATGTTTTGTTCAAGCAACATTGCTTTAGCAGCTTCTACAATGGTTCTATTTTTTCTTCCAACAACCCCATTTTGTTGACGATTGTAGGCAACTTTGAACTCCCTCTTAATTCCAGCACTCATGCAAAATTCCTTAAAAATTTCAGAGGTGTATTTTTTTCCATTGTCAGTCCTCAAGATTTTTATTTTCTTCTCGAAGGAGTTTTCAGTAAGGGCTTTGAACTCTTTGAACCTTTTGAGGATTTCTATTAACTCTTTACACTTAAGGAAATAGATCCCGGTTTTCCTAGAGAAGTAATCTATAAATATGACATACTACAGAAATCCTGCTTTGGAAGGTACAGACATGGGTCCACATAAATCAAAGTGAACCAGTTCTAATACATTTAGTGTTTTACTCAAGCTATTGTGAAAGGATCCCTTTGTATTCTTTCCTAGGGCACAACCTTTACAAGTTCCTTCATGAGATGGTTTTAACTTAGGTAAGCCTGTTACAAGTTTTTCCACAGAAGGTAGGGCCTAGAAATGAAGCTGTCCTAATCTTCTATGCCAAATCTCATTTGAATCAAAGGTGTTAAGGGTAAGGGCTTGTTTAACCTCAGTGCATAGTTTGTAAAGGTACCCTTGTCTTAAACCTATGGTTTGGGCTTTCTCGATAGTTGATTTTTTAGGCCAAGCTAGAACTTTCCCATCCATAAAGGTAACTCTATATCCATTGTCTTCAAGGGCAGAGATGGATATTAGATTCCTCTTTATTCCAAGTACAAATAAGACTCCAGTAAGTTGAAGAGAAAGACCAGATTTCAATTTGATGGAGCAAGTTCCAACCCCTTTTACAGGGTGTGCAGAATCATCCCAAATGGTTACTTCTTCATCAGTTTTTTCAATCATAGTGTCAAGGTGTTCTCTGAACCCTGTGATATGTCTAGAGGATCCACTATCAATTACCCAGTTGTGGGTGTTGTTAGATACTTGACTAGATAAGGTTGTATAGAACACAAAGTTCTCAGATTCATGTTCTGAATTTGACTTTCCTACTTTGGCAAAAGATGCTTGTTGCTTTGATCTGTCAGGGCACTTCATTGCATAATGGCCATATTGATCACATCTAAAGCATTGTACTTGAGAGATGTCTTTCTTCTTAGAAAATCCCTTTCCATTGGAATTTCTCTTTCTTTTAAAAGATCCTCTCTTGTAGGAGTTTTTCTTACTCCTCTTATTAGACATTGTGTTGAGTACATGAATTCCTTCATCTATGTTCTTCTATTTATTTTCTTTTGTAGAGAGTCTTGTTTCCTCTTAAAGGCAATTTGTTCTTAGCCTATCAAATTTGGGGAGTTTAGATCTCGCACTTATTCCTTGAACAAATGACTCCCATGAGTTTGGTAGGCCTCCTAGTGCAATTAGAGTTAACTCTTTGCTATCAATCTGATATCCAATTGTGGATAGTTGATCCCTTAGTTCAATGATCCTCACGAAGTATGCATTAATTGTTTCTCCTTTTTTTATTTGGATATTGTTGATTTGTCTCTTTAATGCAAGAGTCCTACTGGTATTGTTGATCTCATAGGTGCTCTCAAGAGATTTCAACATTTGATATGCAGTTTCATGTTTTGCTAGGATGGGCACTATATGATCCCTAACTGCATCTACTAAGATTTTCATGGCCTTTTCATTGCTTTCAATCCATTGAGTTTTCTCAAGATCAGCCTCTGGTTCCCTTTTGTTTTCTCTCACAAGTGAATCTATTTTATTCTCTTTAAGAATCATCATGATTCTAAATTTCCATGATATGAATTTGTTTTCTCCTGCAAGATGATCTTCAAATCTGATCACACTTGACATTATGAAGAATGTGATGTGAATTCGATTTTAAAAATACGAATTTTCTAGAGCAATCCGATATCTAGATTTGATTTGGATTCACTTAACTTGGCTCTTAACTTGGCTTTGATACCATGTAAATGTAATCAAATCTGATCAAATAGGATCCTAAGAAATCTAAGTAATTTCTAAGTCTGAAATTTTGTGTAAGAATTCTGAGTTTCCAGATTTAATTCTCTTACGCTGAATGTGCTGATTGCAGAACATTTATAAATTTCAATGTTTGCATATCAATGAGGGAACCATGTTATATATCTTCGAGACCCGCCTCTAAGAGACGCGTCTCATGAGAGGATGTGTCTCCACAAGTGGAGACACGTCCACTCATGGGATGTGTCCCTTTGGGTGCACAGGCTTCAAGGATAACCGACTAACATTCGGTTAACAAACTTAACACATATAGCCTCACATACTTGGCGGATATATATTATATGAGTTCCGATTTTATTCAATGCAGAATTTGAACATCATTTATTATTTTGAATCTTATGCATGCTTATAAATTTGAATTACTTATTTTCTAGAAATATTTATATGAAGAGTAATTTTGATCACATATAAATGATGATGACGCAATCAGCAATCATCATTTATATCTGACCAAAGCTACCTTTCATCAACAATATTAATAAATATTATATTCTTAATAAAGCCTTTAATAATTCAATTGAAACAACTGAAAGTTGGCGAAGTTATATTGACTTTGGGCAGACAGAATGAAAACACGGAAATTGAATCCTGTCTGGGTATTTAAATAAGGAGTTTGAGAACGGAAACTCTCAGAGGATGAATGTCATGCTTGGACAAAAATCCAGCATGGCAAGTTTGCGTAAGTCTCATAATTATTTCTTTATGGCGGATTGATTATAGTATTGTTTGGAGGCCACTGGTAGATGGGTTGTTTATGACACAGCATTGGATTGAGTTCCCGATAGGAGACATTGGCATTCAGAGATATTTAAGGAGATGTTTTGTGGCTACCATACTTATTGATCACGACTTTATATATTTCAGACATTGCTATTAGCGAAGGCAAATCATTAACACAATATTTCAATATCCTGATTACATACACATTCGGCTGGAAATTCTTTGTCTATGCATAGGAGATTATATTGACGTCTTGGTGTTGTGTGAAACACATAGCGGAATTTTTGTAACGTCCCCTTCTCTGTGACCTCTTAGATTGCTATTTTAGCCTTATTAATTACCGAAGGCTAAAGGCATAATAAGGGAATACATTTATTTAATTATTTAATATTGCCTGGCATCAAAAGCTAAGTTAAAAGGTGATATTGAGTGATTAATTAAATAAAGTTATAAAGTGACTTTAAGTGAAATATTTAAAAGATAACTTTATTAAGTCACTCTATTATTTTGAACGGGAAACTAAGTGAGTGTTATAAAAAGGCATTTGGGTTCATTCTCATTCATTCTTGGATTTTATTTTCTCACTTCGTTTTGGGAGAGCTTTCGAAGGTTTGAGGGTTTGAGGGTTTGGAAACCCTAGGGCACCAGTTTCAGTAGTGAAACTATCTACCCTAGTTGGAGATTGTTGAGGAAGCTATTCAGGCTTTCTACAAGAGCTTATTTGAAATTTTATTGGTCACTTTCAATGACAAATTTGGGCAATATCAATTATATTCAGAAGTGGACGTTGTGCAAGGGTTTGGAAGTTTAGCCAACATCATTCTCTTGTTGCAAGGCATATCCTTGGACTCAAACCCTATTCGTTGTGCTACCTGTGCATCTTTGGAGAGGACGTGACTTGGTTTTGGGAGCAGTTTGGAGCCTTAAGAAAGACGTGTTCACTCTATAAGGGTCGACTCATCCAGTAACCTCTCTGCTTGGTATTCACAACCCTAGATACTCAGTTTGGTGGCGTTGGAATGAAGCAAATCTGTTCGCAGCCCTCCTGTAGCCTTGTCAAGCCCTGTGACTCACTTGGGAGTCTATGTTTCTGGCTGCGTGGGTATTGAGGGAGAATCTGCTGTTAAGAGAAGATTGTGTTAGCAGTCCTAGAGGCAGTCACATTGTTGGGAGAATTTCTGGGCAAGTCTCAAGCACGCACGAGTTCTTTCCTGCCCCTAGCGCTTCACACAGTAGCCAAAATTCTCTGTTTCAGCCGTTGCTACGGTCATACCTGCAACCACTGCTAGGATCTTTATCATTTCTGAGCTATTGTATATGCTACTGTAAGTCTGAGCATTGTACTCCTTGATATTCAATGTATTCACAATTCTAGGCACTTTAGAATGTAATTTCTACTACCAATATTGCGCAGAAATAGGACTACAGTTGCACAGAGTTATTAGACAGTTCATTTCGCATTTAGCTGGTCAGTTTGGTGTCATTCAAATCTGATATTAATTTCTGAGTTTACATGTATTGTAAATCAGACCTTTGATTAGTGGAATACCATAGTATTGTCCCTCACATTTGTAATGTACTCTTGAATGTGTATGATTTCCTCAATGCATTAAAAGTAAGATTCCAGATTTGGGACATTAGATAAATGCATGCTTTGTACCAGAAGATATTACTATCATATAAATATTGTTGTAACGCAAGTTTGATAAAATTGAAAATCAATCAAACAAAGAAACAAACGAAAAACTTACACCTCCCGAAAAGGAACATTACAAACTTTAACACTGATGATGACATGATGGAGCAAGGGCGTGAAAGAATCTGCATGACCCTATATCTCCTCTCTTATATATATTACCTGTTGATCGAAGATTTTTGGGCTGGTAACAATGAATATTTATTATAAAAGGTGACTCGTGGCATAGGAGTATTCTATTTGTGGTGAGCACTATTTCTCATTTGCGCGGGAAGTACTCAATGATGTGTGCGAACCAAATAATTAATAATCTTCCTTGAATATGTGGGATTGATCGGGAATAATTGGAGAGGCATGAGTTTTTTGTAGCTCAAATGGCTGCCATTATTTAAGAAACGCTTATTTCCATAAGGAGTGGATCAGATCATAATAGTCACTCTATTCCGGGCTATGGGTTGCTAAGCCAAATCTGGGCGGTAAATGAAGAATCGAATCCCTTTCAAACATCTGTAGAGCAGCGATAAATACTTTACTGAACTGGAAGGAATGATCAAGGCAGAGACGTGAGTCAGGAGTTTAGGAAGTATCAATAATTTTATGCCGGCAATATTGGTCATTTGCATTTCTGGAGTTAAGCAAAGGAGTTTGTCGGCATTGAGCACCTCTAATAAACAGGTCAAAAAACTATGTGACTAATACTTCTTAAAATCTAGACAAGAATTATTTGAATTGCTGAGTGTGTCATCAATATCTGCCAGTGTTAGGAGCAAATCAAGTTTTGATTTTGAATTACCTGAGACACATGTATGCAATGTAAGGAGAATGAAAGAAGTTATTATTGTATGACTATGACCTGAGTATTTGCATTGTAAGGAAATTTAGTTGGTATGAACTCTATTACATTTCAAGCTGCAGTATATGTCAATAGATTAATTTTTACCTGCATATATCAGAAGAAAAACCAAATTCGTATGACAAATAGCACTGTCAAACATGGGTTATCATCGATAATCTTGGTCAAGGGAGTCAACGTTATTACAGGCTCCTAATGTGTATTGATTAATCCATCAATGAGATACAGGGTAGAATACCTATGGAGTTAGGACATCTACATTGCAATCACAAACCATTACTACTTTCTTTTAACATGTAACAAAAATTGTGTTTTTTTAACTTCATTTCCATATTGGATCTTCAATTAAATTTTATGTTTAATTTCCTATCAACGTATCCCTTGAACCTCGTATGGGTGCAAGTGCTAGTTATTAATTACTACAATGTATGCCATTTCAAGTAATAAAGCATATATAATGTAACATCTTTTGTTGATTTTTGTTTTACACAATATATGTTTTATTAGCCAAAGGTTTATTCCACTAAACATCAAAATGTTGCAAATATACTTATTATAAAAATATCATAGAATTACCAACTAAAAACAAACAAAAAACTGCAAAACTGGAAGAAAAAGATTGGTTGTATTGTAGAAACCTTGAATCTAGTACCAAACATATCACAATGAAAGTGCATCTAAAGTATCAAGATGTGTTAATCATATTCACCTATATTACAAGAAGAAAACTAAAGCAACCATTTGCAAACTAAACAAGCATGAAGAACTAACTTACAAAATAACCATGTATGAATAAAAAAATATGCAATTAATTGATCAGGCCTAACCTCCTATGATCAAACACAAGGACATTATCAGCCATTGCAATTGCCCGCAAAGAACCAAGGTTCAATAAAATGGCTTGCTCTCGAACCTGTATTTGAGCAGACAAGAAGGGATAAGCACATAATAAATAACGCATGTAGTGAAAATATATGGATAATGTTTGCAAGTATACATCAAATATAATAGGAATCCACCTCAAAAACCTTAACTAAAATAAGAATCGACAATAAGATGATTCAAACGATGCAAGAATAGCTTTACCAATAATTGAAAAGGAAAATTATAATGATGTCCCTAACAGAATTGGTGTTTGTAAATCATACATCATATTAACTTACACTCAAGAAAAAGAAAAGAAAGGAAAGAAACAAGAAAAATAAAATGAAAATAAAATTATATTAATGTCCACAACTGACTAAAAGTATGTCTAAGAGACTAGAGGATATAGCAGTTAACAATATAAAGCTCTAGGAAGAGAGAACCCTAGAAGCAACATAATAAAAGTACATAAGACAAAATATAAAGCATTGTGCCACTAAAAAAAAAATACAAATAGCAATGAGGGTGAACAAGAGCCCTAGGAGCAAGTGCCAGTAAAGATTGGAAGGAAAGTTAATTGAATATCCCTATTTGTGTCTAGAATAGAGGAGTCATCTAAACCATCATCAATCTCTATAAAAGATCTAAAAATGCTCATCAAGAATATCCAAGGTCAAAGAGGCATGTTGGTATTTCAATTCGCACCTCTAGAGTGCGTATTGGAAACGGACAGCTATGCATAGGTAAACTACTCTTCAAATAGGAGGGGAAGTGTTGTGACCATTTCACACATCACCCCATCTAGGATGGGGACCCCCTAATTTTTGCTCCATTTTGGTCTTTTGGCTTTGGTTCTCTCTGTCTCTGGTCTTTTGTCCTTCTGAGGATGTCCCGTCTTTTGACCTAGGTTGAAATGATTGCCAAGTCTACGAAATTAGGGTTTCTATTCTTCAGGCTTGTTTGAAGTCAAATTGAGTTATTAAGGTAAAATCTAAGTGCAGCAGTACAATCAAAAGGCCCAAGACAGGATCCCACTAAAATCTTACTGAAGTCTGACAACTTACTATTTTTAGTAAGTACCTAATTTGAGGTCTGTTCCTTAGGATTTCAGGATTCTAACTACTTCAGCACATTCAGGCAGCTTCAGAGCACCTACACATGAAATTTGAGCAGATTCGGACAACTAGCTATTTTTAGCAGTTCAGCCTTCGGAGGCTATTTTCAGGGTTCAAACGTATGATTCTCCAATACAGGACTAGAGAATTTATAAGAGGTAACTAGCGTGGGGACACATGATATGCGTCCAGAAGGAATAAAAGGTGTGAAAATCTCAAAGTGTGGGATTTCCTTCACATGGGTGAAATGCGCCCTCATAAGTTAAACTGGAAGTGGCCTATGCTATTTGCGCCCTCAATTTTCCTTGAGCATGGGTGAAATGCGCCCACATGATGATAAGGCATGGCAAAAAATTCACTAAGGCATGTAAAATCCTCACACACCCTCAAATGCGCCCAAAGATGGAAGCACACTAGGCTAAATGTGCCCAAGGGAGGTGAAAGGTCACTAAGTATTGGCGCTTTCCTTCGCTTAGGCAAAATGCGCCCAAGGGTGGAAGCTCACCATGCCATATGCGCCCAAGGAAGGTGAAGGGCCACCAAAGGCGTGGGAATTCCTTCACCACCCCTCATATGCGCCCTCAAGTTCCTCCTCCCCATAGCAAATGCGCCCAAGGTGGCAAGGTAAAAGGAAAACGTTGAAGGGTAAAGCAAATGCGCTCAAAGGTTGAGTAAATTCCCTCACACATGGTGCAATGCGCTCCAAGTTTCCCTCATGGCATGTAAAATGCGCCCAAGGCAAAGGGGGACGTGATTTTGAAAATATTCTAAGTGTGATAAGATCTTCCTCATTAGGTGAAACGCGCCTAAGGTTGAACAATTTCCTCCTCACCATGTGAAATGCGCCCAAAAGAGTTGGGACTTGAGGAGGGAAAATTGCTAAGTCTAAGGCAAGGAAGTCTAGGCGTGAAGGGATGAAAAAGATAAAATGGAAGCTCACATGCTCAAATACGCCCTTCAAGGGTGAGATAATTAAATTTAAATTTTCTCAAGCATTTTCTAAGAAGAAAATGAAAAATACGCCTAGGGGGTGATGTTAAAATTTCCAGAGGCAAGATGAAATATGCCCATGAATAGGAGGGGAAATTCTTCAAGAAAACAAGAAAAATGCCAAGACAGGAAAAATGAGGACTGCAGGTGTGGAATACGTCCAGAATCAAATGAATCAACCTTAGCAATTTTTATTATTTTTCAAAAATAATAAAAATTAAACTTACCCCTTCGTCTGGATACACATGAAAATGATGATTTCTGAGGGGAAATTCCTTCTAGGTATTGGACATTTCCCACTGGGAGATGATTTAAAATTGTTCCACACCTTGCTCGTGTTGTTTTGAGCGAGATTTTTGCCTGGCGCCCGTTTAATAAATTTCCTAGGCGAAAATAAATTTTCTAAGGCAAGGCAGAGAAATGTTTTACAAAAAATGCCTCGGCTGGCAATGTCAAAATGAGTGCTTGGATTACAGTGGATGAAATTCATAAAGCAAATAAGGTTGTCTAAGGAAAGAGAAAATGAAACAACAAGAGATCAAGCACATTCACAGGGAAGAAATTTGTCTAAGACATAATGAAGCTCGAACATCAAGCAGACCTTGGAAGTCAAAATGCGAAGATTAGGTAAGTAAAATGAATTTATATTATAAGCGTTCTAATGCTCTTCTTTCTGTTTTGCAGGATGAACACCGGAGCTAGAGCGTGAGGACTTGAGGTGATGAAGCTGGACAACATTACAACTTTGGAAAAGGAAAAGGCATTGAAGATTTGTCTAAGGCATTGGGAACGTGGTGCAAAAGGGGGCTAAATACGCCCAAGGCAGTGAGCTAAAGAAATGTGAAAGTTACAAGAGAGAAACGCATCCAGGAGTGAAAGCAACAAGAGGACTTAACGAAGAAGAGCTTTTTGCAAGGAGGATTTGAGCCAAGTGTTGTTGCCTCCTCCTAACGCAACAGAATTGGCAGGCAGAACAGTGGGAACGCGTTTCTGGATGAGAATCTTCTAGAAGAGGATAGTGGGCATTAATTGCTCATAGTGGTTCTTGCAGAGGAGTGGAGAATATTCTGTGCATTCATTGCCCCACTCCCCTCTGTGGCGGTTTTTAGGGCAAAAACCCTAATCAGGGCTTAGGTGGCTCAATCTGGGCCTTCCATTGTATTTGAATCTAAGTCATCCACTGGACTGAGCTTGATATAAAAGGGGTATCCCCCCTCATTTGTATTATTAGATATCAAAGTTAGATAGAAATCAAAGATAGAATTGAGCTAGATAGAAGTTAAAAGTAGAGCTAGGAGTTAGCTTAGTTTGTAAAGGAAAGAAAGACTTTCCCTTTGAAAGTTTTTGTAAAAGATTGTTGTGTAAGACTCTCATAATCTAAGGATTTTCATTGATTGGTGATTTTATCTTGCATTGTGGGCAGTTGACGAGATCTTTTCGTCTTTCCAATTCAAGTAGAGTAGAGTAAAGTAGACTTTGTTTTTATGCAAGTAGTGTTAATTGTGGAATGTGGCATTGGTTTGAGCAAATCTTCCTGTATCCATACCACTAGTAGGCTTGCTGACGGTAAGTCTGCCCCTACGTGGTCAACTGGAATTTCAGCACCTAACTTCGGTTGTGATTTGTGTGTTCACTTGCTTCGTTGTGAAGGGGTGCGCATGTTGAATCACAATTTGAACATCTTATCTATCCTTTGAAGATTGCACCAACTTTGTTAGAGTTGTCCGAAGGGGAGACGAAACAAAGTTTGGTTTGAAGATTGTTAAAGCCTGCCCTCGCGTTCCACCCTTAGAGATAGATTGTAGATTTCCTATCCCTTTTCCCTTTAAATTTAGTATTTTCCCAGTGAGTCTAAATATCAAAGCCTCATAGTCAAAACCCTTCATTTGCTTGACAAAGAAAATTGAACAATTACGTAAGTCCCCTTGGAATACCTAGCATATTCACATCAACCAACTGAGTCTATTCGCGATAAAAGGAACCTTGGAGTTGAATGCATGAACTTTCACGCAATCTTAGCATGCGGAATACTTTGATCAAGAGATAATAGAGTGACCGTTGGACATTTTATTCTGTGTTGGTGTTGTCATAAAACACACGTCAACAGGAAGCTCCCTCTTTTGTTGTTGATGCGTAAAAAGAATGTAAACTAAGTGCATATCTTTTTACTCAGTTGAGAGCATAAGGTTTATAAAACTCTATGCGTTGCAGTTGAGGATTTTCTCTAGTTTCGTAGATCTCAACTACAACTAGGCCTACTTTATAACTATCCTATCTCCTAAAGTAAATTCAGAGCAAGAGAATTTAGGAGCAATTGGGAATAGTTGGATCACTTAGACAAACTGTCTTTCAGAATGCATCTGAAGGCTCATTGCTCTTTCAAATTTACGCTAAAATAAAGTTTATTCAAATAATCAACAAACGATAAGCTAGATCTTAGGATTCCCTCGAAAGCTCATTGCTCTTTCGAGGTGTAGGCTAAAATGAAGATTATTGGAAACAACATCAAACGATAATCCTAATCTCTAAATTCCCTCGAAGGCTCATTGCTCTTTTGAGGTGTAGATCGAAACAAAGCGTAATGTCCCTAATTTTTGAGTCAGCATCAATTATTAATTTAAGTTGTCATAAGGTTAAATTGAAAAAAGACCACTTAAATTAATAATGTGAAAAAGTAACTTAAACTATGAAAAGTTAAATTAATTAAGTTACTTTTAAAAAGTGAATTCTCAAAAAGATAAAATTAAAAGTGAAAATAGGAATAAAGGAGAATTCAAGAAGATAGGGTAGTGACGTGAGGGAAAAGAATAAAGGAAGGGAGGAGCTCATTTTTCAGAAGGCTGGTTTTGAAACTTGGATTGGAACAGGTTTGTAGCTAGTGGATGGTGTTCACAGCAAACTTTGTGAGGACAGGATTCTCTTCTCATAGAGAATATCATCTTCAATGTTCGAAGATACACCCAAGGTGGTGGCTAACAGTCTCACTTTAGGGGTTGTGTTGGTGCTTAACATGATGATTTAATGAAATTTTTGAAGTGTTGAAGAGCAGCATTTGAAGAATTGATTATGTTGGTGATTGGTAGCTGAGCATTCAATATATATATGGGCTGTTCAATAAAACTTGATGCTAGGCTATTATTTCAGGTCAGAACTAGTAATTAATTTCTACCAGTTACTGTGTTTGTACAAGAAAGATGTGGACTGTTATATTATGAGAATAATGTTTTATCATTAGCAATTTTGGTTTATATGTATTTATGTCTAAACATTAGAGTTGGTAGAAACAAAAAAAATTGTATATAGAACACGGCAAGTTATTACATTGGTATCAGAGCTCAGCTCTTCCTGCCATCCTATGAGTAATGTTGGCGACTATTCTTTGAAATATTCTTACAGTTGCATATATAGATAACAGAATTGTATGCAAAGACGAGGTGTCTTTCAAGGCTACTAGCAAAATAAGAGAAAATTCTGAAGAATATTATTACAGTGTGAATGAATAAATATGTCGTCGTGTATCTAAATGATTAGAGTACAGTTCTAATTTCACTGACTCGTAATGGTGGAATAGAGGGAGTCATTCGGAAAAAGGCACTGTTTTTGAAGAGGAAAAGATTCAAACGTCTTCATTCTGGTCCTTGAAACCAATATCCATTTATTAGTTAACGTGGGCTTCTAGAAGAGACGAGCAGTTGCAGACATAGAACTATGAAATATATTTCCTAAGTGTTGTGCACTACTGGAAACAAAGTCGTCAATATTTGAAAGAGTCACAGATACTGAAGCTTCCTTCAGCGTTCAGATTTCAAAACGAGAGTTTCAATATTCAATATTAGCCACTTTAAGAGGCTACCGTCTGTGAAAGGGAGTTGAGTCAAATAAAGGAGTGTAACATTTTAGAAGGTGAAGGGACACGCTGTGTCAAGAACACCATCGAATGAATCATAGCCAGTGAGGAGAGAAACGAAAGTCTTCGAGGCGCCAATAAGAAGCTCCCACAGATGAAATCAGAGTTCATGCTCCCAAATTTTGTTCAGGATCTTCTCAGCTCCACAATGAGCCCGGCAACACAATCATCCGGAATTGAAGATCGAACAGAGGACATGATAAAAGGTGTTCAAACTCTGAAGGTGAAAACAGATAAAATTGGCTAAGTCTGGTGAAGTTGGGCGCCCCTGACGAAGAAGGGTTCCCAAGTTTTTGAGGTGTCAAGAGGATGAATTTAGAAAAGATGATTCTAACATGACTTCTTCCAACTTGACCAAGCTTTCCAACGCAATCATCAACACGTTCGTCGGAGCTAGTAGTCGTCAGATATCAAAGACTGAACAAAGGAGAAAACGTGAGAAACAATAGAAGTCAAAAGCAATGGTGAAAATCTCAGAATAAAAACTAACTCTAGAGAAGTTAGGTGCCTCCAGTCAAGAAGGGCGCCTAGGGTTTAGAGGCCTCATATGGCACTTTCCATAAATGCAATATCCAGGAGACCCCTTCCAAAATCTTCTCAGCTATCCAGTGACCTTGACAGCTAGTCGATCTGATCAGTATAACTCCTGAAATCATGAATTCATCTCCAGGTCATAATATAAGCAAGAACCAAAAGCTCATAAAAATGGATGACACTAGTAAAGATGGGTGCCCCTAGAGGAGATAGGCACCCATCATTTTGAAGTGTCAAATGAAGTCTTCATCAGAAGTTGCCTCCAAACAAATTTTGTCAGATTCAATCAAGCTTCGTGGTGAATAATTCAACTCGTCCGTCAAATCAATCTGGAGGCCGGAAATCAAAATCAAACAAAGGATGAAAATTGAGAAAAAGTTCTAAATAATGAAAAAACGGCTAAGTCTGGAAAAGTTAGGCGCCTCAAGCCAAGAAGGGTGCCCAATCTCTCTTGCCTTCGTAAAAAAATTGAAATTTTCAAAAATTGAAGATGAAGAAAAACGTCTAAGTTCATTGCACAAACTCAGATTAGGGTTTTGAAAAATTAGGGCAAAAGAAAGTTGTTTTTCTCAAGGCAAAGCTTATGTAAGGCACCTTTGTGTTTCATTTTTCATATTTTCTTGCAAGTGGCGTCCAAGGAGAAATAGAGCAGCAACTTCAAACCTTTCTTTTCAAGATTCAAGAACTTAAACTTGCTGATTTTTCATGAATTTTCAGATCAGCACATAAGAAGGCTTGCTTTTTCATCTTTTTTTCATCCAGAACATCAAATCTTTGAAGGAGGTTGAATTTTTCAATTTCTATTGATATGGGTCATCTCAATTTATGATTCTAGATAATTTTTCAAGAACTTTTCTCAAATTGCAGTAGCTACTTTTTCTTTGCATGTCAGAGAAAACTTCAAAATTTTCAACTTCTAATCTTCTGGGTCCATCTTAAACATTCTTCTAGACAAAACCCATATCATAGCTTTTTCAGTGAAATTTCAAGTGGTTGCTTTTTTAGTCACACCTCAAGGTTTTCAACATCTAATCAACTGGGTTCATCCAGAATGTGCCAATGAACAATACCCAAATGCCAGCTTTTTTCTGCTTTTTCGAAGAAAATTAGTGTTTGCTGCTTTTTCAGTCTACACTCAAAATTTTCAAAAACAAACGAACTGGATTGGTTTGTAACGAAATTCTGAAGAAAACCCATATCTCAAAAAAAAATTGAAAATTTTCATCCGTTTGACAAAGAAAATCAGCAAGCTAAATATAGAAAGTTGTGCAAACTTTGTCAGAACATAGGCGAGTTCACAATCAATCTTCGAGATTTGCAGAATGGAGTGCACTCCCACTGAGTTTAAAACCAAATCAGCACTATATCATGACTTCATTGAAACGGCTGAAACTGACTTATACCACATTAAGGTAGTGTTCAATCTACGTGTTTTAGAAGAAGCAGGCAATGTCACCATCAGACACCTTGGCCATTCAGGTCTTCTTGCAACAGCATCCATCCCCTTTTCAGTTCAAGGCTTAGAATTCGTAATTGCTTGCATCAAGCATGTTGGCGTTTCAATTAGCACCTTTGGAGTGCTTATTGGAAACAGACAGCTATTGCAAGTGTTTTAGTACTGCTCTTCAAATTATAGAGAGGAATATCTCTCTTTGTTGATGTTTTATGTAAAAAAAGGTGTACTAAGCTTCATATCTTTTTGACTCAGTGACAGGACACAAGGGTGCATTAACACAATGCGTCGTAGCTAAGATTTTCTCTGGTTTCCGCAAATCTTAACTACGACTAACTAGCTTCTAGACTATCCTACCTCCTCAAGATAAACAGAGCATGAGGGCATAGGAGCAAAATGGATGGGTGGGATCACTTCAATCCTCCGTCAACGTAGAATATGGTCAAGCCTTTCAACTCTTGGATATACGCTTGGGATAAGATTTTATGCAAGTGAACACTCTTTACGGTAGGCTAGATCAGAGACTTGCCAAGCAGGAGGAACCCCTGTTTGAGGTATAGGCTTGGAAACAGCTTACTGGAAACAACAAGGTACGATGATTTGGCTAACAGGATTCCCGAGGAGGTGACGACACCTATCCAAAGTATAGGCTGAAAGACAATTCATTAAATAGCATCAAACGATAGCAATCAATGACAAAATATCCAAGGAGGAGGAACCCCTATCCGAGGAGGACATTGAAACAATAAAATACTTGAGAACAAAGACGTTGGATCAACTCAAAACGTAGATCAAATATGCATACGCCATCTAACTTTCTTCTTCAAGCTTCACCAAAGAATTACGAAGGTTGGGACAGCAAAGGCATGAAATCATGCACAATTACGATCAACCAACAAACTCTCATCAAAGAGTGAAAAGATACAAACAAGCAAAATCTAGCAACAATGGGGCAACAATTTTACCTAGCAAATAAAAGTTAAACAACCAATGAGTCCAAGGCTCTAATTTATAAAAACTCAAAGGACTAGGCAACCCTAAAGTCTCCTTGAGTTAACAATCAGTTCTTGCCAATCAGCAAGATTTATTCCTATGTCTAAAAGTAGGTGAGCAAGCAGTTAACTGAAAATCTACTTCAGTTAACTGAAAGTAAACAAAAGTCAAACTGAAGTCTACTTTTGTTGACTGACACCTAACTAAAAGTGAACTTAAATTACAAATGTGTCTCCAAAATAGACATCCACCTTTAAAGGAGATTTGAGATTCACAAATCGTGGGAGTCAATTAGACATCCTTGATTAGTGGGATCTGACATGCATGATCTGTGGAGATCTGGAGTCAACTTGGAAAGGGGCATCAAGTTGACTTCAGTCATAGTTATTGCTATTTTGGAGGGTAGGACGTCCTTCTCTAAATGCTTTACACCTCTTCACCACTGGTCAACAGTGTCTCTATCTAGTCGTTGACTTTTTTAGCTCCTGGGCAATTAATTCTTCTCAAGATGACAACATCACGTCTCAGCATCTCTTCCCCTGTCACAAGCTGTTGCTGATAGTTTATGCATTTCGCAGTTGCTTCATCCAACTTGATAGACATGGCCGCAATTTTGGCTAACTTGCAACCATTGGGATCATCAAGGAAAGTGCTATGGATGACATCCTTAAATTGTTTCTACACTATTCCTAGCTCAATGTATTGCCCTCCCTCATGCTGATATCCTATTTGAGGGAAGGATATCCTACAAAGTTACAAACAATATCAACAAACAAAGACATAAAAATGTATGAAAACAAGCAAGCAATAAGAGAGGATTTTTTGTATGGGAAAAGTGTATAAGAAAGCAAGCAAATACAAAAGCCCGTGATAGTATATTTTTCATTGACAAAAATTTGAAGGTGTTATGATGTCAATAGTTGCTAGTCACACAAAACATCCTACTCAAGATGTCAACATAATGTCACAATACAAAAAGCAATAAAAACAACAATAAAATGACAACAGACAAATATCACTGAATTAAATGAAGCAAGGAGGAAGATCAAATTGTTGATTCAATGGTCTTTTTCTTGGAGACTGTTGCCGTTTCAAATCGCACCTCTGGAACGTGTTGACGTGCTTTTTATGACAGCGCCAGCACAGAATAAAGTTGCCCAACTGTCACTCTATTCTCTCTTGATCAAAGTGTCCCACATGCTAAGATTGCTTGAAAGTTCATGTGTTCGACTCCAAGGTTCCTTTTATCGCGAATAGACTCAGTTGGTTGATGTGTTTTGCTGGTTATTTCAAGGGGACTTACGTAGTTGTTCGACTTCTGTGAAGCAATTAGGACATGAATGATTTGGCAATATTGTTCTGGTATCTAGACTGACTCGGAAAATGCAGAATTTAAAGGGGATAGGGATAGGGATTCTACAAATCTACTTCTAAAGGGTGGAGGACGAGGATCGACTTAAACAATCTTCAAACCAAACTTTGCTTTGTCTCCTTTCGAACAACTCCGACAAAGTTGGTGCAATCTTCAAAGGATGAGAAAAGTGTTCAAACTATGACGCAACATGTTCATACCGTCAATACGACGCATACAAACATATGAACCATAATCGAAGTTAAGTGCTGATACTCCAGTTGACCACGCAAGGCGAACTTACCATCAGTAAGCCCGCTAGTGGTATGGATGAGGAAGATATGCTTAGATCACAACGCCACACTCCACAATTAACAACTACTTGCATGAAATAGAAATCTACTTTACTCTATCTACCTCGAATTGGAAAGACGAAATGGCCTTGCTAGCTACTCATAACAAAGAAGAAATCACCAAGCAATGAAACTCTTTATATTATGAAAAGTGTTCACAACAACCTTTTACAAAACTTTCAAAGGAAAGTTTTCTTCCCTCCTCAATCTAAAGCTAAAAG